>OZ019946.1:6671276-7271276 GCA_963970385.1 Theonella swinhoei
GAGAGAGGAGAGAGAGAGAGAGAGAGAGAGAGGAGGAGAGAGAGAGAGAGAGAGAGAGAGAGAGAGAGAGAGAGAGAGAGAGAGAGAGAGAGAGAGAGAGGAGAGGAGAGAGAGAGAGAGAGAGAGAGAGAGAGAGAGAGAGAGAGAATCATCAGATATGTTCAAAATTTTTTCTGCATCTGTGTTGATTGGAGCACCAGGTGTTGCAAATGTAGCTACTTGTACATTTTCCATTAAATTTTGCCTTTGACTCCAAAATCACGAAATATATGCAGAGCACATATTTATAAGACTGTGTTTCATATAAAAGTATACTCTACCTAAGTTTGTAAGCTCTTCGATTACAAATGGTTTTAGCACAGGGTTAGTTCTGATGCTTGTAGAGATCCCACTCTACAAGTACATGTGTAATTTTATTGGTGAGAAGGAATGAAGTATATAGTGAATATGAGGGCACCAGATGGCTAAGTTTGTAGATGATACTGCGTATTTATAGATAGTTGTATCTGATGTGTGTGGCAGACATAGCATTTTCATTGGTGGGAAGGAATGCACTGTGAATATGTACCAGATGGTGGCTGCTTCATGTGCATGTGAAGTATATCTGATGTGTTTGGCAGACATAGTTCTTTCATTGGTGGGAAGCTTAAGGAATGCAGCAGTGAATATGAGAGCACCAGACGGCTAAGTGTGTTATTGCTAGATATAAACAATACAACACCTTCAGGGGAATAACGAATGATGTGGTGATGTTGGTGTGTATTTGTATATTTATACATTTGAGATGAGGTGCTAAAATATAAGTTGTCGACAAGTTTGATGAATCACCTCTGTGAATATCAGTGTTTGTATCCCATTAAGCAATGAGCAAGTAGCTCTACATGCAGAGTGCTCTATATACCTATCGCCATCATTACATAATTATATGGAATAAGAAGTTGATTGAAGTAAGGAAGCTAGGGCTAGGGAGAAGACATGTTTCATGTTCAGTTTTCAAACATTTTGAAGCACATGCAGGGGAATAACATATGCTTTCTATGTGCCCTATGTATGCAGTGATGTACAGACAGTTATACTCACAAACTAAATTAGTTCTTAACTTCTATCACAAGTATACTTATCTCAAAAAGCATGACTAATTAACAGTGAATACAACATATACCACATCTCATACTGCTATTATGTTTAGTTGTTATGACTTTTGTAATTGCTAATATTATATAACACACGTACACATCTGGTATTCTTACAATACAATAAGAACTACCATTACTACATCAACAGTTGTGATGGCTAATAATTGGTTTTGTTTAAGCCAATGTTGGTCATGCGACATTATACTTGCCCGTAGAAAGCATCAAATATTGTATTACCTATATGATGATGTGTGCATTGCAATTAGTTCTTCCCTCCTCCTTTCACTTCACCTTTATTTATATTTCACTCTTAATACAGTAGCTAAACTTTTTCAAGCACTTACCATAATGTAGCTTTAATCACTTAGTACAAACTGTTTTAGCATATGGCTTGTTCTTGTGCATGTCCACCATCACACTCTAAGTGTGTTGCAGACTTTGGTGTGAAGGAATGCATGTGAGTACCAGGTGGCTAACGGCCCCAGATGGCACAGTGTCTTGTTGCTAGTCATAAGTTATAACAGCAGTGCAGGTTCAGTGGCAGAATTGTAGGTATGTACTTGTGTGGTATATGTAGTTGTATATTCATACAATTCTGCCACCACATTGTTGGTTTTCTCCATAAATCTGCACTGCTGTTATATATGATCATTACCTATGACTACACACTTTATGCCATCTGCTGCTCTAACACACTTAGCCATCTGGATATCCACCATTAAAGAACTATGTCTGGCACACACCTTGTGATAATATATTCATACATTTGAGATGAGGTGTTAAAATGTAATCTGGATGATGAAACACCTTTGTGAATATCAGTGTTTTTATCCCAAAGAGCAAGTATATATGGCTTACTACAGATTCCAGTGTGCTCTGTACCTCATAGCATTAGTGCATGATGACATCAGCAATGCAAGAGTGAGGGAGGAAGGGAATCAAGCGATTGTTCATTTCATAGGGGAAGCCAATTTTTTGGGACAAATTCCAGCAGATGCAGCATGTAGAAATAACAGATTGTCTCCTATACACGAGTAACTGCTTATACAATATATTAGCAGGCGGGAATGTGTACTTTCATTGAATATGCTTTTAGGGACATCAGCTAGTAGGTATGTAATATTACAAACAACAACTCAGACTAACTGCTACATTGCAGGTGGTATAAAATAGAAATCATGGTGATTTAGTTCTACGATTTATTTTTTCTGGACAATATATGGATGATGAAACACATTTATTCTGTAAGCTACAGCTTTTAAAAGTTACAGTGTGAAACTCAAATGAAACCAGAATGGGGAGAGAAGGACGGATGAAGCCATAGAGAAGGGAAGGGGAACAAGGTAAAGGGAGCTGAGGTCCTTGCAATCTACACTGATGTGGACACCTTAGCTAATATCTGTTCTGGATGCAGTATATCACATATTTCCTGCCTCATTCCATAACTGTAGTCAGGGATGGTGCAAATACACGTATAACTGGAGATCAAGATGACCATAAGAATTATGATGTTCCATAGTTATAGTGTGCAAAGTGACACGTCACTAAGCTGATAATATATAGAGAGATCAACGACATCTCATCTAAATCGACTCCATAGCATGTCATGACCTCTTGAGTTGGTGGAATACAATTAAGTGATGATATAATTGCATACCTGATTCTTCCTTCTCGCTGATCATTTTCATAGCAGTATGAATCAATTTATAATTAAATTTACGTGTTGATGACACCCACACACAATCTTGAACATAATCTATAATTTCATCCAACAAATCTCATAACAACAGTTATCTATATACCAACACAGAGGTGTAGGAAGATGTTTTGTAGTAGGGGGGCAGATACCGTGCGCAAAGCGCGCAGTTATGAACTGCACGGCGATTTTGGTATTATAGCTTCCTGTTCTTTTGCTGCAAGAACTGTTGCGCTGCGTGCTTCTTATCCTGGGCCTATCGTATAGTGAATTTCATTCATTATACAGATTGAATATGTTCATCAATAATTATACTGATTTAATATGCTCTACACTAGATAACTTATCTGTGCTAAAACTTTCCAAAGTAATTTAGTCGGAGAGCAAGAAGTGAGAAGGAGAGCAAGAAGTGAGAAAGCTGCAAGCCTATAATAACACTGATTTTCAGGGGCCTGTACCAGATTTTAGAGGGGCTGCAGGCCCCCCAGCCCCCGTGGTTCCTACGCCGGTTCAACAGTAATGTTACAAATTAGCAACCAAATATGAATATTACATCTACTTCAAATATAATATATATTCAAACACTTAACTATACTAGCAGTGTTATTAGCTACATTCAGTTTATAAGCTATCAAATGGTCCTACCAAACAATCAGTTTAAATAATCAGCACTTTAAAAAGGTACATGATGTGAGATGGTATCAGAAAATCTGAATTTTGCCCTCCTCACGATCACATACATATATATAACCATCAGAACAGGAGGTGATACAATATGGATACATAAACTCCCCAAACGAGGTTACAAACTTACCAGAAGTCTCATACACTACAATACAACCACCATTGTAATCAGATACATACACATACTTATCAACAATGTGAAGGCTTGATGGTCTGCACAACTTTTTTCCCTGTTCTTCCTCATTAAGCAATCGTATGTAGCAACCTTCATTGTCGAACACTTGCACTCTTTCATTACCCCAATCTGCTACATACATATATCCAGCTGAATCAAATTTGACGTCATATGGTGTACTAAGTTTGCCTCTTTCTTTGCCATATGAGCCAATAGCTCGTTTAAAGTTCAAGTCCAGGTCAAACACTCGAATACGATGGTTGTTACAATCACATACGTATACTTCTTTGTTGTACAATGTTATTCCGTATGGATCATTAAAATCTTCCTTGACACACGCCATCAGTTCAAAATTGCTATTAAACTTCTGCAGCTTGTTACTACTGCTGACATATATATTGTCCTTGTCATCAATTGCCATGCCTTGGGGGTATATCATATCGCGATTACACGATTTTTCTGTCTTTCTTTTTTCACGATCAAAGACAGATATTTTATGACGCAACTTTTCACTGACAAGCATTTCCTTGCGACTGTTGAAAACAATGCTGTATGGTGTTCGCATGTCATTTACAATTGTTGGTATGGCTAAATGTATTTGTTTGGGGTCAGGGTACACAGTCACATTAAAAGGGCTTCCCATAATATCTACATCGTTGAGTTGAATATATATTTCATGTTGGCCTCGACTGAGAGGTTTGTACAACACCTTATATCGGGAACGTGAGATAACCTGCACTTTTAGCACTGTCTTAGATGGATTGGAGGATGTGGTTATAGGACTCAGCTTAGCACTGACTTTCTGTTCAACTAAGCATGGTCTATCACTGAAGTCAGTAAGTTCAACTATGATATGCGTTTCATGATTGACAGTTGCCGACTGTAGGCCTGGACCCTTAATCTAGCATAATGAAATGAAGAGAAAGGTGTCAATATATACTGTGTAATGAAATGATGAACAAGAACCACTGAGTATGAACAGCATGTGTGTCATATTGACTTAGAGTATATACTGACCTTTGTCTTCGGTACAGACTGTAACTTCTTTTCCAGATCATCCACTAGAGCCTCACTGGATTGCAGCTGCCCCATCAGATCATCAATCTTCTTCCTGCTGGACTGCTCCTGTACACAGTGACATAGTAATGAACAGAGTCAGCTCTTGTCTCACATAATTAAGACTTTACCTGTTGTCTCACTTTTCTCAGTGTCTGCTGTGCCTGTCCAATTTCCTCCACTAACTTATCTTTCTCAATCTCCTGCGACATTTGGAAACAAGTAAATTATACCATATAGAGATACATAGGTACATTTATGTAACACCTTTTGTCCTATTGTCTTTTGAAGCTGTTTAGCTTCTTTCTCAGTTTCATGCAGCTGTAGTCTTTGGGTTTCCAGCTGTTGCTTTAACTTAGTATTTTCTGTTTTATGGTCCTGGACCTTAGCTTTGATTACATCTCCCTCAATCTGTTGCGCAAACTCCAAAAGCCCTACTTCCTTCAGCACAGAAATGAGGGTGAACCAAGATGCTGGCTGCTTGCCCTGACCACGCAGCCATCGCCTCAGAATCTCATTGTTAATTAATTCTACATCACGCTGTTGTTGAGAGACAATGGCTAATGTAACTGCACCTGTATCATCATTCAGTAGCAGTGGGCCCAGTGTGGAGTAGTGCCTTCCTATAGCCTGAGCTATCTTAATAGTGCTGCCTGATGTGGTCTCAAACTCAAGAACTTCTGTAAGAGTTGGTGTCTCTGCTAGTATTCTAGCAGTAGATGCTGTAAAACGGAAGAGGAAAGGAATGAGTGTTTTAGTTCTGAGCTTAAGTACAAAAAGTTTTGATGAAAAACACCCTTTTACGCGATTGGATGCATTACTGAAATTTCTGTACACCACTACTATTATAACCATAATTTGTTAATTGTGATCAGAAATCCCCAAACAGTTGTGCAATCATGTGGGTAATGATTCCACAACTGATGCTATGCATGTGAGCTCTAGGATGTTCTTTCCGGGAATCCCGACGTAGCTATAGTATATAAAGTACTTAAGACATACCAGATATCTGCTGAGGTGGCTGTATAGCAACAAAAGGACTCTCAGGGAGAGGAGCTGAGTGTGAATAACAATGAACATAATAAAATTATATGATTCAGAAACTGAGTGCTCAATGCCCCTCTCACCAAGGTTTGGAAAATGTGCTGCTTCCACTATATTTGCTAGTCGTGGTAGGTTTACTGTACGGCACCTGAGAGCATCTACAATAGCTCTCCATGTTGGTTCTTCCTGTTTTGTGAATTCAATGAGAACCTGAAGGAGGCGATCATGTTGCTTTGGATAGGTTTCATAAATGGCGTCCACAACATATAGTGGTAATCCCAATTTCAGACCAAGTACGTAGGACTTGTTCTGTGCTTCCAGTATTTCCTCCAGTATATTGACTGCATCATCTGGAGTTAGTGGCTCATCACCTGTAGGTAATAGTACGTTTCATGACCACTTGCCACCATAGGCCAACTAAACTACATTCGTAGCTTAGCATCAGCACCTGCAATCCCTACATCTCCTTTCTTCAAGCATGCATTCTTCATCCCATTGCAAGAGAACCAACTGTTTAAAACTCCTACCCACCCACATAACGATGCTAAATTATAAATGTAGCTTGGCAATGCCTGGCCTTCACTGAACGACTGTTTCAATACATACCTTTCTCTGCCAAGCCAGCCATTCACGATCGAGTAAAGACGAGATTCGCATGCGTACGCCGCAACTGCGCCCAAAAGAATGCCGGCAATATTCTCGCTGCTCTCCGAAGCCAATTACGCTCGAAATTATGCTCGCCTGTTGTTGGGAATTGCAATAGAAACGCTAAACCAAGCTGAGAAACTCCCTTTAAGCGTTTAACTGAAATTGTGCGCATGAGCATGACGTTTATTGGAACCGCGCCTCCGTTCTATTAGGTATACGGCCATACTGGCCTACAACTTTAGCTGTGCCGTCTATTCTAGCTTTCAGGTGGCGTTTTAGTGCCCCTTTAGGCTTTTGAACAACTTTTTATAGCTGTGCCGTTGAAGGAACGAGCTCTGAATCCCTGTAATAGGCCTGGTAGCTTTCGCAGTAAGCAAATGACGCATAACTTTTGAACAAAGAAGTCCGAGGCTGGCTCCGTGTTACCATTGTTCATTTAAACGTAATGCTTAATACAAAATAAATGACTATAAAGGCCAGAAGGCCAATTGTCAGAAACAGCGTTAAATTGTATCCTTTTGTTTAAACAGAAGTCTACATATGTGATATATTAACTTACGGTCTTGGGATGACATTACAGAAAATACTGTGTCTGCATCAGACACACACAGAAAATAAAAACGAACGCTAATTCCAGGGGAGTGCACCGGTATTGAGGGAGCAGAGGCTTCTGTCTCACTGACGCAGGAGTAATCGTCTAATAGCACACGCGTAAACAATCGCATTGAGGAAATGGCGTTCAACTACGCGGAAATACTAGTAGAGTCTTGCCGTACCTACGTAGATGTACTCAGTTCGCTGTCAATGGTGAACTCTTACCTGTTTTTGGAGTGCTTGAGGAAGGCAGACTACCTTCTGAATCAATCTTCGGTCGTTTTTCAGGGGGAGGACCGGGGGGAGCTGCATATGTAAACATTCAGGCAATTATAATTGTGTTACACAGAAATTTGTTACAGTGTACCTTCCGCCATGTCTCTATATAGATCCTGCGCAGACGTTTACAACTATAAACAAGTAACCCAACTGAACCGAAAACAGATACTCAAGGTACTAGCTAAATTGCTCTTTAAATATCCCCGCCAGAGCTCTAGCACGCGCATGCGTGCGCACCACATGCTGCATTATCCATAGAGATGAATGACATCTTTTCTCTAGTACATACAGAGCATCAGAGGGCACAGTGTGTTATTGTTAGTCATGATAGACACGTAGTTGTATATTCATACATTTAAGATGAGGTGCTAAAATCAGTAAGTTTGACGAATCACTATGAATATTCAATCAGCAAGTAGCTCTACATGCAGTATCATATAGAGCACACACAGTGGCGTAGCTACTACATTTTTTTGGATTTTAATTTGGTAACTTTTTAAACTGTGTAATATAAAAAGTTAGAAGCGTTGTTTATCGCTTAGAATGCACTAAAACCAGTTTCAGAACTTCAGAAGGCCTAAGATTTAAATTTTCCAGGGGGAGACCCCTAGGGTCGGTTTATAAGTGCGCGCTCCCGCACAATTTGCTATGACGTCGTGCCCTACCATAAAGCATTCCTTGGCTACGCCACTGGCACACAGCAATTGGTATTACCTTTTGATTGCAGAGTGCTCTATAGCTACATTCAAACAAGTGCAAGTGCATATATGATTGAGTATGTAGCAATGAATAACAATGTGCTTCGCTGTGCAGTGACATAGAGAGAGTTATACTCACAAACTATCCAGATGTTTAGTATCACAGGTTAACACTTCATCTTTTAAAAATGCATCAATAATATACATGGCACTCACACTGCTGGTTAATTCTGACTGTATTTAATTGTTAAGACTTTGTGCAACTGCTAAGAACAACACATAGTATTTTCATATTCACAATTCTATATACCATTAGCACATCTCATCATTGTTTTTGCCATATGCCTGCTTATATGCTTGGCCCTAAGAGATCATCAGTATTGTATAGAACTATAAAATGATTTGCGTGGCAATCTTCCCTCCACCTTTTCACTTGTCCTGTATTTCTGCTTTACTCCTAATACAGTAGCTTAATTGAAATATATATGCCAAGCACCTATAATACTGTAGCTGTTCTTCAATCACTTTGTGGTTCTATATAGCATAGGGCTTGTTTTTCTGCATGTGCACCATCACACTGTGTGTGGCAGACATATAGTTCTTTTTGGGGGGGGGGAGGAATGCCTAGTGAATATTATATTATGGGAGGACCAGATGGCTGGGTGTGTTAGAACACCAGTTGCTAATGATAATAACAGCAGTGCAGGTTTATCGGAATAGCCAATAATGTGGTGGTAGAATTGTAGGTATGTTGTGAATATAGTGGTATGCATATTTAGTTGTATATTCATATAATTCTGCCACAACATCATCAGTTTTCCCCATAAACCTGCACTGCGGTTACCTAGATTAGCAATAACACACTGTGCCATCTGATGCTCTAACACACTTAGCCATCTGGTGCTCTCATGCATTTCATCCCTCCCATAAATAAACTGTCTGCCTCACACATAGTGAGGTGTATATTCATACATTAAAATGAGGTGTAGTTGTCTGGAAATCTGGATGATGAAAGACTTTTGTGAATATCTGTGTTTATATCCCAATGAGTAGTTAAGTACATAGCTTAATACAGATTCCAGAGTGCACTGTTACCTTGTAATAGTCTATATTAATGCATGATGAAAACAGCAATGGAGTGGAAGAAGGTAAGGAAGTGATTGTTCATTTCATAGGGGAGCCTAGTTTTTGGGGACAAATTCCAGCAGATGCAGCATGTATATCAAGTACAGGAATCGCATCCTAAAATTACCCACAGTTTATAACAATTTACATGTAGCTAGTCAACCAATTGTCTGATCTAGCTACCACACTACTACATAACGTGGTGTGGGACAAAAACCTTGTCTCTGTAGTCCCTGCAATTCTTTCTCTGAATTCTTCTCTGAATCCTTCTCTAGATATTTCCTATACCTATCTATTGAGGCTAGCTGCATCTGCAACTGCATTCTTCAACTTGTGAACTTCATAGAGCATGCTATTTGCAGCATTCCAATTCATTTGAAGGACTAATTTCACAAAATGATCTAGGAGGATTTCTTCGTGTACACTTCGAATGTGAGCAAAAGACTCAATACTTGTATTTCTTCCAAAATATTGTAGTTCCTTAATATAATGCATCTTCACCTCCCACTGCAACTCACTTGTACCCAAATCCTTAACAATGTACACAAGAAAGTCATAGTTATAATAGTCCACATAAGGGTTAAGAATATCAAAAATCTTTTCAAAATCCTCTGTCATAATAATGCATGCTGTCTCTTCTTCTCATAAAAAAGCATACCTGGGGTTCTTGACTAAGGAGTCGCAGATTTATGAGTGAGTTTTTAAGTTGGAAACAAACTTGCTTGACTCTGTCTTCCTCTTCTAAAAGCACTCCTTTGTGTGTTTAACAACAGTTCTAAACCAAACCTGTAACTCTATAACCCATTGTTGAATTTGTAACCTGAAAGCAGCATTAGGACCAAGGTTTGGTATTGAAGCAACTGTAAGGTGTCTTGGGTGCGACTAGATATTGAATCATTGTCTGGTTGTAGTTGAGGAACCAGACTCGGCTGTACTGATGACAGTGTAATTCCTAAAAAAGTCAATGTTAGAGTTCACAGTATTACCCCACAGAAAAGCTATCCCACACCTATACCCTCTAAGGTGTGGAACCTGCATGTAAACACTGGCCCAAACAGGATTTTTCACAGATGGCTATATCATCCATCAGATCCTGCTCAGCTGTTGTAACATTCAGTAGATAAGCAAACCAGTAAACTGAAAACTAAAAAAATTCAATATACTGGTAGCTAGGTATTGACCTAATATGCACCAGTGTGTAAGTGTATCTGATGTATATGTGACTGACATACACTGAGTATAGCACACATGGCAGGACAACTGTCATGAGGAATGAATTCTATAGTTGGTGTAGCTAATCATGTGATGAATATGAGAACACCAGATGGCTAAGTGTGCCAAAATGAATGCAGTAGGGCAGAACAAGACTTTATATTGACAGAGTTGTGAAACCAGGTGTTAGCTAACTTAGTTTGTGGATTGATATCTGGATGATGAAACACCTCATAAATTGATATAAGTATTTTACTTTACTGAGTCTATAGTATTGAGGACCACAAGCAAAAAATGTAGCTCAATTGATCTACAAATACAAAACACAAAACTCTGCATAACTTTGGAATAGAAAGTCCAATCAAACATCACTACAATCAGCTTGAAATTGTCATTCAATGCTCTGCTTATCTCAAAAATGATAAAAGCAGCATAAGGTTGGTTTATGCATGCATGGCCACAAATAAAAAATGACCTGGGAAGCATGCCCTAGGTTAGGCCACCCCACCCCCCATGCCCTCCCTCTTCTCAAATTGTTTGATCTTGGCCTGGACATATTGCACGTCATTTGTCCTGTTATACGTACAAAATTAATTAAGCAGGGGCCGAGGCAGCCACTCTAAAATGGGAGGGCTCATAATTTGGGGAAGCGAAGCGTGTTGTATATCCTTCACAATTGCCTATGCATGCGCTGAAGTACATAAACGTCAGCTCGATCGCTACATTATAGTAATTGCACGACTCTCCCTGCTGCAAGAACGCAGTGAGTACTTGAAGGAGACGATCGCGTGGATGAGAGTGGTTCTTGCATATGCCCTCCACAACGTGTAGCGGCAACTTCAATTTCAGACCGAACGCGTAAGACTGGTTCCCTGCTTCCAGTAGTTCCTCCAGATCATCATCTGCATCATCTGGAGTCAGTGGCTCATCGCCTTTAGGGGCTGCTGTACGCGAATAAAGCGACGTTGAACTGATTCAAACTATGGCAAATGGATAGAAAGCAAACCTTTGGCCATATCTCTTTACGAGTCAAAATGGGTGGGGCTCAATTGCAAGTAAGCTAGCCTGTGAGCATGCGCTTTTGGAAAACTATTCTGTGTGCGGTTGTGGAGTGCATGAGGCAAGTTATTGAAGGTTCATATTTAGACAAAGCACACACCCCTTTCTTCCCCATAATGACTAGACTCCAAACCAACGTATAGCGGCAACTTCAATTTCAGACCGAGCGCGTAAGACTGGTTCCTTGCTTCCAGTGGTTCCTCCAGAACATCATCTGCATCATCTGGAGTCAGTGGCTCATCGCCTTTAGGAGCTGCATGCTGTACACGAATAAAGCGACGTTGAACTGATTCAAACTATGGCAAATGCAAACATTCGGTCATATCTCTTTACGAGTCAAAAATGGGTGGGGCTCAATGGCTAGCCTGTGAGCATGCGCTTTTGGAAAACTATTTTGTGTGCGGTTGTGGAGTGCATGAGGCAAGCGCTGCTCATGATCATTGTACACATAATATCATGAGGAGTACACGTGTATATATAGAGAGACTAGTGACCTTTGGATTACCTATATATATAGTAGTAGAGAGGGGCTGGAAGGAGATGCAGAAGATGATGCCAAAATTGCACTGACGGAGCTGTGTTTGTGAGTTGGACGTCAGACCACGTTATCAATTTCATCATATCTTATTGTTATGTTAAATTGTGTGTTTATTCAAGTGATGAAATACGTACACACACAAGAAGTATATACAATGATCACACAGATGATGAGTAATATGTAGGGTAAGGTGTGGTAGGTAATGTTTAGTGTCCTGTGCAGTGTTCTGCATCTGGTGCATGTGTATTTTGTTATCCCTTTCACCTCCTCCATCTCTTCTATCCCTTCCTGTCAGGTGTGACAAGTGATGTGATTGCTGCTTGTGCTTGGTATGTTTGGTTGACTAGCCCTATTTCCCTCCACCTCCCTCCACCTCCCTCCTTTCTCCTGTTAAAACCAAGTCTCCACCCCTCCTCCTACAAGTAATGGTACCAGTTGTTCCACGTCATCTGCAAGAGCAGTGAACTTGGCAAAATCTTCAACGGAGTGGCCCAGGTTGCTGGCTCTCTCCTCCTCCCTCCCAGCCACTCCATCATATCAGTACAGTATGCCTCGAGGTCTGACCGACCTCAATTAGGTCAATGATGTGACCAGTGGGGTCAAAGTTGAAGTGAATCCCAACCTTCCTCAACTTGGCTGCAATGTACTGGATAATTTCCATTGTGCATGGTTGTCATTGGCTCCTCTCCCTGTCAGCCTGCAGAGCACTGCAAAATGACAGTTAGACTATAGCCCATAATAACCTCTGCAGTTGATGTGTTTCGTTATGCCAGTATATCAGTGTTGTGGTTACCACTATGAGAAAAAGTAGCCATTGGAATTTGGTAGTAGGAGTGTTTACTTTACTTGACTTCCAGTCCAGCCTCCCGGCTGTGACTTCAACCATATCTCATTGCTGTGATGAAATAGAGAGGCCTATAGGACAGGAGGATGGAGGTTTAGGTAATAATCTTCTGTCTGCACATGGTCAGGACATCTACAACACATACAATGTTACTGTACGTATGTACATATCTCTGAAAACAACTCAAAGGCAATCCTGCAATGCTGTTTTCTAAACAGATGCTCTATATGCATGTACTTACTGACAGTTAAGGTGACTGGGTATCAAAGTATACATGCAAACCACAATGCACCAACAGTCAACACTGTGGATTAGAAGTATATACCCCAAGCAAAACAGTGAAAAACAGGGAGCTACCTACCTAAGATGGGTTTACATGCTACAATCAGAGTTTAGGCTGGTGCTCTACCATAACGGTTCCAGTGGCTGAGTTGGATCCCAGGCAAATATGGGAATGCAATACAAACTTCATTAGCAAGAGGGAATATAAATATATGCAACTGCATTGACAGAAAAGTCTACACGGAAAACCATATATGTAGGACACTAGCACCACAAGGGAACAATAATACAAGTACACAACATTACGGGACCCAACAAATGGCTAACAGCATAGTATTCACAACAGTGAGATTTGATTGACTCACTGATGCATGTGATGAATGGAAATAGATGCAATACAGCCCTCACCAGACTCTCATTGCTGAGTGTTATTAACATGACCACTGGATGTACAGTATACAACAGCACTGCATTGTCAAGTGCACTGGCATGTAATCTCATTTTCATCATCACCATGTACGGTGGATGAAATTAGGGAAGTAGCTATACACAGGTGTTTAATATTCATTTGAGATAGAAATTAATTCTCTTGTAATCTATCTGTTGCCTTCATCACATTCTTATGCTCAACTGCTGGTTAGAACAGATGGTGGCCAGCTTCAAGGGAAGATGTTGGGTGTGCACTGAGCCTATGGCTAAACATGTATAATTTGGCCTTTAGAAGTGGCTTTTCAAAAGCAGCTGCTGCTCATGTATTAGACAGCTAGTTGTTCGAGCATACCAACTGGAGGACATAGAACTTGGAAACAAGCATGTGAGACAACCTGAGCGGCACTGTGTGTGAATGAAGTGGGTGTGTAGTGGGGATATACTCAGGCAAGTGGCTGCAGATGCTGTATTATAGTTATATTTAGTATGCTCTTACAGAGAGTCCAAAGGAACTGATGAAGGATTTGAGTGACGTGGTATAAAGATTGGATTACATCGTATTTGCCAGCTGTGAGTGTTGGAAGTAGGTATACAGGTCTGGGTGTTATATCTCTTGTTTGTCTGGGTTGCCTTTCTTTCCTTCCTACTTCTTAGTGTGCTATGCACATACATGATATATATCTGCTACTTGCGATTTTTCCTGTGACACTTTCCATCAGTGTGATTCTGTCCTCAGGCATGCACCAATGAAGACACAGATGTGAAGTATATGAGGCACATGTTGGATTGTATATATACATATCAAGAGGCTACGTTCATGCTACTTCATGATGGAGGTGGTCTGCACCAGCTTACGCAGTCTGTTACCACAATAAGTGAGGGTTTCCTCTCAATTGTCCTGCAGATGGGGGAATAGTACACAACTTAAGCTCACAGGAGGGAGTAGGGACTCCCAAGCAACTAGATACATGTCTATCGAGTTCTCTACATTCAGCCAAAATGAAGCCTTAAGCTTTGTATTGAGGGAATGTAGACCATGTTGAGGAAAATCAATATCTGCGTCCAAATTCAATGTGAGTTCTTCGTTTCCAGTGTTCAGTGCTCATAATGTTATGGTAGCCTCAGATGATCAGTCACATACTGCTCTCAAACACTGCTTTTTGTTTGTCCTACATTCCTTCAGGTTCACAATATTCGCAATTTACAAACAGACTCATTATAGAGACCATTTTTCTATGATGTCATTCAAGTACAGGGTGGAAATGAATGTATGTAGCACTTCAACCATGGGCTTATTGAAAGTGATGAATAAATAGTTGGTTAGTACGTGGCAACATTTCTCTGACACTCAATTGTGATGATATGCCTTCTTCTTGAATGTTAGAGATCTGATAGGGTTACTTGGACAAACGTAGTACAGTTTAAACAGACTCCCATACTGCTAATCCTTGTCAGCTACAGTATTCCATTTTCACATTCAGGTTCATTACTGATAATATGTAGTAGATCTGCTCACTTCCATGCATTATATGTTCCAATGGCAAATGGGAGCTTCTGTTCACATGAATACATATATAGCTTGTTACGTTTTCTAATTGTCTGCATGGTTGAAATGCATATTAGTCACATAGTTGGTAAATACCAGAATTACAGGTTCCATAATCATCAATCTCTACGTAATTGCAAAATAATGCAGAAGTTAGAGGAAGTACACAATCTGTGTTCCTACGTATGTTGTTGTTGCTGCCATGCAAGTAACTTCAGGTCCAGGTAGTGCACTGAAGTGTGGTTGGTTTCTGTATTAAATGGACAATACACAAGTGTCTTGTTGCTATGTTGTGGTTTTATGTTAGTATTCTATTGTTGGATTGCAATTACAGCATCAAAAAGGAAAGTATATAGTGGTAGGTAGCCTTTGCTACATAGACCTTCAATGAGTTTTTTTCCAAGAGTATACTTTTCTTCGGGAACTCAATATACACAACTCCAAAATTGTATACATATGTGGTAGAGCATGCATACGGCAACTTCAGCCTCAAGAGGGATTGAAAGAATTGAAAAACATCTCTGACACGACGTATGTTGCTCATAAAGCAGCTCTTCTGAGTGTAAGTGGTTGTGTGGGACTTGATTTAGGCTGATGGCTGAATTCCAGGACTAATTATAAGGAGAAGGTCATATTTAATACCTGGTTCCAACTCAACTAAATACAATGTCAAATCAGTCTCAATTATGCATTGGAAAGTCATTGTTTGTGGCTACAATGTCAAGGCTTACTGTCAATGTTTCTTTATCCTTTACTCAGTGCTGTGCATGTGTTCTTTAAAGCAAACAAAAAGTACACTTCCAGGGATATACATATCTGTTGCAATATCAAAGCTTTGGTAGTCAGAATGAAACACGGTGCAAGTAGTGTTGATGAATGTTGTGGCATATTGATATAATTTCACATATTCTCTGGTCACAGTGTTGAAGATGTATGTTCTTGCAACTTAATTCTTTCCTTTGACTCTTAGTTGTTGAAGTATATGGCTATGAGTTTGTCTTTGCACTTTCTGTTAGAGTAGCCTGTCATAGGACTTTCAATGTAGCTTGTAGATTTCATCTATATATGCACACATATGTCCTTGTACGGCTGGTGCAGCTCTGCTGCCTATTAGTATTTACTGCATTTGATCTGTTAATTCACTTCCTAAATCAAATGATATATATCAAGTGATGTTCAGAGTGACCTTTCAACTGTGGTTCCTTGGATATTTAGACAGTAAGAAACATGTAATATCAAACATGTGATGCTGCAGTTGTGGAATTACCTTCTTGGTAGCAATTATATTCATACTACAAACCATGTAGAAAGGCACACACCATGAAGGTAGGCATCTTGCAGTTATTTCTAGTCTTGCTTGAATTGTCTGTCACGTTCCAAGTTCACTATGTATTGAGCACTATAAATGTTGATGATATTAACTATTCTCTTCACCTGTTCTCCTGCTGGCTTGGGGAGGGTGTTTAGCTTGAAGAGCTGTCTTTACATGTGCAGCAGTGGGAGAGAATTAGTAGTGAGTCTGTGGCTGAAAGTGCAAGTGCAGACTATATGAAGGTTGATCTTGCGGGGGTAGGCAATTCTCAAACTCAGTTTTAGAGGTAGTTATTCATTTTCTCTAGATGATCAGGGAGCCATTTCCTCTACGTGATCAGGAAGTCAAGGTTGATGCAGTATGTATATAGTTCAGATTACACCACATTTGCTCAAGTGCTAGCTAACTTGCCCAGTAAGATATTGTTCAGATTGGCATGAGTTCCTGCAAATTTTGAGGAGCAGGTAAGGTTGCCTTTATACTCTGTTTGGTTAGAGTACCTCAGCAACTATTGCAATATACCTCCATTAACCTGGTGCTCTCTGAAGTAAGTCAATTTGAAGCCTTGTATTGAGTATGTACATGTTTGCATTCTTTTGTGTACCTTTGCATTAGGAAATCAAACCATATCTGCATCTACATCGATAAGATAGTTTGTAGGGGGATTTAGTTCATTGACGTCTCAGAAAGTAGGATATCGGTAAAGTAAGTTAAGTATATTCTGCATTTATTGCTCTATTCAAGTAGCTCAGCTTCTTCCACATAGGTCCAGTAAGTATTGTGTTATGCAGCTAAATTGGGGTATCCAGTTTACTAACCATTTGCATGTCAAATATAGTTAGCTGCCAGTTACAGTGCTGTTCACAAATTCAACACTTTTATAGCATAATTTAAAATGGATGATACAAGTTCGTTTTCAGAGTTGTATGTTCCACTAAATAGAGTGTGATAGGTTTGTTATTTCCCTCTTCTATGAATTAAATATGTAATTTTAGTCAGAGAAAAATAGTCTGAGGCAATAATTTTATTGGAAGAGAATCAGGAGATGATGGAGTCATAATCTGGCACATTCAGAGGACAGCATACCATACATCAGCTGCAGTGCCTGTCTTCAACAATTGCCAACTTCAAATACTGCCTCCATATTGTCTACATTGTATATGTACATATTTGTGGTTTTTATGTTACTTCAGGAACTCCAAAGCATGTGAGAGAGGCAGATGAAAGTGTAGGTAGTGCACAATTCCAGAATAGTGCTTTAGAAGAGACTTGTTTTCAATACACCATGACAGTACTATATGACATGTAATTTCCTAATGAGTTTCTGGACCTTGCTACATACCTACAAGATTGAAACTTCTAATTTGCAATTCAAAATTACACGTATAGTACCTAGCAGATGGTTAACTCTGTAACGATAGTATTACGCAGATGCTATTTGGTGTATGGATGTTCCTTTCAGCTGTGTCGAAAATTGTGAATTACATTATGGGCAAAGAGTGGCAAATGATATAATCAGTTTGTTGTATATACGAAACACGTAGCATTGTTATGATTTGTAGAAGTACTGCGGCAACTAACAATAAGAAACACAAAGTTCGATTTGTAAACACAGATGAAAAGTATTACTGGAGGTTCTCTTCTATTATATTAGCCAATTCAGAAAGTTCTATTTTCTGCAGTACATCAATGAGAGTGGACCACTGCAGAGGCTTCTTTCCCTCTCCTTGTATCCATCTCTTTAGAATTTCATAGTTGATCTTGGCTGCATTGTGGTGACATTCATCTGTAATTGCTTGTGTCATCATTCCATCATCATCATGTAGTAGCACAGGACCAAGTTCAAGGAAATGTGTACCAATCCTCTTCACAATGTTGATAGAGGAAGTAGTAGTTTTGAAACTGATGAGTTCAGGCAGAGTTGGTTTACCTTCAGTGGATGGGAGCCTTTCTTTCTTCTTCTCCACTGGTCTAGTCAGCTGACATTCTGTCACTGGTCCTGTACTTCCTACAGGAGAGGTGCTGGCTTTTATTGTGGATTGTTGTTTATCTCCATGCCAGTTTTGAAACCAGGTTCCTTGACTCCACTGAAGTTTTCCAATTATCATACCTCGTTTTGAACAAACAAGTTGGGAGTCAGTTGTAATGCATGACTCAGGGGGGAAGGTGCTTGCAGCATGGGCAGAAGAGGTTGAGCCACATGGACACAAAAATGCTGGCTTGACTTCAATTTCATCAATTCGCATTGTCTGGAACACTCTTGATATGGCACTGAGTACAGTATTGAGGAGTTGAGGGCAATACTTCTTCAGTAATACATCTTCCATACAACCACTTTCAACATGCATTTCAAACCATTTAGTGGAATTGACAAGTGTGATTTTCACAGGTGCAATATCTGGACTGAGTGTAACAACATTGTGTGCCAAGCATTGAGGAGTTAGCTCTTCATACTTTCGTGAAATTATCCATTTGAAATCTGATATTAAGCAGGATACAGTGTTTCCAAATGCACCATTGGGGGCACAGTTATTGCTGAACTTCATGACAATAGGTGACACTTGATCAGACGGTAGGAATTTCAGAACCTCATTATCTGGAATGGTAGTAAGAAGACACATCATAAGATATTCAATATTCTTTTGTGGTGTTGTTGAGGATGATTTTACTTTTGAAACAGACTCTTCTTTGATGCCCTCGAAAGCAGTCCTTGCTTCTGAAGTTTGGACACTAGAATTTGCTGTGGTTGTGGAAGGTTGCCTACTGCTCTCTGGATTCTCACTCTTGTTCACACTAAGAGGAGCAATAGTGTAGATGTGCTGAAAGAGATCAATGGCATGATGTGGCTCATATAGACCAGGAACAAAGCTGGTATAGAGACTATTGTGCTCTAGTAACTCCTCTGTGATGATAGCCTCCCTACAAAAACGTCGCTCCTGAGCTGTCAGTGGTTGGATTGCACCTGACTTAGCCTGGTAGCTGAATCCGACTATGGCATTCACAAAATCTAGTGGGATTTGTGGGTTGAGAAACACAAGATTTGGAAGAATGGAACGAAAGTAAAGGAAAATGTTGTGTTGATGGAAGTAGATCAATGCTGCTTGAACAACCACACTGGTCATTTGCAATCTTTCTCCTACCATTATACATTCTCTGAAGCTTACTACCATGACATGCCTACCTTGCTCCTCTGCAAACTTAATGATGTCCTGTTCAAACATGAAAAGACTGAGAGGTGTCTCAATCTCAGCTCCAAGACCAACCTTTGGAATAATTAGGCGAATTGAATCCAAAATCTTTTCATCATCCTGGTCTGGATTCTTCAGGTTAATTGCACATGCAATCTCACCTTCTTTTCCATACATAATCAGCTCATTTTCCATCATCAGCTGCGAGCTTCACCTTCATTTACATACCATCTAGCAGCAGTTTGGGGTTCATGGTGATACTCTAAAGGTATTCTTAGAAACCAACCAAGTGCTCTATTCCGAAAATCATCTTTCTTAGTGAGAGGCACTACTGTGAAGACTCCTGCCGCATTCTCAGGTGTAAGTGGTAACACTGGAGGAAAGTGAAAGACATATGTACCATATCTTTATGTGAGAAAGTTTTGCATATGTTGCCATTTGTTGCTGTGTGTTACATAATTAATACGTAGATGTGGACAACTGTCCCACAATCCATGAAAATTAATTTGTGAATATTTTTGACCTTCTCCCACTACACAAAATTATTATTGTGTGCACTATAATTGTGCAGAGAAATTAAGGAAACATTGAAAACATAGAAGTGTAGGGTACGGCGGGGAGGGGGTGCGAAACACTTAACTTTCTAGCACTATCACTTGAGAAATCTGGAAGCAGTTGCCGCACTCTTTCATATGAAGTGTCTTAACCACAACTGTCCCACAATCCATGAAAATTAATTTGTGAATATTTTTGAGCAATCCATAAAAATCTCCAATGAAAAGATTTTAGTATTTGGTAGAAAATAGTATTATCATAATTAGCACATCAATAGTTTGTGGTTGCACATTTATCACAACTATTACCTCATGTTTAGCCTCACTTCCCAGACCTTCCCCCACTACACAACTCATCTTCCCCACACTCATCCTCCTCATATGGCCAACCACACTCTCCACAGTGATAGGACTCATCAGCATTTGTAGTCAGTGAAAGATGTATAACTAAGGCAGAGTTTCGAAAGGAAATGAAACAACAAGAACTGGACAAGATATCAACAGAACAGCAAAAGAAAGAGAAAATGGAGGAAAGGGAGAAAAGAAAAAAAGAGTGAGAGGATGAACGTGAGAAGAAAAAAAGCAAGCCAAGAGAGGTAAACACAAGAAAACACAGGAATCTGATGACAAAAGTGACAAGGTGGCTGCTGTTTCTTTGTTTCCCCTTTCCCTGGTTTAGGTACTGCTAGAATTTCATCAATGGTCTTCCCTCTGTGGTGGGTACTGGCCAATGGAGCCAGTTTCTCAGCTGTTACCTTTTCCAGGCAGAGGGGATATATCCCTGAGTGTAGGAATCCACTTATAAGATTTTCTGGAGTTAGTGCTTTTGGCCAAGCCTCTCCTACCAGTTGACTAATATCATAGGCTGTAATTACATTCCCTGGATATTTGTGAAGGAATGCCCTACATGCCCAATTAAACTACAACATCAAGTGGCTGCAAAAGATGGTTGGCATATGCTGGCAGACAAATCATCATGATCTCATGGAGAACAGCATAATCTATTATTTCGGAGGTGATGTAGGATATGTGACCGTTGTATAGGAACAATACTGGTCTTTGTGGTGGAACTTGAGCAACGAAAAACTGGATCCACTTAAAGAATGCACTATCCCCACATTTTGTGCCAGTAAAGAGCATTTCTGGTGGAGCTCCCTTCATCAACTCAAGAGATAAATTTCTCTTAAAAAAAAACATTGGTGGCAAGCTATGACCACACGTTGAACCACATGCGAGAATAGTATTAATTTTCCCCACTTGTAACACCCCATACAGTTTTTTGCCCTTTCTTAGCACAGACCTTCTGTGGTTTGTGCACACACGGGAAAAAAAAGGGATGAATTTGAAGAATTATTGACAATTTCATATGCAGGTGTACAAATTTCCTGCGAACTTAGTATGTTTTTCCTCTTCTTCCTTTAACAGGGTTGTTGAAGGACCAGGTTTACAGTCAGCTGTAAGATAGTAAAGGTCTGAGACAGGCAGCAAGAGAATACAGTGTTGAAGTGACAACTGTGAAGCGACGAATTGACTGTTTTCCATCATCAATTGCATGTTTCATACTATCTACATTCAATTTGGTCTTGCCATTCACCTCTTGGAGGGGCACTCAAAGAGGCTTTAACAGTGTCATGTCTCTCCAGTGCACGAAACTGTAGATTTTCAAATGTTTTGCAGGTATTTGCGAAGTAAACAAGCTGTGGTGTGAGAGCAGGCATAATTAAGTAACCTTTGACCTGGGAAGCCATATAAGTTGTAGTGCTAGAAGTTCATGCCTTAAGCTTAAGTGTACGGAGTCAAGTTGCTCTACAGTTATCGTCAAAAGTAATGTAAGTGTTCTGCAATCACCCCTGTTACGCAATACCCTACTCCATTACATTACCTTCAACCCCAAATATACACTCATTAACCCTCGTAGCGAGGGTTACGGTACTTGTTCGTGTGTGTGTGTGTGTGTGTGTCTGTCTGTCTGTCTGGTAAGTCACATCTCACTTCTGGAGCGTCTGTTCATCCTGAGAATACTGTCGCATACTCAGCGGGCAACAGAGGTCAAAATATTTGTGGGGTTTTCTTTGAAACCGCTCCGTTCAAGAGTTATGGCGTGAAACGCAAGCGAAAGAGTCAATATGCTAATTAGATCTAGCTGCTTACCCGCGATCAGGTATTCCTGTTCGATGTACAGTGAAGCATCAGCGGTTACTGCATGAGAGAGTACAAGCATGCCTACTGCTCCTGTCAAAGCTATAGCGCTTCCAGCAGTGTACAGAGCCAACCTGGAGTTTCAATCACACGTGCCTTTCTAGCATTCACGCACACGCGGATGCTTTCAAGGATTCGCGCACGCACGGACGCCGAGGTTTCTGCACTTTAGTGCACTCATCATGTATCTATATGATAACTGTGTATAGCACACTAGCTAAAACAAAAAACTACCTTACCAACCCATACAAGACATAGTACAACACACACTCATACAGGAGCAGGACACTGGATGCCCAGCTTTGAGAACTGGGTGTGGTGGGATATGCTTTCTGGCATGCCAACTGTCACATTCATTATGCTAGACATGGGATGTGATTTAAAATGAAGAGGACCCTGTGCTCTATGCTTGGACACTACTATAAGGGCCTGAGGCCTTTTAAATCACATAGTTCCCTGCGCTCTATGTCTAACCTGTTTAGATTTGCGTGTTGTAATTTCATTGGACAAAATATTCAATTGATACACGTCGCTATGTAGATCAGTCTGCAGAGTTGCACATAAATCACATGCCAAGCTCTGCATGATCACTTTAATTCATGTAAGCCAGTGGCCAACTATAGAGTCAAATAAGGATCCTAGCACTTCGCAATCGTCATTGCCTGTTACAGATAAAAGCTTGACAAGGGGATAGAAACAGCAGAGAGAAGATGGAGGATGCAAGATTATGTGGATAGTAGGTTCATATTAGATGTCAAATATGAAATCTGGGAGCCAGCTACATAGTCACACTAATCTAGGAGCCAGCTACATGTACATAGTCACACTAACCTCTGAGGACCTCAAAAATCATTAGTTCTGTCAATAGCATAGAAAGAAGGGAGGCTGGAAGAAAATGCTGTATATAGGAATGTAGCGGAGAAACTAACAAAGGGTTAGCAAAGGTCGAGACAACTTACAGGACAAATGTTGTAGATTACATAATGAGAAATTACTATGGCAAAAGCAGCTCACAATGTGGAAGAAGGTAGTGCAGAATAGTCAGTGTAGATTATGAGGGGAAAGCTTTTATAGGTACGAGAACAAAGGTTAAGAAACAGTACATTGCTTCCTTGAGTAGGGCTGAGGGAGTATCAGTAACAAGTACAAAGAAGTACATGTATATAGTGTTGAGGGAATAAGTACAAAGGAGGTGTTCAAGAGGCATTATAAGCATTTGGGTAAGGTTAGTATAGACAAATACATGTAAATAATGAAATTGAAATAGATGTACAGTACGTGTCAAAAAAACGGTTCCAAAATCGTTCCGTTTTGTTCAGTGAAATGGTAATTAACGTAGGTCTAAAAGCAGTCAGCCAGCATTTACATGGCAGGTATTCACCTACGTAAATTCTAGGTATGCAGTATGCACGTATTCAGTATTCAGGCTGGTGACACCCTATAGTAAGTCTATCCATGGAAATCAAACTCAATGTCTTCAATAACTTTTCATAGTTCGTCAATATAAGGCTTTGGCCCATAAAAATTGGTATAAACACACCGTATACCTCATCCATTATAGACCATTCCAGTCAGTTATTATCAATATCATCACAAACTTTACCTTGATTCATGTATTATGTATTATCAAGTCACATGGAATCAATTGAAGACATTTAAAACCTACTAGGGGGGATACAAGGCAAATATCAGACAACCTCTGAGAAGAGGACAACCTCTGAATAGAGGACAAAGGCCGCGGTCCCTAAGTGTCTTCTGTTTTGAGGTTCGACTGTTAATTTCTTGATTCCAAAACTCTGTCTACATGTATACAGTATATGTGACAGATAGCGCATGCCATGAGGTGTAGTGTATGGCCTTTAGTTCTCTGTTGATGGTTGTGGTATGTAGTGAGCACTCATTCACTTGTATATAACTCTGAACTATCCACACCAGTCATGAATGTGGACATAACATACATAACAAAGTAATAGCACTTGTAGTATCACAGTACAATAACTTAGTAAAGAAAACATTTTGGATCAGTTGCTTGTTCTATAGAAGAGACCAATCGTTCTATTTATTACTGTAGCTACTCTATTGTCTATTTGATTTCACCTGGGCCCCAGAAGTTGTTGAGGTTTTACATGCTATGCAAGCGTGCGTCATTTTGACCACTTCCTGCATGTTTGTGGGTAGTGGTATGCATAGGTAACTGGAGGGAAACCACGCAGCAGTGCTGAACGCTATGAAAAGAACGTTTTTCTTGAGTACTGTAGACTTGGTTAGGCCGAAGACTAGGAATAAGTGGCTAAGGGTGAGCCATGATGCTGAAAATACGTTGATCCACGATGTCAAAGTTCACTTGTACCGTTTGGATTGCTATGCTACATCTCATTGTAAATATGGGAGCCCACATGCAGCCTACATGTAGCCTACATGTAGGCTACATGCAGCCTACATGTAGCCTACATGCAGCCTACATGTAGCCTACATGCAGCCTAAATGCAGCCTACATGTAGCCTACATGTAGCCTACATGTGGCCTACATTACTAACCTGAGAATCCTTGTGCTGTGCTGGTAGTCCCTCTTTCTTGCTGATTTTCACATCAGCAAACTCTTTGAGCACGTAAGAAGCCTTCGCGCGTAAACGGCACGTATGGTTGAGGTCATGCGCACTACATTCCTCACGGTCAATGGGATCTCCATACTTTCCTTATGGGACATACAGCTATCTTTGGAGTGGTAGAGAATCAGATTTAGTGAGACCTATCATTAGACGCGGCAAAACACAAGGAATCCAATGGTACTTTTTATACTGAAATTGGGTCAAAAATAAGAGGGTTATTAACAAAATTCAAGGGCTCAGGTGAAGTCAAATAGACATAGGTGAGTCACTGAATACACAGACTATGTAGTACTGCCACTAAGATATGAAAGTATCACATTAACACATGATAGCCTTTTAACGTATATGTGCACTCTATAAATGCAGATGAGATATTAGGCGACTTCAAAAGTTTCGTATCCCTCCTCTTTTCCAGCTACATGTATATCAATTTTTGAGCTGTGTAATTTGTAACAAAAATGTGACGTACGCTCACATTGCTTATATTAATTAACGTATGCTCACATTGTGTATGCTCACATTGTTTCAACCATTGACTACATGTAACTGAATTGCCATTTGGGACGCAACACAACAAGCAGGGTTTCATACAGGATTTTTGGGTGGGAGGGGAAGAAGTTTGTGGGGCACTGCCACAGTGTCATGCATGAATTTGTAGCACACATTTTGTGATGTCAAATAACAGACTAAGATATGACACAACACAAGGATTGAGAAGTGCTAGCATTGCACTTCCAGGCCTACCCACCCAAATGTATGGGGGTGGGGTGGGATGAGGTGGATGAGCAATTAATTATTGGTTAGAAGCTTACAGAGACACGATTGCTTTAAAATTTTAAAACCAAGGGAACAAAGTTGAAGGATGCTTGCCTGTTCATGGAAACACATCCCTAACACATACACACATCACTGATTACTTTATCGCATGGTGTTCTCTCAATTGTGAGGTTAATTAAGCACATTATCATTGTTTCTTGGCATTATATCTGACTCCTTGCCTGCATACTGCACCTAGCTTTCATGATTCGGAGTGCTGGTGATATGGTTACTTAGGATTGATATAAACACAATCCAACTAAGTTACTTTGTACCAAGATTCCTCCTTGTTTACTGCTTTGTGTAGGAACCAAGTACCGCATACATGTAACTCTGACATCATGTACATGTACAAGTTCCTACCTTTTCTACCTCCTTGTAGCTCTGTATATCGAAACTGTAATCTCCTGCCTATCTCCGGATCAAGCTTGTTACATAACTTGCTCAGGGCCATACTTCGTCTGTGGAGTCGTTGACAGAACTACAGTTCAGGGTGTGTCAGGGCCGGAGCAGCACCATAAAGGGTAGCAGGGCAACCGCACAGTCAGGTCGCCAATGGAACCGGAAGTACATCATACGCGTACACTTTTATTTGCAGTGGAATTTCAATCTGAGCAGATCGCCTGTAGTAACGCGTATCTTGCTAATTATATATTCAGACTTAGGATGTGCAGTTAGTTACGCTAAACCTTCTACAGGCAGAGAAGAAGGAACTACTTTACTTGATTCATGAGAAATTATACAGGCTAACTCTGTACTGGAGTGGCTTAAGCGGTGCCGATGCGCACCGCCTTTTTTTAGGTAGCGCAGTAGAACCCGTCCGAAAACATTTTTGGCAAGCCACTACGGTTCTAAAATTTCGACAGGATAAACTATATTTATGATAGTACTAAATATAAAAAAATGAATTTGTTCCAGCATGCCGTTCCGAAGATATAGGACCTCAAAAAACCTAGTAATTTTTGCAAACACGTGTGCGGTTACTGTTTTGACCTCGGTTTTGACGGTTGCTAGAAGGTATGTAAGCAATAGAAATGCATTATAATAAAACCATAGCTCTATAAAATGTACATTTTAGAAATTGAGTCATGTCCACACGGAGAAGTAGAAGGCAGCTAGCATTCTCTTGGGCTTCTTCATCAGATGTCTGTGCCAGGGGCGCCGGAGCCGGTACCGCAGGTCCGGCGACTGCGGGACCAATGTTGACGCTTCTCATTATATATATATTCATAACATTATTCGCTCGCGGAAACCGACGCGCATGTGCACTCGTTGCATGAAATCATTCTGTGGTTCAGACCTAAAGTGCTTACGCTTATCAATGAGCTTGAGCATGCGCAGAAAACTATGAATAATTAATTACCCTACTTTTCGCGGGACCAATGCTTTAGAGCTTCCGACGCCCCTGTGTGCTGTGTATCTTGGTCAACACAGCTGCACCAGCTCACCCAAGGATCAGCATGCATGCGACTTCATTTTGTCAATGAATTTGTCAACTGATTCTCCAGTATATCACTCTTGTAGAGATGATGTAGCACACGTGTTAGCCAATTCAGCATACACATCTAGGTGGGAGAAGGGGAGGTGAAGCATGAAGAGTAACTCTTGCGTGCATAACTGTTTCTTTTTCACAAACAACCATGGGCACTATTGACGAACTCCAAGGTATACAGGAATTGGTGTTTAATGAGCCTGTTCCAATTCCTACACCACGTTGCAAAAGCCACTATCATCTAGTGTACATGTATGACACGGGTCCGATGTAAACACTGTAGAACTTGTAGCAGATGCTTACGATTGGGAAAGCATAGGCCCTGTCTACAACCACATGTCATTCAGGCATATCTATCCAAGCACATTTCATTTCGAAGGATGCATTTACAGTTGTTTCAGCTGACAATCTGGATTTCATGCATAGTTTTGCACAGGTGTTCTGTGGTAATTAAAAGAGCAGTTGGCATGCCACTACTGTACAAGTTACACAGCTGCTTTCCCTGCCTGGAAGACCAACAAAACAATTTGAGGTACCATGCTCAGACACACATGACAGGCACCCCTCATGGTCAGTGGCGTAGGCAGGTGGGGTGCTTTGGGTGCTGTACTGTACATCTAGTTTACATCTTACCTGAAGTCAGCGGACTCGGAGCACACTGTTTATCTCCGGAATCCGATGTACTTTTGGCAAGCGCTAGCACTCGGCACCCCCTTCCTCTAAATCCTGTCTACGCCACTGATGGTGGTCACGGAGACACACATGTCTCCATCACCGAGTTTGTATTCACAGCCACATGTAATACAGAGAGCGAAACTGAAGATGACCTACGTTGTACATGATTAGAGCACATTAGAATATGCCATTGTATTGCAATGCCATTAGTCATTAGAAAGACAGAAAGTATATTTGCCAGTGTGCTAGTTACTATTACAGTTCTAGGGCAGTCTTATAACAGGTTTCCTTCACTTTAGACCACCCATAAAGGCAAATCGTAATACACGGGCATTTACAATGACGGGTAAAACTATATTGCCGTCCGGAAGCCTTTTTGCTATATAGCCTCGGATAAAGTCATCGCACACGTCATTTCCTGTATGTACCACCAAAAAGTGGTAGGGTAAACGCCCTACCTGCCCCACCGTCTCCGCCGGTCCTGTGACTTCGGTAACATTATATTCATGACCTGAGCTAAATTCTGCTGCCTGCCGGGCTCGGGAGAGAAGTGTATATACTATATAGCCTCACAGCTGATGACTAAACGTCTGTATAGAAAACTATAGTTCCTGCACACGTAGTTTGATTGAGCCCAACCCCCTTCAGCTGCGCGCGCGCGCGCAAAGATCTGCCGCTCGGTTTATGTATGTTTCTGGGATCAGATTGCTAGTTTGAACACTAAGACGATGCTTGGCCTTGCATTGCTTTGAGATTCATCCTATATACCGGCTGAGCAAGCGCTCTACCTCAGTAGCTCAGTTGATAAAATTGTAAGACCCCATGCTCTCTCACACCACTCAACGTCCTAGGAAAAGTGGAATCTCATCTTTTTACGCCACGTGAAGTCATGTCAGTGATCAGAATGATGCTTGCCCCTTCTAAAGCTGAGAATGTGCTACTGTCATTAGTGAAAAGAAAGGTGCATTTATGTAACCTCTTGATTGTGGTTGTGAATAATATTCAAAGTGACATGACATAATACTTGTATATATATAACACTGACACTAACATTTTCTCTACACACATGTGAATACATGTATCACTTGGCTAGTGAGACTCTAGACATACGAGACATGAGTGAGTGAGTACTAGATGACACTTCACACGAGTACATGCCCTCATCCTCTTCAGTCATACTGACTATTTTGTATTCAGGTGAGGTGTCTTCAGGAAGGGAGAGGCCATTCATGTACCAAACATAACTGATGTCGTCACAGCCAGTAGCCTTGCAGCTGAGAGTGGCAGTAGAGCTCAGAGTGACCACCTGCGATTGTGGGTGCTCAGTGATACACAGTTTATCTGATCCTGTAGAGAGGAGTAATGTACAGTGTACATGAATGGATTAACTGTTGTGTGGGGGTTTCAAATGGAACTCTATCCCTACATAATGTATGCACACTGCTCTGAAGATCCACATGCAGGTACGGGAGGAATGCCTACTATATTTTACTAGTTGAAATGCTTTAGCATTGGCGGTGTGCGTTAGCAATCCAACCGCATCTATAATTGAGCTACATGTATGGGCACGTACAATTGGAACTCGCATAAAACGTTACAGTATGTGTGTTAATGCCATTTAAAAATCGGCAACTAGGTTGCATGGCTCGAGCCTGCACTCCAATAGTGAATATGATTAATCCGCTGAAAAGTCGTCCGGCCAAAACCAGACCAGCCAGACTGGCTCCTACACCTATGCATGAGTGACTCTCACATACCATTTGTTGCAGTGGATAGCACAGGTGATGGTTCAGATGGTCTAATGGTGATGGGCTGTGAACTTAGACTTTCATTATCATCATCAACTCCTCTCCCACTCAGGCAATACATATTACTGTCGTGATGACTGTTATGGAACTGCTCTCTATAGCCACTGGCATTTGCTGGTTTGTGCTCAAATCTCTGCTGTTGAGGCACTACTGAAACAACCTTTATCTTGGCTGAATGGGAGAGGACAGATCCTTCAGAAGTTGATATCTGACATTGGTAGCTACCCTGGTCACTGTCCACAGGGGATGCAATTATCAACTGCTTATCCGTTTTCCCAGAGAGCTGGTGGCCATTCTTGAACCACTGGAATTTTGCAGGGTATTGACTTCTTTCAATGTTGACTTCCAGTCTAGCCTCCTGACCATACACTACCACAACATCTCGTGGCTGGGATGAAATGGAGAGGCCTGCAGGACAGGAGGAGGGGATATGGTGGTCAAGAGGAGTTGAAAGGAGTTGACCTTTGTTCATTATGGAGACAAATTCTTTAACACTCACATGACTGACTTACATGTATCTAGTACTGTGTGGCAATTTGGTGTACCTGTTCACATGCATCTACCTAGGGCTAACACTTGTTGGGCTGGAAAGCTTCCTGGAGCATTTTCTGTCTCACCACGCACACGTGAAATAGTCTTGCCAAATTCTCACATGAGTGTACATTGTACATTGTACAATGTACATTTAGATTTACATGTACATGATTAATGTAGAGTTTGAGTCTAACATGCTTTGCATGTTGTATCTGCCTTGCTTGTGTAGTCAAGTCATTGTCTGGGTTTGAACTCAATCCTTATAGCTTAGGATATTAACATCCATCCTACACTCCTCTGCCACAAGAGATCCAGTGGCTCAGTGGTGGTGTCTGACTAGTAATTCGAAGGTCCTGGGTTTGAATCCCAGCCTGATCCTGAGTTTTTTTCACATGTACGTGCGTGCAAGATTCAAGCTATGACAGCGATGCCTTATTCCGACTATTTTAAGAGAAGTTTTCCACTCGCATAAAATGTTACCCAGTGCAGTAGCAATTCGTTTGGGACCCAAATTTGAAAAATCCATCGGCGAGTGAATCATCACGTGCTCTTTCCGTCTAATGGAATGGAAAGGAATGAAACGTTTTTAAGTCTGTTGCAACGGAACGGAACGGAACAGCCGTTCCGTTTTATATAACAATATTGCAACGGAACAGATGGAAATGGAATTTTGTTGTGGGCTACTATACACAATATACATGTATACCAGAGCTACATGTACATACATGTATGTACATGTATGTACATTTTGTACATGCATCATGTACATACATGTATGTACATTTTGTACATGCACATGTAGATTATCGACTTACTGGCAGGTTGTGATGATGGTACATTTGGAGGCTGTGCTGCTTTCTGTGGAGTTGAGGTGTCCAGACTGACTCCTGCCTGTGTCAGAATAGTTCTCAGTGCATAGACTGTTCCTTGCTTCCTATTTCTCCATTCCCTCAGCAAATGATATGCCTTCTCCTCCATGCTAGCCTGTGAAACACAACACAGTACAAGTACATGTATGTGTATACACATGAACGTGACTTAAAAGACCCCCACAAATGAACCCCCCACAAATGAAACCCTGGTGTATATACATCCAACATGTACATGTATACAGTGTGTACATCTCCCTACATGTAGGTGAACTGCATGTATACCTGATAGTGTTGTGTACTAGCGGCATCAGCTGGGAGTAGACCAAGGTAAAGGACAAGGCGGGTCCAATTCTTAGTCTGTTGTGCCACTGGCTGAGCAAACTGCCATAATACATGATCACTAGGCACCTCATCTGCAGAGGTATGGGAGTACATAGTGTATAAATATAGCTGCAATTACATGTATATGTAATGTTCATATAGTAAAGGTCATACATGTAAATGTGTATGTTTCAAAATTCTCATGTTGAAAAATATAGTCCCTGTGGTGATGATGGCCCTGGCATACGAACATGTACTTCTAAAGGGAAATGGTACATACATACAATGTACATGTACATGGTCAAATCTCACACATCAATGTGTGAATGAACTAACCCTCTGGATTAGATGAATGTCTTCTCCGGCCTTGACCTACAATGAGAATGGTATATTACCAGTTACTGTTGGTTTTTCCTAGGGTGTGTGGTGGATGAATATTATTGTTCTGAAACCACAACTGCTCAGGGCTGCCTAGGGTATTTACATGTAAGTCTAGGCTGTCGCAGCTAGAGCAGCTACACATACACGCTGCTGATGAGGGTCAACCAGCCCGAAACAGCTGTCCATCTTTTCCTAGTTACCTCTGCGCATACATGTTTTCATGTAAGAGTACACGTATACATGTATGTAGGGAAATGAGGCAAAATTGAATACTTGCACAACAGCACTGTTGGAAAAACTAAACTGTCTTAGCAATAACCTACCAAGTTGTGTGATGGGTGGGAGTGCTGTACGCTGCAATATGACCTTAACCAGCACCACATCACTGAGTACACTGCCATAGTTATTGGACACAGTGCAGCAGTACTGACCATTGTCAAGTGTACTGGCAGACTTTACTCTCAGAACACTCCCACTGCAATACTTCAGCTCCTGTGCCCCCTTGAACCACCTGTAGCTCATTGGGCTCTCTCCCTCGGCTTTTATGCTGAGCACCAGTGGCTCTCCCTTCACTACCTCAACATAGGCCTCCAGCTGTTGTTTGAGCACTGGAGCCCTAGCATCTGTAGGTATTAGGATTAGACATTAATAAGGAACAAGTACCCACTACTCACTGGTCAAGTTTACCAAAGAATTAACAGTACATGCTGTTAAGGCTGGGTTGAATGTACAGTTCCGGAGGCTCTGTAATATCACTGCAATGTATCATCTTACCCCACACATGCTATATACACTGTATGTACACAATCAATGTGTTAAGTAAACAGGTGGCTATTTCAATCAAATGACCTTTGACCCCTAGGGTGCTGGGGAACCTAAACCCACCATTTCCTGACTTCAGTGTCACCTCTGCTGTGTGGCTCTGCCTGCTGCTGTCTCCATTAGGATGTGACACGAGACAGAAATACTTCCCTCTATCTCCCTCTCCCACCTCCTCCAGCACACACTCACTGCTAATCTCCCCTATCAGTGGCTTTCCATCCTTGTACCACAAATAGTCAGGCTCTTTGACTATAGAGTTGAGTAGACGAGCTTTGCAATTTAGTTCAACACGACCATTTATGGCTACTTCACAGTCTTGTGGATGCTCGAGAATTTCAATTGATGGTTCTCTGAGGATGTGTGTCTTATCATCATCATCATAGTGTTCTCTACTAAGCTCCCCAGAGAGAAAAGAAATACACGTGTTCTCATCGTTAGCATTGTGTGTCGTGGATGAAGAAGGAAGTTGTGAATTGGCCAGTTCAGTGCTGGCATTCTCATTTCTTCTGTGTGACTTTAACTGCATTTTTTCAAGCGACTCAACAAGAACATTTTTGTTGCCTTCATCGAACTGGCGTGGTCAACTCTTAGCTAGGAGATGCTGCTCAGCTTCCAAAGAAGATGTTGGGGTGTGTGTAGTTGAGGAAGTGGATGAACTGTACTGTGACAATGGCGAGTGAAGGTCGTGCATAGGTTGACCTCGAGGGGTGGGTGATTCAGGTCAAGCCACAACCTCGATACCCATTCTGGGGTGTATTGCTCTGGGGAGGCAATGACGACCCACTCCCACTTATGGGATATGGTGTTGTAGGAGCATATCTACCAGGACTCTGCAGCGAGGATGAGCTATCACTTCGGCCATCAGCATGTGAGGAAAGTGGATATTAGAGTACCCATACCCATGGCCGTAATTAGATGCTGGGTTATTGCTGGAAGCAATCTGATGATTCCCAACATCAGATCCATAGGAGGCAGATGAAAACTCTAATGGTGAATAGTGTGGTGGATAGGCTGGATTACACACACCTTGGTGGTGCTGGGGGTTGGAGTTAGATGCATCACCAGCATAAGATGGCTGATATGGTGATTGTTGAGGGGTGAAGTAACATTGTCCCTGTATTCCTGGCCCTGTATGAGGGGAGACTAAAGCAGCATAGTTGGCTACGGGACTCCCTGCAGAGTAGCACCCTCCACCTGGTAGCTGGATACTGACCCCAGAATGGTTCCTACTCAGGTTATATGATGGCTGTGGATGGGGTTGGAGTTAGATGCATCACCAGCATAAGATGGCTGATATGGTGATTGTTGAGGGGTGAAGTAACATTGTAACAGGTTATATGATGGCTGTGTATATAGATACTGCATTCATAGAAGGTGACTGGGGTAAACTCAGAGACAAACTGGTGAGTAGAGAAAGGGCACCTCATAATATATAGCATGTGGTTTTCTATTCCTTTGATTTTCAGATGAACAGTCATCACTAGCTATCCATGGGGGGGAAGAGATGCATTGCAGTGAGCTGTATCCATTACTGTCAGTGACAAAAGGACTGCAAGATGTCAGTGCTATAACAACAGGGTTGACCTCAACATCCCCTTATAATTAATTGCAGTTGAGTTAGTGGACAATACTAGGCCAGCTAACTGTGCATTCCATTCATACATACATCAGTTGAACTTGACTGTAGGTTCTTTTATGGTACTACAATCAGTTTGATATTACAAGTATGGGGTCTATTATCTTCAGTGGTTGGATTTCAATGACCGCGAAAGTTGCCTCAGAATGTAAAGGATCAGAAGTTATACCCTGCAGCTATACTGGAATGTTAACTTTTCCTCATAGTAGGTAGAAATATGGGGAAATTCACTGTTGGGCACAGAGTAGGTGTCGGCATTAGGTTCTAGAAATATTTTTGTACAGTATACTTGTACATTTTGTCTCATAGGTGAAACAATTCTGACCTGACATCCAATGCATCAAACAAAGGTCGTATATATCAAACACATATCTTGTATCACTCGTTGTCAGTTGTAGTACTTTCAATAAAGGCACTCTCTCTCTGTGACATCAGGTGCATGAGGCCACTCAATTATAGCTTCACGTGTGATTTTCTACTGTGAAGAAGTTGGATAGAACTTGTGTGAAATGTGCACACATTTCATAATGGACCATAAATATAGCTCTGCAAGTCCATTAATCATTCATTTATCATGATCATGGTTAAAGTATTGCTTTGCTGAAAAGCTTCACATTTCACTGCATGGGATTCTTTTCCATGATTATATGAGCTGCTCTTGACTGAATGTGGTGTGCTGGCCATTGAATTCTTAACATAGAATTGTTCTGGTATTAACTGCTAAGAATTGGATTTCTTCTTTCCTTCTAATCCAGATTGAGTCCTATGGAGTCAGTATTGTTTCCTGTTGATGTTCCAGCAACTAATGCACTACTAGTAACATGTTCTGTGGTTAGGTCAGTTGGCAGTGACAGTATATGGATGGCTAATATTGTAAGAATTGTGTGTGTTGATGTGAACATGATATTCTATTTCCAAGTAGTAGTTTTATAAAAGTAAAGGGTATAGGTGTTTATAATTTACTGTTAAATTTTGATTGGCAACTAGTGCACAATGACTAGATGTGATTAAAGAAAGAAGGAAACAAGCACAAACTTCAACACAAATCCTGTAAACATTGTCATTGAAGAGTTTCATTAATTCTGTCAGCTAAAGTTGACAGAGATATCTTATTGAGAACAGACACAAATGTAGACCAGTCAACAGGTTTCATTCCTTTTCCTTGCAGCCATCTCTTCAGAATTTCCTGACTGATTAGTGATGCATTGAGCTGGTATTGGTCCTTGATTCCATGTCACAGCTCCGTTATCCTGCAGTAACAATGGTCCCAAGTACATTGTGTGTACCAATTTCTTCCAAATATATTGACACTTCAAGATTGAGTCAATGAGTTCAGAAAAGTTGGCATATCTTCAGCAGATGGGACTCTCTCTTTTCTTCTACAGTGCCACTGTTTCAATACATGTGGTGATATCAGTAGTGAATTGTGTGACTGACAAGGGACCCACTGTGATCCACTGTGTTCCATGGGATAGGAAACATTTGCCACCAATTGTGGTCTTTTTCCCTGCCAGTTTTTAAAGCTGATTCCTTGATACAACTGAACTTTTTCCAATTATCACACTTGTTTTGAACACACTGGTTGGGTGTCAGTTGTAAGGGATGACTCAGGAAGTACTTGCTGCATGGGAAGATTCTACACACAGTGTTTCCAAATGCACCATTGGGGGAACAGTTGTTGCTGAATTGTATGACAATAGGTGATACTTAATCAGAAGGAAGGAAAATCACTTTGTCTGGAATTGCAGGAAAAAGACAAATCATCAGATATTCATTGTTCTCTGACCACTACATTTATTGTGGCGTTGCTTCAGATGATTGGTTTGATTTTGAGGTAGATTCCTAAGAAGATGCCTTTGATGACCCTAAAAATGGTCTTCCTGCCTGGCATGTAGTAGTGGAATATAGTCCATTGCTACCAGGTTTCCATTCTTGTCCACACTAAGAGGAGCAATAGTACAGATGTTGAAAGAGATAAATGGCAGGTGTAGGTCATATGGACAAGAGTGTAGATGTGCTGAAAGAGATAAACAGCAGGCATGGGTCATATAGACAAGAAAGGTATTAAAGAAAGAAGCAAAGGCTTCAAGGAGAAAATCCATCTCTAACAGTAGTATTATGGCAGATGCTATTGGTGTATGGATATTACTTTCAGTAATGACTCTTACCTTCAGCTGTGTCGAATTAGAAGATGTCTAGCATTGGACTGGCATTGAGTTTAAAAGCATTGGACTGATACTGAGTTTCAATTGTCTTCACATATCAATTGATGTTCACATTGTATAGCTAGATGTTACTTGGTGATAATTGTAGGTGGATGTGAATGTGATCAGTGAAAATTGTGTATTACATTATGGGCACAGTGGCAAATGTTATAAGTGATTTGCTTATTGTACATACATGTAGAATTGACATTCAAAATGTAATTTTGTAAAAGTAATGTGGCAATAGAAATTTGTAAACACAGATGAAGTCTATATAAAAGTATTACTGGAGATTCTCTTCAATTGTAAAAGCCAATTCAGAAAGTTCTATTTCCTTCAGTACATCAATGAGAGTGGACCACTGCAGAGGCTTCTTTCCCTCTCCTTGTATCCACCTCTTTAGAATTTCATAGTTGATCTTGGCTGCATTGTGGTGACATTCATCTGTAATTGCTTGTGTCATCATTCCATCATCATCATGTAGTAGCAAAGGACCAAGTTCATGGTAGTGTGTTCCAATTCTCTTCACAATGTTGATGGTGGAAGTCCTAGTTTTGAAACTGATTAGTTCAGGCAGAGTTGGTTTATCCTCTGTGCACAGGAGCCTCTCTTTCTTCTTTGTATCCTGGGTGGATTGAGCTACAGGAACAGCTGATGGATCTGCTACTGCAATACAGGGTGAGGCTTCAGTTTTTGATAACCATACTTCTTGCTTTGTATCAACTAGGCCAAGTGGTTCACTGGTAATACTGCATGTGAGGTAAGTCTTACTTTTGTAGGTATTTGGAACTGCAGCATGGGCAATTTTCAACTTACAACGGCAGAGAAAGGCCTCTTCAATCGTTGAGTCAAAATGCATTACATTAAAAGTGTGTTTAATTGCACTGAAAATTGTGCTTTGGATAGTAGGACAGGCATTTTTGCAAGTTTCCAAGTCATTAGCTTTAACTCGAACTTCATAGTGGCGTGTGGCATTACGATATGTGATCTGTGCAGGCAATGCAGGGTTATGTAGTGTGACTAGGTCATGTGTCATACACTGTGCAGAGCCATTTTCATTGAGGCAAACCTTCCATCCATACTTGGAAAGCAGTGTTGAGATAGACCCACCAAACACACCATTTGGAACACAGTCATCTTTGAACCTCACAACAAATACAGCAGCAGGAGACTGGGGGAGAAACTTACCAATATTTTTTTCAATGGGAAGCATGCATGGCATCAAGTACTTCCGCTTTACTGGACATCTTTTTCGTTCCGTGGTTATACTCTCGTCTCTCGTATGAGTATGTTTACCTGATTCTTCATCTTTGATCTTAGCAATAATACAAAGGTGAGTGAAGAGTCTGACAGCTTGAGCAGACTCATATATGCCAGGAACAAAGCAAGAGGACAAAGGTTCCTCATTGAGCATCTCTTCCAAAACAATGCCATTCCTAAGTGAGATGGAGTATTCTGCAGGCAGGGCAGCATATTCACCAGAATTCACCATGTAACTGAATGCAACAACATTGTTAACAAAGTCCAGGGGAATTTGTGGGTCAGTGAAAACCACATTTGGGAGAATCTTTGGGAAGTACAGGAAGATATTATGCTGGTGGAAGTAAATCAGAGCAGCTTCAACTACCTTCTCAGACATTTTTAGGTGCAACCCTACCTGTACACACTCACTGACTGTCAAGATCTCTCTCTTCAACTGCTTGGCATATTGGATGACATCTTGCTCAAACATGAGGAATGAAGGTGGGATTTCAATTTCACTGCCAACATTGACTTTAGAAATATTCCCTCTGATTTGCTGAAACACTCTTTTGTCTTTTATACCGGGATTGCGACAATTGACTGGAAACCCAATTTCATCTACTGAGCGATAAACTATCAGCTCATTCTGAAAAGCTGGAATGAATATCTTCTTCAGTTCCAGGTTCACAGTTGCTATTGTCGATTTGACCTTCCAAGGCCACAGGCAATCACAATGGCTGAACACCACCAAAAGCTTCGATGTCTGATTAGCAGATAAAATGCATCTCTTGGCCTGCATAGTACGAGCAAGTTTCTCTATGATCTGTCGGTTGGTCAGAGGAAAGGGAATCACACGTTTAAAGCCCTTACCTTTTCGATGAAAAGTAATTTTAGGAGGGGCATCGAGGCTCTGTGCTACATTGAGGACAAGGACCGTGAGGTGGGAGTTATGGATCACACAGGGCATTGTTTCCATAAACTCTGGCTGCCCACCAGTGTCTACCACATGCAAAAGCTGAAGAGAGGATTCTTCACATGCAATCTTACTGCGAAGGGCAATGGTCATGGATTCACTTGAAGAACTTTTTTCTGGAGGTGTTTGAGAAGGTAGTGGAGCAATAGTCATTGGTGTTCCAGGAAGAGGCTGGGACTGAAATGATGCATCATTAGAAGAGAAATGAGAGGTTGTGAAGGAATTACAGGCAGAATCATAGTCACTTAATGGGTCTACATCAGTGAGGTTGCCGGCAATACTTGCCCCATCAACTGCTGGCATTGCCGATTTCAAAAAGGGTGCCAAGATCATGTGAACTTCTTCATTGGAAAGAATTTGGAATGACCCCATCTTGGCAATATGATGCATTAGACCACGAAATGATTTCTCAGCTACACCAGTACTAGTGTATTTTAATGGAGGAATAGTACCAAACATTTGACAAAGGAAACATGTTTTCCCTGCTCCCATGATACCTGTTATAACAACAATTAAATTCCTCTGCTTTAGACTCCCAGACTCAAGAGCTTGATCAACAATGGCCTGTGCTTGCTCCTGGCTCACTACACACAAAATGGGGAGAATGTGGGTAAAGTGAATAGATATGTTGTGGGAATGTGGGTAGTGGAGTGAATGATGGAAGGTATAGCAATTGATTGTAAATAGTACATATGCCAATCTATTAACTAGTTAAATGATTAAATGGCGAGTGGGAGTGATCCAACTGCCAGATATAACTGAATATGAAACCATGAATTTAGCTTATGTGAGTAGTTTTGTCAGAGCAGCAAATGAAACGTTGCATGGAATAAAACTAATGCTATTACATGTGTGAAGAAGGAAATGGGCTTGTAACTCTACATTGGAACAGACAAGCTATTCTTTTTTCTGGTGTCTGCATCACTCCTGCTTGTCACATAGTTCCTGGAGGCGTGTCGGGCTATTCACCGTGCTCCAATGTTTCTCGCTCTTCGGCTGCCTTTGAAGTGAAACGCTGCTTGCTGTGGGCTCTGTCTTAGTCACTGCGCTCTCATGGCTTGTAAGCAATGGTCAGTTGAGGCAATGGGTAGAGCGTTAGTAAGTAGTTCATGTCAGTGTGCATGCAAAATTAGAACTCAATGTATCGCCCGTCACATATAAATACAAGTGTAAAAACATTTCCATTAAAATGTTGAAGGATGTAGGGATGACAGTGCCAAAAATTAGAGAAACAGTATATATGCAGCAAAACAGGGGATGAGGTATGCAACAACCATAACCCGAAACTAAAGGATGTAGGGAGGGGTTACGATTGTTGCGTGCTCTTTGTGCGTGTGCGAGCCCCACTCCTCTTGCTGCTTGTGGTCATATGAAATGCATATGAGTAATAATGAGGAAATGGTGTTCAACTACATGAAGTGATCTTTACTTGTCCGAGAGGAGGTTCTACAAAGATTCCCCTGGGGAAAGGCAATGCGCACCGGAATTTGAAGCTGTTTGGTACAAAAATCAAGGCAAATATTTTTACCAATTTTGTGCCAGACTGTTTGAAAAATTAGAAGAAGAAGATGGAGAAATCGGAGTTTAAGCAATTTCACATATGTCATTGTAGCGGTGTATTTTACCACCTTTGTCAGCAGTTGCATGTTGGCCATGTTGTGTGTCTAAAAGTGCTTATACAAGTAGGTGCCACGTTCAAGAGTTCTTGGTTTTAATTCCAGCTAAATAATTTTGAAATAAGTTAGATGACCAGCTGGCCTGACAGCATTGAAACTTTAACCCAACAGGTTCCAAACTGTTCCGACAGTTTTATAACTTCTTGTCCCATCTATTCACATCAACAGCAGTGCACTAGCTAAACTAGCATTGTTCACAAAGAATGGCCTTGGCCATGGTGAGTGTAGTAGAGATATATAAACAGCCTAGTGAAGTTGGAAGACCATAGCTATTATCTATTTTGGGCCCCAGAAGTTGCTGAAGTTTACGTGTTAGGCAGGTGCGTGTCATTTTGACAACTTCCTGCGTGTTTGCAGTTAGTGGTATGCACAGGTAACTAGAGGGAAACCATGCAGCAGTGCTGAACGCTACGAAGTGTGTTTTTTCAAGTACTATAGGCTTGGTTAGGCTAAAGACTAGGGTAAAGTTGCTAAAGGTGAACCATGACGCAGGAAGCATGTTGCTCCACAATATCATAGTTCCTTTTGACTGCTACGCTACATCTCGTTTTAAATATGGGGACCCAGCTAGAGCCTAGCTAGCATTACTAACCTGAGAATCCCGGGTAGCCCCTTTTTCTTGCTGCTTTTCACACCATCCAACACTTCAAGCACGCAAGAAGCCTTAACGCGTAAATGGCGCATTTATTAGAGATCATGCGCACTACATTCCTCACGGTCAATGACACCTCCATACTTTCCTTATGGGACATACAGCTATCTTTGGAGTGGTAGAGATTCAGATATTCAGACGTCCACACCTGCGCTATGCCAAGAGTAAAGTTACAGGGAAAAATGCCCATGAATACGGTGGTGAGTTACTGCAAGAGCCAAGAGCAGAGAATAATAATAGTGAAGGGGCGAAGGCTATAACTAGCCTTGTTCTCAGGCTACATGTACTATGCGGCGACGCCCACACCTGCGCTACGCTAAGTTACTGATTTCGAAAAGCGGCGCCCTACCTGCCCCAATGGTAGTTACACCCATAGATAGCACTACGAGCGGCGTTGAATGCCCATACACAGAGTTTTGTTACAGTACATATACACTTACTATTATTATAGAACGCTCTGCGACCCGTACATATATGTATTTGCGAGTAGCATGTAGTGTAGCCCTGAAAAACCAACACATGACGCTCATCTTTCTATGAGCACACACTCCCTTGAAGACTGGTCTGCAAACGAAATGAAACAAAATGAAACGAAACAAAACCGAATATGCCTTAAAACGGAACAAAACGCTACAGCACGACTGTTGAAAATGGCAAATGAATGGAACGATTTTGGAACCGTTTTTTTGACGCATACTGTATAGGGCATATTTCAATACTTTTGGCCACTGACTGACAAACACGCAGACCAATTGCCAAACCAACTGATTGCTAAACCATGTCCACCATGGGTAAAATTTTACATCCTTTACTGCATTATGGATACTTTGATGCTCATACGTGCACATATGTACGAAAGCATTGTGGGTAAGTGGGAGCAAAACCATCTAGTCATTCAGCTAATACTTCATACATGTATGTACATGTACATATGCATTTTCCAGCTGTACTAGGTGGGCTCGCGTCTACTCACCCAATAGTATCATGCGTAAACGCTCACCACTTACTTGTTATATACTTGTCTTCCACCTCCTGAGCCAGTCCAGCCCTAGTCTGACCTCTCCACTCCATATCCTTCAGTAGATCTACCCACTGTTCCCACCTTGGGTAGGGATGATTGGTTAGGACTTCATCTATGATGCCGAGCTTACAATCGTAGGCTCCTTTACGGTATTGTCTCACTATTGTATCATGTGTATTTATAGGCATGTCCAAGTAGTTATATGACTGCTCACTATACCACATCTTCACCTCTCCCATCACATCAATAATATTGTCTCTGGTGAGTGTTGGATCTGAGAGAAAAGAAAAGTTGGAACTGCATATACTCTGGAGTGCATTCATACATGTACATGTACATAATTCAAATGCATTTATACAAGCATTTGGTGTAGTTGCAAGTTGTGCATGTCCTACTTATACTTACGTAGACGACAAGAAATCAACTAATCACATTGGAGTGTGGAAAATAAATGTGGTATTTTCCACACTCAGTGAAGTACGTACATGTATATCGACAATTCCCACCATGTGTGCAGCACATGTAAAGTGACAAAATAGTGCAAAGTTTATTTGCAGCAACTCAAAGAAGTAGTTAGTATAAATACAGAGAGACCATTTGTCCAAGTCAGAGTCGGAGTGAAGGATCGGCCCTTCACTTCAAGTAGTACCTGTCAACATTGCCAGTGTCATTCACTGTCATCAGAGTATTCCTTTCCAAGGAGTTCTGGGTACTTCTTCACTTGGACATGTGCTAATCAGTATCTCTGTCATATCCTAAACTTTCTTTTACTACAGATGCTATTTACTAAGCCTGTATCTAAACTGGTTTATGTCATTAATTTGCATCTCGGTCATACTAGAAGCCAACTGTTGCTAGGTATAGATGCCAGTGTAGCCAAACAGAAATCTAAACCAGTTAGATCTGATGATTTGAACCAGTTAGATCATTGGGAAATACGTAATATGAGTATATATGTCCTCATTTACCATGTATTTCCCTCAATTCAGCTACATGTACTAACTCATATAGAGTAAGTAATCTATATTCTGACGCATTCAATTTTTGTACGTTGATTTGCTCAGTGTACAAAGCTACACATGAAAAGGTACATGCTGTTAGATAGATTAATACTTATTCCTGAAAAGAGGCACCTGGCTCCTCCTTTACTTTGGCTGCTACAGTTTTTCTAAATGCGACTGTCCAAAAGCTCCAATGCTGGACAACAGCCTCCACTTCAGGATGGCACATATTGCAGCAACAGGACAGTGAGTTATATCCAATACACAGCATATCTATAGAGGTCTACTATTGCACTAACTATGCAGCAATAATTTTTTCTCAACTGCCCAGCTTGCATGTGCTGTCTAACAGAAGCGCAACCTCTATTCTTGGACGGCTTCTGAGGACAAGTCTCAGTGGCACTGGTTGCACAGAGATTCAGAGCAGGATTTTGATTATAGATTTAACACTCTGTGTTGTAGGTGGGCTAGTTTGGGATTGTATGTCCACTGTAATGAAACTATGTATTCATGTGCTACACAATAGGCCTTTAGGTAGTTGTACTCTGAAAGCACCTATTGCAGCTTTAGATTGTTCAGTCTTGTAGAGTATACTTGCAAGGTGGTGCCAACTGGCCCAAGGATTGATATTCACATAGTAGTAACTGGCTAGGGAACACTGTTGATCCTTGGTTGCATTTGGTTGACTGATGATTTTAGCTCTGGCTTGGAAACAATGTGGTATGTAGTATACAGTAGCCCACAAAAAAGTTTCCGTTTTCATAGATTGAAACGGAACCATTCCGTTCCGTTCCATTATACGTGTATATAAATATATGTACAACGTTTATGTAAGTAAATGTACATGCGCAGCTAGGTCAGCGATGACTTATTTGGATCATTTAAAGAGAAGAGCCCTCTTTTTCCGCTGGAATGGACTGTCACCTGGCGCAGTAACAATTTGTTTGGGAGAGGAAGGTTTGAAAGCGAGCTGCCACTGCAAGTGTAAAAACATTTCCACTACAATGTTCAAGGATGTAGAAATTGAAGTGCCAAAAAGTATAGAAACAAGGACAAAGTGCAGCATGCATGCAGACAAAGGCCGGGGATGATAGCATGCAAAAATCATAACATATGTAACCCCTTTTAATATCTACAGATGTAAAGATATGGGGCTTGCACTTTAGTGCTATTCATTTCTACATTTTTTGACACTTCCATCCATACATCCTTCAACATTTTAAATGAAACATGTTCTTACGCTTGTTTCACTGGTTTTTATATATGAAAACTCACTCGCATGAGCCCCACCCCCTTCTACTCCTGTGTGCTTGAGCCCCACCTTTCTACGAAATGTGGAATGTACATGCACAAATAGAAAATGGCTTCCAACATATAAGGAAGTTCTCAATTTATACACTTAATTACAAGTAAAATTACTGGGAAAAATGCCCACGAATACGGACTTCCACAGGTCCGTATTTACACTGTACACATGTCGCAAAAGTCCGCCTCACTAGATAGAAAATGACTTCCAACAAATAAGGAAGTTCTCAATTTATACACTTAATTACGAGTAAAGTTATGAAGAGTCTAACAGGGAAAATGCCCATGAATACTGACTTCCACAGGTCTGTGTATAATTTTTTTTTGTTAACACTCATCCTTCCTGTTCTTCTCCCAGCAATGTATGTATTATGATGGAACTAATGAGCGAAACTCAGCAACTATGGCAACCAACAACCTGAAAGTTGGCATGTGTAGAGACTATATATTGATTAAAAGTCCTCAGCAGGAGGAATGTTGCATGTACTAAAAGACACAGGGAAAAAATCCATATTAAACGATTCTACTCATATCATTCATTCACTCTGATCACAGACCACAAATCTTTGCTTGGATAGTCAGAAACCTACTTCACCTCAAGCATCTGCAAGAATCCAACGTTGATCTCTGTACTTGTCGATGTTCGAATACAAGTTGAAATTTTGAAACACTTCTGCTCATGCAAATGCCGACACATTAAGCCGTCTTCCACTACCCGTTGAGCCTACCAATAGTCAGACACCTCCGGAGTTGGTTTTGCTGACGGATCACCTCTCAGACTCACCTGTCACGGCCCGTCAGATTCAAGAATGCACTCGCAAGGATCCACAGTTAGCCCTGATTGTTCAGTTTGTACAGCAGGGATGGCTTAACATCTGTCCAGACCCAGACTGATTTGCCCCATACTTTGACAAGAGATCAGAACTTTTGATCCATGAAGGTTGTTTATTGTGGGGTAATAGGGTCATTATTCCTAGCTCCTGTCGAGACGCAGTTCTCACTGAGCTGCATGAAGGACACCCAGGTGTCACACGCATGAAGAATCTCGCCCGGATGCAGTTGTACGGCCAATGTACGTATACGGAGATTTATTGAAAATCGGAAGTCTTTTACAAGAAGACATTCTATTTAGTAATTAAAGACTTCCTGTCTTCCGGTAAGATAGAAGAGGTTCGCTCGGCACAGGGAGCAACTTTGTGCCTGAGATTTACTAGCGATATTTTAGTACTATGCTTTTACTTAGCGCAAGTCAAATTTTAAGCTGTGGTTTAACGCTGCTTTGCCAGGAGAAGGTGCTTTTCCAAGACCATCCCATCGCAGCTTACCTAACAGGGGTGTGGTTTATATCAGGGCATTTTTTGTGGCCCCAACTGAGCGGCATAACACCAATACCATTGTGTAGAGCTGGAATAGGACTACAGAATATACGGAGCTGACTCTGGTTCCCGGCCCAGTTGCAGAGATACAAGCTATGGAATGCGCAGTAAAAATTCCACTCCGTGTGTCCACATGGTTGAACGGAGATGTCTAGCGAAGTTAGCGGTATTTCAGAGAGTTGTTTTTGCTGTCAGAGCCATTGTCAGATCGATCTGCAATAAGCGTCTAAGGGATGCACATACTCATCCTCTTCACTGCAACTGTGAGTTGCAGCAGTTCTTCTGTGCTATAGTGCCACCCTCTACATACGTACATGACTGCTAGTGAATGTGATGTGTACGTCCAACTGAGCCCTATTTCACCTGGTGACACCTCAATAGCCTTCTCCTAGCACTTCTGGCTGATTCTGACCTTGCCCTGGTCTCCCCAAGCCTCAGGCCCATGACATGTTTACACAGGAGATCCTTGGCCCCTTAGCTGACATTTCCCCTGGTAGAGAATCAGTGGGAATCCTGTCATTTGTCAGATTAATTGGCTCGGTGTATTTAAAAAGCATCTCGCTGAGTTCATTTTGAGCAGACCTTGTGTATTGTACATGACCCTCACACAAAATGAAGTTAACAATGAGTGCAGCAAAAAAAGTTTATTAAAGCTATTCAGGTAACTGCAAGGAGTAGGATCCAGTTTGAGGATAAGTTACCTCCCTCATTTGATGCACTGTGACAGCACTGGCAGAGAACCTGCCGGGTGTCAAACATGTGGAGTCAAGCCACTAGCAGTCACATGTCCCTGTTAGACCTCACACAGAATGGGTGAAGGATTGTAGATGGCAAGCTAGGGTATGCCTGGGGGTCTGTTGAGAACCAAATAGCAATAAGGGAGCGAGTGGGGTTACTGTTCCATGACGTTCATGTTCAAGTGTCATTCATTGACGCAGTTGTGTGAAAAAAGGGTGAAATGTGGCCCTGGTTGCAGGTGTTCTTCCTCCTCTACTCATCACTGTCCGCATGTTCAATTCATACACTGCATCCTCTCTACTACCGTGCTCTCCCTCAACTTCAACCAGCTCTATAAGGGTTTCCAGCTGTGGTGTAGCAGCAATGACAGCTATGATTTGAGGAGTTCTTAGATGTGGATAAGGATCTATGGCTGACCACAACACTCTATTGTGTGTGTATTGTTTTGCAGGAACTGGCAACATCACTCTTGCTGTGTAAAATCCACTGGAGGTTGTTTTCTCATGACTGTTCCTCTAGATACAGTTTGAGGTATATTTGATACACTATTCTGTGTAATGTGTCGTGCGTATTACCAATTCATAATCACATTTTATATCCGTATACCAACGCTCATATCTCTGTAACAAAATCTGGAAACAAAAGCATATTCACACATTTTATAGCCCTATCTCTGCTCTACAGAATGGCCTAACTTTCATGGCACTCAGTAGGAGCCACAAAAAATGCCCTGTGGTTGGCCGGACACGTAGCGATTGAACAGTGTGCGCGCAGCAGGCTCCCCTGTCCAAGCGGTAAAACACCTAAGCTCATGACGTTGTATGTTGAGAGCAGATGGATAGGGCTATAAAATCGCTGGCTAGTTCAAAGCTCATTTCACGAAAAAACGGTCTGAAAAACAACCGGAAGACAAGTGGTCGTTAATTAATGGAAAGAATTTTGCACATAGACGCTTTCTGTTTTTCAATAAATCTCCGTATACGTACATTGGCTGTACGACTGGATGTACGTGTGGTGGCCAGGAATCACCAAGGATATTGAACATACTGTTCAACAGTGTTCTGCATGTCAACTGCAATCGTCACCACCAGTTGCACCACTTCACCCATGGAGTTGGCTGACAAGACCTTGGGCTTGCCTACACCTCGATTACTCTGGCCCAGTTGAGGGAATTATGATACTGGATGCCCATTCTAAATGGATCAAGGCAATCTGCACTCGTAATGCTACGTCATTTGCCATAATTGAGGAGTTGAGGTCATTACTCGCACAATTTGGACTCCCTAAAACTCTCATTACTGACAATGGCACATGTTTTGTCAGTGCTGAATTTTGTAATTGCTGAATTTGAGGTATTTCTTGCAGACAATGGTATCAAGCATCTAACATCGGCAATGTACTACCCGATATCTAACGGTTTGGGCAAGCGTGCTGTCCAGATAATCAAGAAAGGACTGAGAAAGATCACCCAGGGCAGTATGCGTACTTGTCTTGCAAAAATAATTTTCACTAATTGTCTCATACCTCAGTCAACCACAGGTATCTCTCCTAGTGAGTTATTGTTAGGACGTTGTCCTCGTTCAAGACTAGATCTTTTGAAGCCAAACACTGCAGAGAGAGAGGAGAGTAACCAGCAGAAACAGAAAGACAGACATGATCAGTGATCCAGAGAGAGGAATTTTGCAATTGGAGATGATGCTTTTGTTCGGAACTATCATCAAGGAGATCAGTGGCTACCAGGTGTAACTGAACAAAAAACTGGTCCTGTTTCATATCGTTACAAATGGTAAAGTAAGACACTGTCATCAAGATCAGATTCGAAATGGTTCGGTTGAAGTTCCTTGGGACTTACTGTGTGAGTCTGATATGTCAGATATTGTCACACCTACCACACAGGCTGCAGTACCTTTAACTACTGCCACTGAACCTTCTAATTCTGCTTCTGCCACTGCAACTTCTGAACTTAGCAGAACTGACGCTTGATTCGGCCTCAGTGAATCCAGATTTCTCATCAGTGGACACTAGTCGTAAGGAGAAAACTTACCCAAGTGTAAGCGTACTCCTGTTAAGAGATTTGAACCTACCTGGACTTAAGTTAGTTATTTTGGTTGTATCATTTTGCTTAGTTGTGATATTGCACTTCTTTGATGTGTTCTATTGTTGTAGTCATCTTAGAAGGGAGGAAATGTAGTGTATTGTGTTTTTGGTTTGTGGTTTCCTGGATATAATGTACGCATTGTTGACAATAATTAACTCAACGATGAGGTCACAACAATGTTCACGGTATCAGATTTGTGGGGTGACCTGGTGGGTGCGGTCGGGCCTGTGCATTAGTGGCCATTATAACCAGGTTAAAATCACTTGGGAACGCATAAACGGCCGTTATACAGAGTATCAAGGTGGCTGCTCTTCAGGGGTTTACACACTACTGGAGTTTACGTAAGATAAATCATGACCAGAGCTATTGGCCATTATATCGTGAATGGCAATTGTTGAGAAGTGACCATTAAGAGAGGTTCCATTCTAGTTGCTTCATAATCATGTATTTTGACTTCTAAAGTGATAACTGTGGTTACCACTAAATCAGTTGCAGAACACAGACAGGCATGTGTGAGCCGTTACAGAGCGCAGACAGGCCTCATACATGGCTCATACATGTCTGTCTGCACTCTGCAACTACTATATACATAGCAAATACATACATGTAATTTCACTTTGTAAAATGTACGCACATATATACGTATATAGTACATAAATATGTAGCTAGCTAGTGTGCTTCATAAAACACACTGATTACATAATGACAGAAGATTTGCTAATGACGTCACCACATCTGTTGCACATGTGCAAGCAGTTAGCCACTAGCTTGAAGCAGCTAGCTTATAGCAACTATATAGAGCTTAGCAAACTAGCTGAGAATAGTGACATGGTCAGAACTGCCACACTTACAGTGTGTTTGTGTCTCTGCCAGGCAACTATTCTGTGTAGCGTCTGCTGGAGAACCAGCACACTACTCTGTCGTGGTATTAGCACCAAGCCAAGGTGGTGGTGACCTTCTAGCAGGTTTGCTCCAAGTTCTAATTACTAAAGTGCACGCAGGCAGTTAACTTACGTACATGTACATGTATATATAGCTTAATTACATATTTATTGTACAAAGCCACCTAACATGAAAGGCCAAAAGTGTTCTTTATTTGCCATAATGTATAGTATGCCATTGTCTAACAGTGCTTTATTATCCCAGTGTGCTTTATTTTCCCTTTCATCTTAATATAGTACACTTCCATATATGTCCTCAGTTTACTCAACAAGGTCAAAACAATAACGCCCTGCAGTTCTACAGAGTCACGTTTTCTGCATCTGTCACGCAGCGGCATAGCCAAGGCTGGTATCATGACTCAGAAGCAAGCCAAAGGGAACACACTCACCTCTGAAACACTGATTCTTATTTCATAATACTGAGTTCCTGTCGTCTGTCATAGGTAGCAGCGCAGCCCTTACTGGCCTTAGGCTTTGCAGACATTCATGACTAAGAAGCATGTTGGCGGGAACACGCTCACCTCTAACACACTGCCAATTCTTAGCTAAGGCATTAAATTGTTCCTAGCCTACTCTGTAGAGCCCTCGCTATTGAGGAATGAGCTGAGCAGCTTCTCTGCTGTTACCTATCTCAAGCGCTAGTTTGAAAATTTCCGTATACGTACAATAAACCAGTTAAAGTACCCGTATATCCTCGTACATTACGGGATATAATGTACTCGGAATGTGTCTCGATGCCTAATAAGGCACTCGGCTACGCCTCGTGCCTTATTACGCTCTCGACACATCCTCGTACATTATATCGCGTAATGTACTCGGACGGGTACTTTAACTAGTACATACAGCATATAGCTTGCCTCATCTGTCTGTTAATAAGCTTATCAACCAGACTATACCCAGAAGTCACACACTACTGTGTAGCTTAGAGTGTGCATGATTATTAGGGCCTACAGCAATACTAGACGAGATGATTATATATATGGTGAGCATGTAGAATTACTGCTTACAATAGTTAAAAAACAAGAAGAGACAACTTTGAAATATAATACATATAGTAATTGCATAAATATGAACAGGGACATAGACACACTATATATACAATGGCATGTTGATGTACATGCACTACTAGTATGGAAAGTAGAATGCAATGTAATGGCTAAAATGGATTCATAGACAAAACCAACACACACAAAGGAACCAATTATGTTTTTTCAACCAATATATGCTCTACTAGTGCAGATAATGCTGTAATTCAACAGTTTAGGAAATATCTAATATTTTTGGTGCACTCACAGACAGACACTGATTTACAACCCACTTTGTGTGTATGCACTGTGGAGTAGTGGAAGTACATGTACATATTTTTAACATATCAAATGGTACGCAATAGGATTACACACCTTTAGGTTTGGGTAGTTGTACTCTGAAAGCATCTACTGCAGCTTTAGATTGTTCAGCTATGTAGAGTATACTTGCAAGGTTGTGCCAACTGGCCCTAGGAGTGATATTCACATAGTAGTAACTGGCTAGGGAACATTGTTGATCCTTTGATGTATTTTGTTCACGGATGATTTCAGCTCTGGCACTGGAAATAATGATATATGAAGACCACTCTCCATGTGGTTCTGCCCAGTGATTTAGTTGGGCAAATATTGGTTCAGCATTTTGAACAGTTAAAGATGGATCTGTGAAATACAATGATATAGAGAGAATCAGCAAGGTTGCTGATTATGGACAGCTTAAAATGCACATATCATATGTATATGAACCAATTCACAATCATTGACCCTGTTTTGAAGGCAGTCAACTAACTTTGAAACTGGTTGACTAGCTTCAAAGCCAGTAGCACATGTGCACACATTCACATATATATGTACATGTACATAACACTTATATTTGTATCTGCCATGCATGCACCAAACCATGTTTCAATCTCTCATCATCTTTCTGTGAGTGATGAGTGAATTAGTTAAAGTACCCGTCAGAGTACATTATATCCCATAATGTATGAGGATATACAGGTACTTTAACTGGTTTATTGCTTGTATTTGGAAAGTTTCAAACTAGTGCTTGAGATACGTAACGGCAGAGAAGCTGCTCAGCTCATTCCGCAATAACGAGGCCTCTACAGAGTAGAGTAGGAACAATTTAATGCCTTAGCTAAGAATTGGCAGTCTGTTAGAGGTGAGCGTGTTCCTGTCAACATGATTCTGAGTCATGAATGCCTACCTCTTGTGCAAGTCTAAGGGCTGCACTGCTACCAGTGATAAGACGATGGCAATAAACTATTATAAAATTAAGAATCAGTGTTTCATTGGTGAGTGTGTTCCCTTTGGCTTGCTTCGGAGTCATGATACCAGACTTGGTTCGTGACAGATGCAGAAATGGGTAGAAGAAATTATCGTTTTGACTGGTCTAACTTGTTGACTAAACTGAGAACATATATGGAAGTGTACTGTATTAAGATGAAAGGGAAAATAAAGCACACTTGGATAATAAAGCACTGTTAGACAATGGCATACTATACATTATGGAACACTTGGTCTTTCATGTTAGGTGGCTTCATACAATAACAGATCTATACTGTGGAATCTTGTATATTTAAACCTGAATACCCAAATCATAAAAACAGCATACGTACATGTACATTACCAATCACATCATCCTGGCCATATTAGGATACATGTACATGTACATGTATGTGAATTCCATTATCTTTGCACATTGTACTTTCCAACCTACATGACAGCTGGACAGAAAAGGTATATAAGTGTTTGCAAATTACAAGTGTTAGACAGTGTAGCTGAAGGAGTTCTTCCAAGTTAAGATATGTGAGCTTGTCTCTAGACAGTCAATCCATCAGGGCAAGCCACAAAAGGTGATGTATTTAGAGAAAACTTGACAAGGCTGTCTAACTTTGAAATCCATGGTATCCCCATCAGTGAGCCAATTCTGTGTTTGAAAGCTAAGCAGTTTAATGAACATATTCATGTAGAAAGTCAAAGACACCACCATTCGTAGCCAGTGCTGGTTGGCTATGGTGTTTTGTAATGGCCACGTCAACTAAGGTTTGTAAGGTGTAAAACTCTCAGCTGATGCAGCTGTGTCCAACTCTTTCAAGAGACAGCTGTTAGATCTTATGGAGTGAGAGGGTCATACACTTGATGAGATGGTATCACATTATATGATGCTCTTCTGTAAATTATCACTGCCAAATTGGAAAAGAATGCACCAGGTATGAAAAAACAGAAGGAATGTGGGACTCTAATGACCTGCAGAAATGTCAGCAGAAACTACAAACTCCCTTTGCTTTTGACCACACCTAGATCTCTGGAAAAACCGTTTTGTAGTTCATTGTGTTTTGGGCCCTGACAATGATTGTGGTATAGCAGTCAAAGCAGTCATTGTTGATTGTTGCATGAGTTTCATACATTTTGGTTCCTGGTTGAAGAATAAGAAGAGAACAAGACACTACCTTGGTAGAGATTTGGTACAAAATGGGGTATCACTACATACAATAACAACAGTCTAATAAGAATATGCATACTCACACTGTCAGCACACTGGACAAGACCACGGTCCATTTGGAATCAGTCTCACCACAGAATCGAACAATACCAAGTACCCCCACCCCGTTGTTCCATTGATTACGTTTAAGTAAACACACAGTGACAAAAATAAGGCAGTACTTATGACAGGGGATAATATGATCATAACTTGTAATCTTCCTCCCTATACAGCTTATATGAGGATTAATAAAACTTATGTTCATGTACAGTGTACACACCTGCTGGAGGCTCCACATAAGGTATTATGTAGTCAGAAACTCCTGTTTCATTGACCTCATCCAAATGGTAGGCAATCCTTCTCCAGCTGCGAGCTTCACCTTCATTTACATACCATTTAGCAGCACTTTGTGGTCGATGGTGATACTCTTCAGGTATTCCTAGATCCTCACCAAGCGCTGTATCGAACACACCACGCTTCTTAGTGAGAGGCACTACTGTGAAGACTCCTGCCACATTCTCAGGTGTAAGTGGTAACACTGGAGGAGAAAGACATATGTACAATATTTTTATGGGAGAACGTTTTGCATATTTTGCTATTGTTGCTGTGTGTTACATATACAATTGATATGTAGATGTGGACAACTGTCCCACAATCCATGAAAAAGTGAATATTTTTGAGCAATAAAAAATATCCAATGAGGTTTTAGTACATGTATTTAGTAGAAAATAGTATTATCATATATTACCAGATCAATAGTTTGTGGTTACACATTTATCACAACTATTACCTCAAGTTTAGCCTCACATCCCAGACCTTTCCCCACTATACAAAATTTATTAATTGTGCAGGGAAAGAAAATATGGAAAGCGTGGGGTACAGCGGGGGTTGCGAAACACATAACTTTTGAGCACTATCACTTGAGATATCAGGAAGCAGTTGCTGCACTATTTCGTACAAAGTGTTCTATGGACCTTCTAGTTTCAGTACCGCAATAGGGCTTGTTTTCCGCATGCAGGTGTGTTACACTACAGTGATTGCCACACCTACTGCACAGAGGTATTGCAGAACACTGGAGGAGGTTGTGGAACATACTGTGTTTCTTGGCAAAGGAGAAATATAAAAAGGCCATATTACAGAGGATAGTGTAGCTCTATGTACAGCATATGCTAGCATACAATTTGTATGTTTTAGCTGAGGTCTGGGGAGATTCACTGTTGGGCACAGAGTAGGTATTGAAACCTGGATTTAGAATAATTGGCAAATACTTGCTTTTGTGTGATTATATATGAGGTGTGTTCTTGAACTGAAGGTGGTGTGCTGGCCATTGAATTCTTAACATGGAACTGTTCAAGTGTTGACTGCTAAGAATTGGATTTCTTGTTTCTTTCTAATCCAGATTGAGTCCAAGATGGAACTAAATCCTATGGAGGCAGTATTGTTTCCTATTGTTGCTCCAACAACCAACATAGTAATATATTCTGTGGTTAGGTCAGTTGACAGTCGTAGTACATGGATGGCTAACATTGTAAAATTTGTGTGTGTTCAATAAATACACCAAAGTGGACTAAGTGGGCACTAAATAAAGTTTAGCTTTTACAGTGGTCCCAGAAGAAGTTCTCTTGCTCAGCAATACCAATGCAAAGAATGTGGTACCAGCTATTACATACCCCATCTCATCCAATCCGTCATCCTCCCCATATGGCCAACCACACTCTCCACAGTGATAGGACTCATCAGCATTTGTAGTCAGAGGAAGACGTATAACTAAGGAAGAGTTTCGAAAGGAAATGAAGCAACAAGAACTGGACAAGATAGCAGCAGAACAGCAAAAGAAAGAGAAAATGGAGGAAAGAGAGAAAGAAAAAAGAGTGAGAGGCTGAACGTGAGAAAAAAAAGCAAGCCAAGAGAGGTAAACACAAGTGACAAAGTGGCTGCTGTTTCTTTGTTTCCCTTTCCCTGGTTTAGGTACTGCTAGAATTTCATCAATGGTGTTCCCTCCACTGTGGTGGGTACTGGCCGATGGAGCCAGTTTCTCAGCTGTTATCTTTCTGGGCAGAGGGGATATATCCCTGAGTGTAGAAATCCACTCATAAGATTTTCTGGAGTTAGTGCTTTTGTCCAAGCCTCTCCTACCAGTTGATTAATATCATAGGCTGTAATTACTTTTCCTGGATTTTTGTGAAGGAATGCTCTACAGGCTCAATTTAAAAAGAGACTTTAAACGACTTAAAACTGCAACATCAAGTGGCTGCAAAAGATGGCTGACATGAACTGGCAGACAAATTATCATGATCTCATGGAGAACAGCATAATCTAATATTTTGGAGCTGATGTAGGATATGTGACCGTTGTATAGGAATAATACTGGTCTTTGTGGTGGAACTTGAGCGACGAAAAACTGGATCTACTTAAAGAATGCACAATCCTTTATCAACCCACTTTTTCTGCCAGTAAAGAGCGTCCCTGGTGGAGCTCCCTTCATCAACTAAAGAGATATTCTCTCTCTTGGAAAAATTATCATTGATGGCATGTGCTGGTGTATGACCAGACATTGAACCACATGCGAGAACAGTATTAGTCCTCCCTTTTTCCCCACTTGTAACACCCCCCTCCCAGTTTTTTGCCCTTTCTTAGCACAGACCTTTGATGGTTTGTGCACACACGACATGCCTGTCTCATCTGCATTATATATTTGTGAGGGGGAAAATTCATACATTGTACATGTATATAATGCAGAGTGCCGATCAAAGAACTTTTCAATTATACATTACCTTCAACCACAAATATACACTAATTATATCTATATAACAAGTAAATAAAAAATTTAGGAAATTTTAAAGGAAATATAGGGATTGCATAAAAAAGAAAGGAGACAAGATTGGGACACAGACATGTTATGTTATATCAACGTAACAATATGGGTACGTCGATATATCATAACATGTCTGTGTCCCAATCTTGTCTCCTTTCTTTTTTATGCAATCCCTATATTTCCTTTCAAATTTCCTAAATTTTTTATTTACTTGTCTCCTGTCATTTTTTTCTGTACCTAGGTACATACAATTTGCTATTTTGCAGTTAACTTGGTTACAAACGTATTAGCTAATGCATTGTACATCAGTTAAACTGAATTAGCAGTACAGATAATAGTGTGTGCATGAAGAGTTATAGGCTCTGTGTAACTGCCCATACTATGTAATTGCCAGTACTTAGGTTTACCATCATACAAATATTCACATTTAGTGAAGCTTTTGTTAGTGAGATATGGTAATGCTTGCCTGAGGCTATTTGTTGTGATATTACAACATTGTTTACATAGATCTTATCACAACATTGATCATTGGGGTATTAAGCTTTACCATCACACCAATTTCCACATTTAGTGGAGCTTTTGTTAGTGAGATACAGTAATGCTTGCCTGAGGCTATTTTGTACAAGATATACATGGTTTACATAGGTTTTATCACAATGTTGATCATTGATGTATTAAGCTTTACCATCACACCAATTTCCACATTTAGTGGAGCTTTTGTTAGTGAGATACAGTAATGCTTGCCTGAGGCTATTTTGTACAATATTTACATGGTTTACAGAGATTTTATCACAATGTTGATCATTGAGGTATTAAGCTTTACCATCACACCAATTTCCACATTTAGTGGAGCTTTTGTTAGTGAGATACAGTAATGCTTGCCTGAGGCTATTTTGTACAATATTTACATGGTTTACATAGATTTTATCACAATGTTGATGATTGAGGTATTAAGCTTTTCCATCATACCAATTTCCACATTTAGTGGAGCTATTGTTAGTGAGATACAGAAATGCTTGCCTGAGGCTATTTGTTGTTATATTACAAGATTTACATTGTTTACAGAGATTTTATCACAATGTTGATCATTGAGGTATTAAACTATACTATCATACAAAATTTCACATTTAGCAGGGCTTTTATTAGTCAGATATAGGATTGTGTGGCCTCCACTATTATACATAGCCTAAGGCTATTTTTGTTTATTTTACAAGAAGTACATTAACATGACGATGCACTATACCCACAGTGGAACTATATCACTGTACCAAATTTCATGTTTAAATGTGTTACCATTAGTGAGTCACGCTTTTTCAAGTGGAAGAAGTAGTGTCGGAAAGTGAACAATTTACAAAATAGACTCTTGTTAATTTAACCCCTTATCTACCATTTTATAATCACAGTTAGTTTCTACATATTTATGTTAACAGAAATCCAGTAAGCAGCAAACTGAAAGTGAAAGTGATGAAAAACCTTATATATGGATAGACCATAGCAATCCCTATATACACAGTACTCCTGTGTGACATGTACATGTATTACATTGAGAGGAATGTCAATATCAGTATTACAAGAATCACAAGGGTTAACAACAAATACTTTTGTTATGTTGCTATTAGCGATGGTATCTCTACACATGCTGACTTTCAGGTTGATGGTTACCATGGTTGCTGAGTTTTGCTCATTAGTTATCCTCATTCATAATACATTGCTGGGAGAGATAACGATCAGTAGTACATGAACTACAAGGGTTAACGAAAAAATTATACCTCTATTCCCCAGTACGTAATGATACATTTCCACATGCAAAGATTCAAGTTCATTGATTTTACGGTTATTGAGTTACGCTTCTTCAAGAAGAAGAATAATAATAATAAGAAGAAGAATAAGAAGAAGACAAGTAAATAAAAATTTAGGAAATTTGAAGTGTAATATAGGAATTGCATAAAAATGAACAGAGACAAGATTGGGACACAGACATGCTATGTACATCAACATACCTTGTAGTACATTGATGTATATAGCATGTCTGTGTCCCAATCTTGTCTCTGTTCATTTTTATGCAATTCCTATATTACACTTCAAATTTCCTAAATTTTTATTTACTTGTCTCTTGTCATTTTTTTACTATTGGAAGCAATAATTCTCACTAGAATGTGCTCTCCGCATCCATAAACGTCTGGCCAAGTATTGCTAGTAACCACACTCTGAGCTACTGTATAAATGTGTGATTAGTAGGGCGTGGTTTGGTTGCAAGCTATAAGCGGCTGCTTACACTTACAAATACCAGAGCAAACTTGCTAGTAAAGGTACTATCAGTCACTAGCGCTTTGGCTTGGTGGTATCGTGGTAGAAGAGCGTGCCGTTTCTCCAGTAGACAGTATATAAGCTTACCGTGGTACGTACATATACGTAGAGGCAGAGTTAGCACACTGTACGCGTGTGCAGTGTTTCGACGGTGAGAGTTCATCAACACATCTTTCTTTTGCTTATGTAGTACTAAGTGCTAATTTGCTATACAAATCGTCAACACATTTCTCATGTTTCTCTATTATCAGCCAGTTCTCTCTGCGCTTAGTTACTACGCGCTAGTTGCTAAGCATCTACGCATGCGCGGCAGATGTAATGACGTCATTGATGAGTCTTGTCTCATTACGTAATCGATTTATTGTATGACGCATGCTACTATATTACGCACAACGTATGTACTATGCACGTACATTCAAAATGAAATTACGTAATCACTAATATACATGTACATGTATTGCATTGAGAGGAGTGTTAACATCAGTATTACAAGAATCACAAGGGTTAATAACATATGATTTTGTTATGTTGCTATTAGCGATGATACCTCTTCACATGCTGACTTTCAGGTTGATGGTTACCATGGTTGCTGATTTTTGCTCATTAGTTATCCTCATTCATAATACATTGCTTGGAGAGATAACGATCAGTAGTACAAGAACTACAAGGGTTAACAAAAATATAATACCTCTATTCCCCAGTACGTATTGATATATTTCCACATGCAAAGATTCAAGTTCATTGATTTTATGGTTATTGAGGTACGCTTCTTCAAGAAGAAGAAGAAGAAGAATAAGATGGAAAACATGGCAAAAATGTGAAAAGCACTTTTTAAGCTATTACACACATTTAACATCACAACACAACCAATTTTAGTATACTGGTTATTTTTCACACATTCTTCACCTTGATATTGTTAAAAGTGAAATTAGCTTCAAATTGAAAGTGAAAATGAACAAAACCTTATATATGGTTTTCAATGGGGATAGGCCATAGCAATCCCTATATACACAGTACTACCGTACTGTGTGATTAACCCCTTATCTACCATTTTATAATCACAGTTAGTTTCTACATATTTATGTTAACAGAAATCCAGTAAGCAGCAAACTGAAAGTGAAAGTGATGAAAAACCTTATATATGGATAGACCATAGCAATCCCTATATACACAGTACTCCTGTGTGACATGTACATGTATTACATTGAGAGGAATGTCAATATCAGTATTACAAGAATCACAAGGGTTAACAACAAATACTTTTGTTATGTTGCTATTAGCGATGGTATCTCTACACATGCTGACTTTCAGGTTGATGGTACCATGATTGCTGAGTTTTGCTCATTAGTTATCCTCATTCATAATACATTGCTGGGAGAGATAACGATCAGTAGTACATGAACTACAAGGGTTAACGAAAAAATTATACCTCTATTCCCCAGTACGTAATGATACATTTCCACATGCAAAGATTCAAGTTCATTGATTTTACGGTTATTGAGTTACGCTTCTTCAAGAAGAAGAATAATAATAATAAGAAGAAGAATAATAAGAAGATGAAGAACATGGGCAAAAATGTGAAATGCACTTTTGTGATATTACGCATATCTTACATCACAGATCAACCAATTTTTGTTTCATGGTTATTTTTCACGCATTCTTCACCTTGATACCATTAAAAGTGGAATCAACTTCAAATTGAAAGTGAAAATGAAGAATATCCTTACATATGGTTTTCAATGGGGATAGACCATAGCAATCCCTATATACACAGTACTACCGTACTGTGTGATAACTGTATATAGCATACTAGCTAAAACAAGAAAACTACCTTACCAACCCATACAAGACATAGTACAACACACACTCATACAGGAGCAGGACACTGGATGCCTAGCCTTGAGAATTGGGTGTGGTGGGATATGCTTTCTGGCATGCCAACTGTCACATTCATTATACAAACATGGTTAGACATGGAGTGTGGGGAACTATGTGAAAGGAAGAGGGCCCTCTGCTCTATACTTGGACACTACTATAAGGGCCTGAGGCCTTTTAAATCACATAGCTCCCTGTGCTCTAAGTCTAACCTGTTTAGATTTACGTGTTGTAATTTCATTGGACAAAATATTCAATTGATACACGTCACTATGTAGATCAGAGATACAATCTGCAGAGTCCCACATAAATCACATGCCAAGCTCTGCATGATCACTTTAATTCATGCAAGCCAGAGGCCAACTATAGAGTCATAGGAACTAGGACTACGGAAAATAAAGATCCTAGCACTTTGCAATCGTCATTGTCTGTTTCAGATAAAAGCTAGATAAGGGGATAGAAACAGCAGAGAGGAGATGGAGGATGTGAGGTTATGTGGATAGTAGGTTCATATTAGATGTCAAATATGAAATCTCGGAGCCAGCTACACAGTCACACTAATCTGAGAGCCAGCTACATGTACATAGTCACACTAACCTCTGAGGACCTCAAAATCATTAGTTCTGTCAATAGTATAAAAAGAAGGGAGGCTGGAAGAAAAAAAAGAAATGCTGTCTAAAGGAATGTAGTGGAGAAACTGACCAAGGGTTAGCAAAGGTCGGGAGGACATATGGGACGAATGTTGTAGATTGCATAATGAGAAATTACTAAGGCAAAAGCAGCTCACAATGTGGAAGAAGGTAGTGCAGAATAGTCAGTGTAGATTATGAGGGGAAAGCTTTTATAGGTACGAGAACAAAGGTTAAGAAACAGTACATTGCTTTCTTGAGTAGTGTTGAGGGAGTATCTAAAAGAAGTACATGTATATAGTGTTGAGGGAATAAGTACAAAGGAGGTATTCAAGAGGCATTATAAGCATTTGGGTAAGGTTAGTACAGACAAGCACATGTAAATAATGAAATTGAAATAGATGTAAACAAAGACAACTGCTACGACACATCAACATACCATTTACCTGTAATTACATGTGACGGTACCTTACATAATATTATAGGCACTTTCCAAGAGATTTTCATTCAGTGTAGAGACTACATGTACATGATGAAGCCTGAAACAGCTGTCCACCGTTTGCCTAGTTTACTCTGCGCACACCTTTTTTCATGTACATACAGAACTCCACATTTGGGCAAATATATATATAAACAGCTTTCTAATTATCAGTACCTAAGTGTTGCAGGCATGTAGCCATATACATATACATGTATATTGTTGGGAAGAATGAAGATTTCTAAAAAATGACATTACTTATTTCATAAATAACTGTGCATTCAGTGACTCGTCCATAGTTGCTAAAGAAACTTTAGGATATTTGAAGTGTAATATAGCAATCCATATATACATGTACACAGTACTACCATACTGTGTGATAGTAACTGCATCCATGCCCAAGTATGAAGGAAATGGTATTCTTATGCTCCATTAGTTACAAGTTGTGATGGGCACACGCTTCTAATGGAAGAACAAAAGTACAAACTTTTGGCACACACACCTCCTCATCAGAGGAGCCATGATGGTGGATTTATGCCAGATAGTTGTTAAATATCTTAGTTGACCTGGTAACAGATGTATTTACTTTGGTGTTGACTTACACAGGCCTAAGAAACCAAGAGGGAATGAGAAAGACAAGGTGTTACTGGTCGATTCCTAACGGGGTTCTGACAGCACATGATTTGGGTGGTCTGCAGTGTGAGGTTGCTAATGACCACTGCAGTTATAAGAGGGAATGAGAGGACAAACTTTTGTGTGGTGATCGTGGCTCAGTGTCTAATGTGCTGGTTTGCTGGTCATTAGACCTGGGTTCGACTCGGGACGGAAGTTTGTCTTTCTCATTCCCTCTTGGTTTCTTCAGCCTGTGTAAGTCAACACCAAAATTAAATGCTAATATGGCTTTTTTGCTTGTTTTCACACCATAACGTTTGAACACAATACATGTAGCTTCAGGATAAAAAAATACTTCATGTTTAAAGCGCTACTTGCACTGATGCTTTTAGTATCACTCTGATACTGCTTTGTTGCCTCTAGTGCAAGAATAGCGAGGGACAGACACACACACACACACACACACACACACACACAGACAGACAAACCAAGTACCGTAACCCTCGCTGCGCATGCATGCCGAGGGTTAATAGTCTTCTAGGTACCCTATATATAGGTTTTTGGTGGTCGTAGAACCTCTCAGCCACAAAGAGTGTCAATTAAGCCATCAAGAAAGCCAGAAGGGCTTTCTTTTGCATATGGGGCATTGGGAGCTTGGGAGCTTGAGCCTTCCATATACTCTCTAAGTTTCTCTAAACAAATATAGGGACTACCGTCTTCAAAAATAAGGACTTACTTACAAAATTCAGGACATATAAATTAATAACATGATATTTACATTGTAAGTGTACAGTTCGGAATGGAGTACAAGTGACAGCTGCTTGCCAGCTAGTACAGTCCTATATAGTACAGACATGGTGTGATCGTTCATTACACATGTGCATGTTAGGTCAAGGGAAAAACACCTTGGGCTAACCAGTAACGTGCGGCTGCCTCAACGTGCATGTGAGCAACAGGCACTGGCAGCTGAGCTAGCCTGAAATAGACTTCACACATGAGTTTGTCAAAAAAGCAGGATTATAGAGCCTAAAGCGGCACATCAGGACAAAATATCTAAATTCAGGACAGTCCCGCTGAAAGCGGGACATTTGGAGGGTATGCTTCTACCGTAAATATCCTCTGAGTCTCTCCAGAAAATCTATTTCACTGTGTTTCCTCATGTTTGATTTGTTTTGGGTTACCCTCATAGCTTGCCACTATTTTTACCCACTATTTATTTTTACCTCCAAATAGTGGACACTTTGGAAAACACACCTTTAAATTGCAGCCATTTCCTCACTTGTGTGACTCCCACACACAAGTAACAACTTGTATATAGATGCTGATTTATAGTCATAGTGGTGTAGGAACCACGGGGTCCCTCTTTATTTTCTGCCAGAGGGATAGCGCCCCCTTTATTCTATGCTATACCTTCGGTTCGATTACACACTTACTCACACACGTAGGTCTAAGGTCACTGTTAATGAAATTCATGTTTCTGGTCACCCGCCTGCGTAATGGTCAATTGGTCATTATTGGTCACGTGATCTAAAGTCAGTGCCTCGAGTAAGCAAAGAACTATGCCCTTTTCGCCTTGTGTAGAATGCAGACACAATGGTCCAGTTTGAAAAGTGCGAAATGTGGAGACTTGTGTACAGCAAGTACAAGCTAACCACAGCTGAAAGGGCAACCTTAAACCAAGCTCTGGAAGAATTAACCTTTACTTGTGGAGCTGTGCTGTCAGACCTAGAGGGTGAAGAGTGCCTTGAAGGGGAGCAAGCATTTGTACGGGGTCTTCACTGCTATGAGCCACTAGAGAAGCTACACTACTCAGTCGGGTCTTATGGGCATATATGTTATCTACTGCTGCTAAGTGAAAACATCTCCCAGAAGCAAGACTGTTACCCACAGTGTGCAGCTGGTGGCAACAGAGAAGTCATCAAAAGGAGGAAGTAACTGTTATCAGTTCTGTTTGTGTGCATTTGTAGGGTTTCTGTAAGTTTACAGGAAGTAATATGAATGTGGTTTTCACAAGAGGAGTTCACAGGCAGTGACGTCATCATAATGCATAATGAATACCTCCAGCCCCACACTAGTTGTAGGGTAATTCTCTGACCAGAGACATGAATTTCATTAACAGTGGCCTAAATGCTAGACCTGGGTCAGCCAGCGTTTACATGGCAGGTACTCACCTACGTAAATTCTAGGTATGCACAGTATTCAGTATCCAGGCTGGTGACACCCTATAGTAAATACATCTACTAAGTCTATCCATGGATATCAAACTTGATGTCTTCATTTTGTAGCTCGTCAATATAAGGCTTTGGCCCATAAAAATTACACACTGTATACCTCACCCATTATAGACCATTCCAGTCAGTTATTATCAATATCATCACAAACTTTACCTTGATTCATGTATAATGTATTATCAAGTCACACGGAATCAATTGAAGACATTTACGAAAAGCCTACTAGGAGGGATACAAGGCAAATATCAGACAACCTCTGAGAAGAGGACATAGAGGACAAAGGTCCCAAAGTCTCCTCTGTTCGGAGGTTCGACTGTATAACCAAAACTCAGTCTACCATAACTAAGGATTGGGTTCATACATCTAGGTAGACAGTATAATTATATGAAATACAGATAGTGCATGCCATGAGGTGAAGTGTGTGCCCTTCAGTTCTCTGTTGATGGTTTGTAGTGACCACTCGTTCACTTGTATATAACTATCCACACCAGTCATGAATGTGGCCATAACATACATAACAAAATAATGGCACTTGTAGTATCACAGTACACCACAAAAATAGTAGTAAAGAAAATAATTTTGATCAGTTGCTTGTTTTATAGAAGAGACCAATCGTTCTATTTATTACTGTAGCTACTCTAGATGAGTCACTGAATACACAGACTGTGTAGTACTGCCACTAAGATATGAAAGTATCACATTAACACATAGGATAGCCTTTTTGACCTACATGTGCACTCTATGAATGCAGATAAAGTATTAGGCGACCCCAAATGTTTCTCATCCCTCCTGTTTTTCCAGCTATATCAATTTTTGAGCTGTGTAATTTGTAACAAACATGTGACGTATGCTCACATTGCTTATATCAATTAACGTATGCTCACATTGTTTCAACCACTGACTACATGTAACTGTATTACCTATTTGAGACACAACACAACAAATACAGGATTTTTTGGTGGGAGGGGAAGAAGTTTGTGGGGCACTGCCACAGTGTCATGGATGAGTTTGTAGCACACGTTTTGTGATGTCAAATAAAAGACTGAGACAAAACACAACAAGAATTGAGAAGTACAGAAGGGGGGGGATTAGGAGTGGCCTCAATGAATCATTGGCTGGAAGCTTACAGAGGCCTAATTGCTTTAAAACCAAGGAAACGTAAAGTTGAAGGATGCTTGCCTGTTCATGGAAAACACATCCTAACTCATACACATCACTGATTACTCTATCCCTGCACAGGCATGGTATTCTCTCAATTGTGAGGTTAACAATATTATCATTGTTTCTTGGCATTATATCTGACTCCTCGCCTGGATACTGGACCTAGCTTTCATTATTTGGACTGCCACCCCATAGGATTGATATAAACATAAGTTATCTTGTACCAAGACTCTTCCTTGTTTACTGGAACCAAGTACCACATACATGTAACTGACATCATGTACATGTACAAGTTCCTACCTTTTCTACCTCCTTGTAGCTCTGTATATCGAAACTGTAGTCTCCTGCCTATCTCCGGATCAAGCTTGTTACATAACTTGCTCAGGGCCATACTTCGTCCGTGGAGTTGTTGACAGAACTGCCGTTCAGGGTGTGTCGCTAGTCTCGCGAGCCAGCCCCTTATCGAAAAGCGGAAGAGGGTCTGGTCACATTGCGTTAGGGCAATTGTGATTGTGGAATGTGGAGGTTTACTTCCTGCGGTCAGATAATTAATCACATGTTACGCTATGTTTAGTAGAAGATTGCTACGCGCGTGGAGGGCAAAGCAAGAAGGGAGAACGTCGCATACTGGGTAGCCCAGATACACCGCATGTCGAACACTCTGGGTAACAAGACAAAACACAACGACTTGCCATATCCTGTTGGCAGAGCCACGAAGACGTCATAGCCACCAACAAAAGAGACAATGGCTTGCTCCTGTTCTAGTTTCAACTTGAAGCGAGGTCGCTGCTTTTACAATAGCGTCCCTTACACACTAGCCATTGCACGGAAGTAAGACTTACTTACGTGACGTCACGTAATAATCAACGAATCTGATTGGTCACGCCAAGATCTTGGCGTGGACGCATGATGTCTGTAATAAAGTATTCATGACCGGCGCTAAATCCATTCATAAATTACATTCTACAGGAACAGGGGCGCTTGCAAAGTAGAACATGTCCGAGAACATGTCCGAGAACATGCCTCATTCGCTCCCCTTATGTATCCCACTGCCGGGGTCTGGAGAGAAAGAACCGTCGTATACAAAGGACTAGTCTCACACAGCACAGCTGACGACTCGTCTGCACAAGTGATTGAGCCCCTCCCCCTTCAGCTGCGCGGGCGCACGTCACGCATGCGGCCCGGCACGGTTCGAACACTAAGACAATACAGTGGAACCTCTGAAGAAAGGACACTTTGGGAACGGCACATTTGTCCTTTCTTCGGAGGTTGTCCTGAGGTTCATGATTTTATAACTTGGGGTGGAATATAAGTAATGTAGTGAAGTTTGTACATGAGTTAGTGTGTAAAATAGTCAAGTAAAGTTGTCGTCTTGCTAATTGATGTGTAATATTGGCAATCCTATCAATTGTCTGACCAATACACACTTTTTCCATGTCCTTTGAATGCAAGAAACTTGTACACGTACATTTTTTGAAGCAGGTATTGCTTCCTTGTAACGCGTGTGAGGTTTCGCTGTATACACAAGAATTTACTGACATTTGCGCTCGTACATAGCGCCGTACTGCGCAAGCGCAACTTTGCAATTTTAGGGGAGTGGCTTCCGGGTGTCCGCTATTTTGGCATGGTGGAGCGCCGTTCGGCGCAAAGATTTTGTCCGCTGTCCGGAATCGGGAAGCGTCCGCTTCTCGGAGGTTGCTAATGTATTACAGCTATGGTAGTTTCAATCCGTAACACGGCAAGTGTCCGTTGTAGCGTGGGTGTCCGCTTCTCGGAGGGTCCGTTATGGGAGGTTCCACTGTACTTGGCCGTGCATTGCTTTGAGATTCATTCTATAGCTAGCCGCCTGAGCAAGCGCTCTACCTCAGTAGTTCAGTTGATAAAGCATCTCTCTAGAACATGTAGAGAGTCTCATTTAGAAAACCATTTTTCAAGTTGTGCCACCCCTAAATAGAAAAATGGCCCACACTTTTCAAATGTGCCGGAGACATGCTTCCTGCACGTGTAGGAAATTCTGAAAAATGTATAGGAAATATTCCTGCAACAATTTAAATACTCTTGTAAAATGCAAATGTGCCAGAAGAAATGGAACGCATGGTAGAATATTCCTGCATGTGTAAGAAATTGTTTTAAGAAGGGCAGTAATTCTTCCTACACATGCAGGAAGTGTAGTTCTGGCACATCTGCAAATGTGTAGGAAAGTTGTGTATGAGGTGGTACCATTTGCCTCAACTTGAAAGAGTTTTATCCAGGTTCAAACACTCCCAAATGGAGCTTGTTTTCTTCTTCCATGTGTTTTTGTGGTTTCATGATGTGCCATTAATTTTTGGCTTTTTGTGCATTGTCAACTTTGTAACTGTTCTCAGGGGAGTACGTAAGGCCTACGGTAGTGGTGGCACTATAGATCTACATATATGTACCACAACCCCTAAGAGCTGAAACTGGTCCAGCAATGACCGGACTGATCATGAGCTGGCCACACATACTCCTACAGTACTGGTATGTGTACAAAAATTATACCATTCCTTTTTCTCCTTCTCCCTATTCTGTTTCCTCTCTCATTCTCTCTCCACTCCCCCTAGTTCCCTCCCAATTCCACTCCACAGTTGCTATATAGAGTGTATCAAGTTAAGGTCCTCCTTATATTTGGAGCTGACATCAGTCGTACTGATAATGATAGAGAGGAATAAACACCTCTTGATCACGATGTGGCTACCACGGCCATCAACAGCAACCCTGCATTTCTTGTGACAATACCCTGGTCGATAATCATAATTGTAGGGCAAACTTGCTAGACCCAATGCTCTCATGAGATCAACATCCTAAGTGGGAAAAGTGGGATCCCCCATATATATGACCCACGTGACGTCAGTGATCAGATGCTTGCTCCTTCTAAAGTAGTACAAAGCTGAGAATGTGCTACTGTCGTTAGTGAAGAGAAAGGTGCATTAATGTATCCTCTTGATTGTGGTTGTGCAAAATGTTCAAAAGTGACATGACATAATACTTGTACATGTATAACACTGACACTAACATTTTCTCTGCACACATGTGAATACATGTATCACTTGGCTAGTGAGACTCTAGCCATACGAGACATGAGTGAGTGAGTACTAGATGACACTTCACATGAGTACATGCCCTCATCCTCTTCAGTCATACTGACTATTTTGTATTCAGGTGAGGTGTCTTCAGGAAGGGAGAGGCCATTCATGTACCAAACATAACTGATGTCGTCACAGCCAGTAGCCTTGCAGCTGAGAGTGGCAGTAGAGCTCAGAGTGCCCACCTGCGATTGTGGGTGCTCAGTGATACACAGTTTATCTGATCCTGTATAGAGGAGTAATGTACAATGTACATGAATGGATTAACTGTTGAGTGTGGGTTTCAAATGGAACTCTATCCATACATAATGTATGCACACTGCTCTGAAGATCCACATGCAGGTACGGGAGGAATGCCTACTATATTTTACTAGTTGAAATGCTTTAGCATTGGTGGCGAGTGTGAGCAATCAAACTGCATATATAATTAAGCTGTGGTCATGTACAATTGGAACTCGTGTAATACGTTACAGTATGTGTGGCAATGCTGTTTAAAAATCGGTAACTAGGTTGCATGGCTCACGCCCGCACCCCAATAATGAATATGTTTAAACTGCTGAAAAGTGGTCCAACCAAAACTGGACCAGCCAGACTGGCTCCTATGCTTATGATTTATAACACAGTGACTCTCACATACCATTTGTTGCAGTGGATGGCACAGGTGATGGTTCAGATGGTCTAATGGTGATGGGCTGTGAACTTAGACTTTCATTATCATCATCGACTCCTCTCCCAGTCAGGCCATACATATTACTGTCGTGATGACTGTTATGGAACTGCTCTCTATAGCCACTGGCATTTGCTGGTTTGTGCTCAAATCTCTGCTGTTGAGGCGCTACTGAAACAACCTTTATCTTGGCTGAGTGGGAGAGGACAGATCCTTCAGAAGTTGATATCTGACATTGGTAGCTACCCTGGTCACTGTCCACAGTGGATGCAATTATCAACTGCTTATCTGTTTTCCCAGAGAGCTGGTGGCCATTCTTGAACCACTGGAATTTTGCAGGGTATTGACTTCTTTCAATCTTGACTTCCAGTCTAGCCTCCTGGCCATACACTACCACAATATCTCGTGGCTGGGATGAAATGGAGAAGCCTGCAGCACAGGAGGAGGGGATATGGTGGTCAAGAGGAGTTGAAAGGAGTTGACCTTTGTTCATTATGGAGACAAATTCTTTAACACTCACATGACTGACTTACATGTATCTAGTACTGTGTGGCAATTTGGTGTACCTGTTCACATGCGTCTACCTAGGGCTAACACCTGTTGGGCTGGAAAGCTTCCTGGAACATTTTCTGTCTCACCAAGCACACGTGAAACAGTCTTGCCAAATTCTCACGTGTACATTGTACATTGTACAATGTACATTTAGATTTACATGTACATGATTAATGCAGAGTTTGAGTCTAACATGCTTTGCATGTTGTATCTGCCTTGCTTGTGTAGCCAAGTCATTGTCTGGGTTTGAACTCAATCCTTATAACTTAGGTTAACATCAGTTTATAGCTTAGGATATTAACATCCATCCTATACTCCTCTGCCACAAGAGATCCAGTGGCTTAGTGGTAAGAGTGTCTGACTAGTAATTCAAAGGTCCTGGGTTTTAATCCCAGCCGGATTCTGAGTTTTTTTCACATGTACATGCATGCAAGATTCAAGCTATGACAGCGATGCCTTATTCCGACTATTTTAAGAGAAGTTTTCCACTCGCATAAAATGTTACCCGGTGCAGTAGCAATTCGTTTGGGACGCAAATTTGAAAAATCCATCGGCGAGTGAATCATCATGTGCTCTTTCCGTCTAATGGAATGGAAAGGAATGAAATGTTTTTTAAGTCTGTTACAATGGAACGGAACAGAACAGCCGTCGTTCCGTTTTAACAATATTGCAACGGAACGGATGGAAATGGAATTTTTTTGTGGTCTACTATACACAATATACATGTATACCAGAGCTACATGTACATACATGTACATACATGTATGTACATGTATGTACATGTTGTACATGCACATGTGGATTATTGACTTACTGGCAGGTTGTGATGATGGTACATTTGGAGGCTGTGCTGCTTTCTGTGGAGTTGAGGTGTCCAGACTGACTCCTGCCTGTGTCAGAATAGTTCTCAGTGCATAGACTGTTCTTTGCTTCCTATTTCTCCATTCCCTCAGCAAATGATATGCCTTCTCCTCCATGCTAGCCTGTGAAACACAACACAGTACAAGTATATGTATGTGTATACACATGAACGTGACTTAAAAGACCCCCAAAAATGAACCCCCCACAAATGAAACCCTGGTGTATATACATCCAACATGTACATGTATACAGTGTGTACATCTCCCTACATGTAGGTGAACTGCATGTATACCTTGATAGTGTTGTGTACTAGTGGTATCAGCTGGGAGTAGACCAAGGTAAAGGACAAGGTGGGCCCAATTCTTAGTCTGTTCAGTTGTACCACTGGCTGAGCAAACTGCCATAATACATGATCACTAGGCACCTCATCTGCAGAGGAATGGTAGTACATAACGTATGAATATAGCTGCAATTACATGTATATGTAATGTTCATATAGTAAAGGTCATACATGTACATGTACATGTACATGTGTATGTTTCAAAATTCTAATGATGAAAAATATAGTCCCTGTGGTGATGATGGCCCTGGCATGAATCAGGGCCGTTCCCAGGATTTTTATGGAGGGGGTTCTTTTTGCAAAAATATGGACTCCTACGGGTGAATGCCTTTAGCATTAGCACCAGTACATGTGATTGTAGCTGTGTGTGAACAATAATCATGGGTGATTCTTGAGGTATTTTTGAATAGTTTCTAGTTCTGCATGTGCAAACCTAGGGGGGTCTGGGGGCATGCTCCCCCAGGAAAATTTTGATTTTTAGATGCTCTGAGACCACTTCTAGTGCATTTTCAGGCAGGATGAACAGCATACGGGAAAAAAAATACTGATTATGCATATTCACAGAACAATATACAACACATTCTGACTTGTAAAGGCATTATGAATCCAAAACTTCGTACGAGGTGGCTCATCTCCGTCAGATCTGCTATAATAATAGCTACGTAGACTAATACACCTGTCCACGTTGCATGTATGCTCCGCCCACTTAGTTTTGTGATCGATCGTGTAGTGCTAGTGATGCGACTCGAGGAAGGCAACCGTTAGTAAAGTCTATAGATTTATCTACTACGGGAGTTTCAGGAACGCTTGAGACGCCTAGCTAGAAGCCCTAGCCCTAGCCCCAGCCCGATTCTGACTAGTTTCTGGAAACCCGACTAGACACGCCATTGATGAGATGAATAACGCACGATTTATAATAATATGCTACGCTCACGTGGTCGCGTGTTTTACACAATTGCGCGATTAGAGAAGGTGTGGTCATGCGTGGACCCCATGGAGTGTGCGACTGTGATATACTACGACGAGCGAGTGTAAAAGCGGACCTTTACCTGTTCCGGGGGGGGGGGGGGGGGGTTCGTCCGAACCCTCCGAACCCCCCCTGGGTACGGCCATGTGAATGCGTACGAACATGTACTTAGGGAAATGGTACATACATACAATGTACATGTGCATGGTCAAATCTCACACATGAATGTGTGAATGAACTAACCCTCTGGATTAGATGAATGTCTTCTCTGGCCTTGACCTACAAAGAGAATGGTACATTACCAGTGACTGTTGGTTTTTCCTAGGGTGTGTGGTGGATGAATATTATTGTTCTGAAACCACAACTGCTCAGGCCTGCCTAGGGTATTTACATGTAAGTCTAGGCTGCCGCAGAGCAGCTACATATACACACCGCTGATGAGGGTCAACCAGCCCGAAACAGCTGTCCATCTTTTTCCTAGTTAGCTCTGCGCACACATGTTTTCATGCAAGAGTACATGTATACATGTATGTAGGGAAATGAGGCAAAATTGAATACTTGCACAACACACTGTTGGAAAAACTAAACTGTCTTAGCAATAACACACCAAGTTGTGTGATGGGTGGGAGTGCTGTACGTTGCAATATGACCTTAACCAGCACCACATCACTGAGTACACTGCCATAGTTATTGGGCACAGTGCAGCAGTACTGACCATTGTCAAGTGTACTGGCAGACTTTACTCTCAGAACACTCTCACAGCAATACTTCAGCTCCTGTGCCTCCTTGAACCACTTGTAGCTCATTGGGCTCTCTCCCTTGGCTTTTATGCTGAGCACTCTCCTTTCACTACCTCAACATAAGCCTCCAGCTGTTATTTGAGCACTGGAGCCCTAGCATCTGTAGGTATTAGGATTAGACATTAATAAGGAACAAGTACCCACTACTCACTGGTCAGGTTCACCAAAGAATTAACAGTATATGCTGAATGTACAGTTCTGGAGGCTCTGTAATATCACTGCAATGTATCATCTTACCCCACACATGCTATATACACTGTATGTACACAATCAATGTGTTAAGTAAACAGGTGGCTAGTTCAATCAAATGACTTTTGACCCCTAGGTTGCTGGGGAACCTAAACCCACCATTTCCTGACTTCAGTGTCACCTCTACTGTGTGGCTCTGCCTGCTGCTGTCTCCATTAGGATGTGACACGAGACAGAAATACTTCCCTCTATCTCCCTCCCACCTCCTCCAGCACACACTCACTGCTAATCTCCCCTATCAGTGGCTCTCCATCCTTGTACCACAAATAGTCAGGCTCTTCGATTTTAGAGTTTAGTAGACGAGCTTTGCATTTTAGTTCAACACGACCATTTATGGCTACTTCACAGTTTTGTGGGTGCTCGAGAATTTCAATTGATGGTTCTCTGAGGATGTGTGTCTTATCATCATCATCATAGTGTTCTCTACTAAGCTCCCCAGAGAGAAAAGAAGTACATCGTTAGCATTGTGTGTCGTGGATGAAGAAGGAAGTTGTGAATTGGCCAGTTCAGTGCTGGCATTCTCATTTCTTCTGTGTGACTTTAACTGCATTTTTTCAAGCGACTCAACAAGAACATTTTTGTTGCCTTCATCAAACTGGTGTGGTCTACTGTTAGCTAGATGTTGCTCAGCTTCTAGAGAAGATGTTGGGGTGTGTGTAGTTGAGGAAGTGGACTGTACTGTGACAATGGCAAGTGAAGGTCATGCATAGGTTGACCTTGAGGGGTGGGTGATTCAGGTCGAGCCACAACCTCAGCCTGATATGGAGTATGTAGATACCCATTCTGGGGTGTATTGCTCTGGGGAGGCAACAACGACCCACTCCTACTTGTGTATTAAGACAATCGATGATATGGTGTGGCAGGAGCATATCTACCAGGACTCTGCAGTGAGGATGAACTATCACTTGGGCCAGCAGCATGTGGGGAAAATGGTGCAGGTGGGATATTGGATCCTGGGTTATTACTAAAACCAATCTGATGATTCCCAATATCAGATCCATGGGATACAGATGAAAACCATAATGGTTTATAACGTGGTCGATAGGCTGGATTACACACACCTTGCTGGTGATGAGGGTTGGAGGTGTATTCATGACTTGGAGGTGGATAGTAACCTACCACTGATGCATTGTGCCCACTGGAATGGCCATGTACTGGGACATGTGAATATGCACCATGATGATGATTGAAGTACTGGCCTTGAAGAGGAACTGGAGAGTGCCAACGAGGCATGTTGGCTTGTGTGCTATACTGGTACTGGAATCCAGGTTGCCTGAAATTGGAACCAACAGTATACAAGGTGCACAGCCAGCATATGACATCTGATATGGTGATTGTTGAAGGGTGAAGTAACTTTGTCCCTTTATTCATGGCCTCCATAGTAGAGGAGACTAGAGCAGCATAGTTGGCTACGGGACTCCCTGCAGAGTAGTGACCTCCCACCTGATGGCTGGATATCAACCCTCATAACACCAGAATAGTTCATACTCAGAGCAGGGGATTGTAGGATATATGATGCCTGTGCAGATACTGCATTCATAAAATGATAGGAACTTCAGTATGTCTTGGGTGACTCAGGGACAAACTTCCACCACTCCTTAATGTCTGATGACTACATAACTGTAGAGAAAGGGCACCTCATTATATAATATCTACCCCTTGTTGATTTTTAGATGAACAGTGATCACTAGCCATCCACTTGGAAGTTCACAGGGCTCAATGTACTTGCACACACAACATAATGGTAGCATGTTACTTCTCTGTCTCTTCCAAATTGAAGATATATTTGAAGGATCTGCTCACTTGCATTTGTATTGTAATTGAGTTTCTTGACATAATATATCTGAACCTCTGTATATAGATCTAGCTAGCTAGCCACTTTCAATATTTCATCACTTCAGTTGTTACTGTTAGGTGCTTAGAATTGTTGTAGTGGCTTCAGAGGGTAGGGCATCAGACAGGTTATGTGCATTCTCCAGTAATATAGTACTGTTAAAAGGTAGCTGAGATTTCCCTAGATATGGCATAAAGTGCTGATGTTGGCAGGCATCATATGTAACTCAGACCAGGAACAAAGCTGGTGCACAGTCTCTTGAGCTCTAGTAACACTGATACCTTCTCTACAAAAACATCGCTCCTGAGTTGTCAGAGGTTGGATTGCATCGGTTAGCTGAATTGGACTATGGCATTCACAAACCCAGTGGAACTTTGAGATACACTATGTTTGGAGAAATGGAACGAAAGTAAAGAAAAATGTTGTGTTGATGGAATTAGATTAATAACTTCATTGGTCATATTCAATCTTTCTCCTACCATTAAACATTCTCTGAAGCTTACTACCATGACCTGCCTACCTTGCTCCTCTGCAAACTTGATGATGTCCCATTGAAACATGAAAAGACTGAGAGGTGTCTCGATCTCAACTCCAAGGCTGGCCTCAGGAATAATTTGGCTAATTGAATCTAAAATCTTTTCGTCATCCTGGTCTGGATTCTTCAGGTTAATTGCACATGCAATCTCACCCTCTCTTCCATACATAATTAGCATCATTGGAAGGAGAATGTTTCTCAGCTACTTGTTGAGAGTATGGATCATTTCTTCCTACAGTCCATATATTTATTATTACTTCACAGTCTTGTAGGTGCCTGAGAATTAAATAAGAGTTTTTCAGAGAATGTGTGTTTTATAGAGTCACTCAACAAGACTTTCTCTGTTGTCTTCAAGTGATGTTGTCTACTGTTAGCTAGGAGATGTTGCTCAGCTTCCACAGATGTTGGTACGTAGTAGAGGAAGTGAATGTGTACTGAAACACTGGCTAAGTGGGCAACTGCAGGTGTTGCATAGGCTGATGTTGAGGGGTTGGTGATTCTGGTTGAGTCACAACCTCAGGAAAACGATTCTGGGGGAGCAATGACACATAGCATGAGGACAGTACATGACACAATATTACCGGAGTACATCCACTGGGAGGTACAGAACTCTGAGTGAGGATGAGCTATCACTTGAACTAGAAGAAATTGAGGAAAGTGGTTCATGGGGAATATTGGAATCCCACTACCCATACCTGTACTAGCTATATACCGAGTTATTGCTGGAGGCAACTAACAGCTGGTTGAAAGAAACCAGGTAAAAATTAATGGTGATGGTGGTTGATGGGCTGGATTACACACACCTTGTTGGTGTTGAAATGGCCATGATGATAATAGAAGTGCGGGCTTTGGAGAGGGACTGAAGAGTGCCTATGAGGTATTCTGTTTGTGTGCTATATTCAAGACTGCATTGAGGATGTCTGAAATTGGAACCAACATTATAAATGGTACTGTACGTACATGTACCATCAGCACAAGATGTCTGATACTCTAATTAATGAGGGGTGAAGTATTTGTCCCTCCCAGCTCTGTAGCAGGAGAGACTACAGAAGCACACTTGGCTACACACTATCAGATTACTTGGCTATCCATGTGGAATAGCACCCTCCACCTGGTGGCTGGATTTACCCCCACTATTACCAGAATGGTTCATACTCACACCAGGAGGTGGCAGTGCAGACAGCAACTTCAGTATGACTGGGGCAACTCAGGGACAAACTGCCACCACTCCTTAACGTCTGGTGACTAAAAAGCTATAGAGAAAGGGCACTCCATGATAGCATGTGGTTATCTATAGTTTGAGATAAACTGTCATAGCAATCCATTTCGGGGTAGAGATTGCATTGCAGCAAGATTAACTGATCTTATTTTCTCGGTGTTCATTTCTGGTAGTGACAAAGGACTGCATGATATCAGTGCTACATAGCAACACAGTCCTTGACAGTGTACGTTGCTGTGTTAATCTCCTCAATTAGTTGCTTATACTATCATGTAGAGCCTCGTACTTCAACATTAGAGTTGAGCATACAGATTTTGCACAATTTTAATGAACAGCTCTTTCGTCTCAAATGTAGCATAGTGAATGAAGGAGATGATCTGTGATATGTTTTGGTGGTGTTTGGAGAGCTTCATCATCATGTTCAAATATCTGTGTACTGTTAAATTTTGCTCAGCGACTAGTGCAGGACTAGGAGTGCGATGTGTTCAGTTCCTGTTGCTAACAGTGACTCTCAACTGCAGTTCACAGGTTATGCACACAGAAAATAAGTTGAATGTGAGTGCTGCAATTGTGTTCAGCTTTTGTTTTCATTTTTTTCATCAGTGAGGTTTTGACTGCTTGGCTGTCCTTTCCTCATCATCTATTAAGCAACTTGCTTGGAATTGTTGAGGCAGGCTTAGAGGGTAGGGCATTACGTATGTATGTGCATATTACTGCCCGGTTCTCTTCTATATTATTTGAAAGATCTGCTCACTTTCCTAAGCTCTTTGTTACTCTCAACTGTGGTTCACAGGCCATTCAAATTTCATGTTGTAGGATGAGAATGTGCATTTCTTTTGTATACATTCACGTTAGTGATATCTGTAGCTCTTCCAATGCATCCTATAGCCACGTTTAAGTGTAGTTGCTATTGTTTAGGGGTAGGATTTGAATGACTGTTACAGTGGCCTCAGAGTGTAGGGCATCAGTCTGGTAAGCTATACCCTGCAGCTATACCTGGTTTCTCCTTCTAGCAGGAGATTTGCTGTTGGGCACAGATTGGCAGCCAATCTTAGCAAATACTTGGGTATAGTATACTTGTACATTTTATCTCATGTGTGAAACAATTTCGACCACACAACCAATGCACCAGAGTATATGCATTCATTGTCAACCAATGCACCAGAGTATATGCATTCATCACAGCTGCATGTGGGATTTAGTACTGTGAAGAAGTTTGATTGAGCTTGATTAGTAAGCGTAAAATGTGCACACATTTGGTAATGAATCATGGAGCTCTGCAAATCCATTAGTTGCACATAATCATTCATTTATCATGATCATGGTTGAAGCACTACTTGGTCTATGCTGCTGAACAATATTTACATGCATATTTCCCTGCATGTGACTCTTTTCCGTGAATGTATATATGAGTTGCTCTTGACTGAAGGTGGTGTGCTGGCCATTGAAATCTTTACATGGAACTGTTCTGCTAAGAGTTGGATTTCTTCTTTCTTTCTGATCCAGATTGAGTCCACAATAGCTATGGAGTCAGTATTGTTTCTTGTTGCACGCTGTTTCAGCAACCAACATATGTTCTATGGTTAGGGTCATAGTATATTGTAAGAATTTGTGTGTGTTCATATACACCAAAGTGATGTGCATATGGTATTCTATTTGCAAATAGATTTAATGTATAAATGTGAAGGTTAAATGTTCAGTCAATGAAAATGTTTACAATTTACTGTTAACATTTTACTTGGCAACTAGTGCATGATGATTAGGAATGTAAGGTAGAAGAAAGAAGGAAACAAAGCTTAAACACAAATCCTGTAGATGATCCTTGTAAACAATGTCATTGGAGAGTTTCTTTAATTCTGTCAGCTAAAGTTGACAGAGACATCTTGTTCAGAACATGTACAACTGTAGACCAGTCCACAGGTTTCATTCCTTTTCCTTGCAGCCATCTCTTCATAATTTCCTGATTGATTAGTGATGCATTAAGCTGGTATTGGTCCTTGATTGCATCTGTCACAGCTCCATTATCATCCTGCAGTAACAGTGGTCCCAGTACACAGTAGTGTATTCCAATTTCTTCTAATATGTTGATTCTTCCAGATTGACTCTTAAAGTCAATGAGTTCGGAAAGAGTTGGTTTCTCTTTCATCTTTGGCAATGTGCCTACTTCAATACATGTGGTGTAATCAGGTGTGAATTTTGTGACTGTCAGGGGGGGACATGGTCCACTGTGTTCCACAGGACATGGAAGATTTGCATGAGGCTTGTCTCCATGCCAGTCTTGAAACCAGATTCCCTGGTTCCATTCAAGTTTTCTAATTGTCACACCTTGTTCGGAACACACTAGTAGAGTTTCTGTTGTAACTGGCGATGTTGGGAAGGTAGTTGCAACATGGGTAGAAGTTGTTGAGCCACATGGACACAAAAATGCTGGCTTGACTTCAATTTCATCAATTCGCATTGTCTGGAACACTTTTGATATGGCACTGAGTACAGTATTGAGGAGTTGAGGGCAATACTTCTTCAGTAATACATCATCCATACAACCACTTTCAACATGCATTTCAAAATATTTAGTGGAATTGACAAGCGTGATTTTCACAGGTGCAATATCTGGACTGAGCGTGACAACATTGTGTGCCAGGCATTGAGGAGTTAGCTCTTCATATTTACGTGAAATCATCCATTTGAAATCTGATATTAAGCAAGATACAGTGTTTCCAAATGCACCTTGGGGGGCACAGTTATTGCTGAACTTCATGACAATAGGTGACACTTGATCAGAAGGCAGGAACTTCACAACCTCATTTTCTGGAATGGCAGTAAGAAGACACATCATAAGATATTCAACATTCTTTGGCCTCGGCACATATTGTGGTGTTGCTGGCAGTGATTTTACTTTTGAAGCAGACTCTTCTTTGATGGCTTCGAAAGCAGTTCTCACTTCTGAAGGCTGGACACTAAAATTTGCTGTGGTTGTTGAAGGTTGTCCATTGCTGTCTGTTTTTTTACTCTTGTCAACACTAAGAGGAGTAATAGTGTAGATGTGCTGAAAGAGATCAATGGCATGATGTGGCTCATAAAGACCAGGAATAAAGCTGGTGCACAGACTCTTGTGTTGTAGTAACTCCTCTGTGATGATAGCCTCCCTACAAAAACGTCGCTCCTGAGCTGTTAGATGTTGGATTGCACCTGACTTAGCCTGGTAGCTGAATCGGACTATGGCATTCACGAAGTTTAGTGGGACTTGTGGGTTAAGGAACACAAGATTTGGAAGAATGGAACGAAAGTAAAGGAAAATGTTGTGTTGATGGAAGTAGATTAATGCTGCTTGAACAACCTCACTGGCCATTTGCAATCTTTCTCCTACCATTATACATTCTCTGAAGCTTACTACCATGACATGCCTACCTTGTTCCTCTGCAAACTTGATGATGTCCTGCTCAAACATGAAAAGACTGAGAGGTGTCTCAATCTCAACTCCGAGGCTTGACTCGGGAATAATTTGGCGAATTGAATCCAAAATTTTTTGATCATCCTGGTCTGGATTCTTCAGGTTAATTGCACATGCAATCTCACCTTCTTTTCCATACATAATCAGCTCATTTTCCATCATTGGAAGGAGAATACTTTTTAGCTCCTTGTTGAGATCATTCATGACTTTCGTAAGCCTTTCCTTATCAATGCAATCCTTGTGTGTTGCTACCACCAGAAGCTTTGACCTTTGAACACTGACTTTCTTACCTCGTTTGGCTTGCATTGTGCTGATAAGTTGTCGAAGGATCTGCCGGTTAGTGTGTTTGGAAGTGATTGGTTTCACCAAAGCTTTCCCTTCTTCATGAAGCGATAATTTGGGGCATTCATCCAGGCTGTGCAATAGGTTCAAGACAAGCAGTGTGAGGTTAGAATTGTGAACTACAGATGGCATTACCTCCATGAATTCTGGTTGTCCACCTGTATCTATCATGTGGATCAGTTCCAATATCAAGCTTTCTGTGGATTTCTTTGATTTCTGAACAAAACTCACCATTGTTTTAGTGGAATGGGTTTCTTTGGCTTGGATGTCAGCATCAGTGGAAGCACTAGTGTGAGTGAGAGGAGCAGAGGGAGCAGAAGTAATGGTTGGCTGGGAAGGATTAGAGGAAGTAAGCGTCTTCTCTGAGGGTGGCTGACTGAGCTCAGAGACCTGCATTTCAGAGAACCTTTTTGCCAGGGCTACTACATTGGCTTCTGGCATTCCTGCTATAAGAAGAGGAGCTAGGAACTGAAGGATTTGCTCATTGGTGAGGAGCTCAAAGGAACCTACCTTTGCTATGCGACGCATAAGGCCTCGAAATGAATTCCCTGTCACTCCTGTGCTAGTGTATTCATCTGGAAGTTTGATTCGGAAGAGTCGACAGAGGAGGCATGTTTTTCCAGATCCCATAATTCCAGTGACAGTGGTCACTGTGTTTCGTTGTTTGAGACTTCCAGACTTCAGTGCCTTCTGCACAATGGCTAGAGCTTCTTCATCACTCACTGTGTTTTGAAAACAAGATATTATTTATTTGTATGACTACATGGGTTTGTTTCTGCTACGTAAATGAAAAAGTCAGGATCATTACCACATACAATTATGACACAAGTAAAAGTAATATTACTTATGTAACATAAATTCTTTAGTTTGTCTGTTGATGTATTGTAGAGAAGATAGTTCAGGCGTAAGGTATAAAGAGAGAGCAGGAAAGACTGACTCTCCACTGGGGATTGAAATCTGTATCATGATCAGTGGTTAGTGCACTGGACTTCCAGTCACTGATCCTCAGTTCGATTCCCAGTTGGAAGTCTGTCTTTCCTCCTCTCTCTTTACTCTTATGCCTAAATCATCAACAAAACTTCTCTAAAGGGAGTAAAACATTTTCATTAAATTTTGAAGGATGTAGGGATGACAGTGCCAAAAAGTAGGAAAACAAGTGCCGTATATATGCAGCAACACAGGGGATGAGGGCACAATACATGTGTATGGAAGAAGACAAGGGATGAGGGCATGCAACAATACTAACATGCGTAACCCCATAATAAAAGATGGGGGGGTTACCATTGTTGCATGCCCTCGTCCCCTGTCTTTTGCTGCATATATTATACTGCCCTCATCCCCTGTGTTGCTGCATATATACTGCTCTCATCCCCTGTGTTGCTGCATATATACCGCACTTTTTTCCTACTTTTCGGCACTGTCATCCCTACATCTTTCAAAATTTAAAGGAAATGTTTTTGCTCCCTGGTTTCACTGCTTTTTCGTTGTATACTCACTGGCAAATGCAATGCTCTTTGTGTGTGTGTGAGCCCCACCCATTTTGGTCATGTGAAAGGCACATGAGGAAATGGCGTTCAACTACACGAAAGTGCTAGTATATTGTAGCTTTACTCGTTGAAGAGGGGTCCTACAAAGATTCTGTTGGTAAAGCGCACTGCACAAGTGAATAAGAAGCATTTTGGTACAAAAAGCAAGGTAAATACATGTATATATTTTGTGCTAGGCCGTTTGAGGAAGAAGATGGAGAAATCGTTTTTTTGCAATTTCACATATGTCATTGTAGCGGTGTATTTTACCACCTTTGAGAGTCTTATTGTGTATAGAAACATTCACAGGCCATGTTATGTGTCTAAATGGGCTCATAGCTGCTGCATTTGAGAGTTCTGAGCTGTTATGTTTGTTAAGGCCTAATGGGCGTGTCGACGCCATCTCTACATAGACTCTCTGATAAAGCATAATCGTGTGTAAAGGCTCTCCACTTACTTGTTATATACTTGTCTTTCACCTCCTGAGCCAGTCCAGCCCTAGCCTGACCCCTCCTCTCCATATCCTCCAGTAGATCTACCCACTGTTCCCACCTTGGGTAGGGATGATTGGTTATGAGTTCATCTATGATGGCAAGCTTGAAATTTTCATTTTGTTCCACTACTGTATCATGTGTATCTTCCGGCATGTCAAAATATCTCTTGGACTGCCTACTATCCCACATCTCCACCTCTCCCATCACATTAATAATATTGTCTCTGGTGAGTGTTGTATCTGAGAAAAAGGAAATGATGAAACTGCTATATATCTATAGTGGATACATGCACAAGTAAACTTTTGAACATAGCAGTTGTATATCTAGCCTCATTCCCAGCCCTTTCAAAGAGAGCAGAGAGAGAAAAGCCTGGCGACTACTGCATGCACATGCGCGAAATACTCCCATTATTTTCCGTAAAATATACTGGATACTTTTAGACATGATGTAATCAAATATGGAGAATGCGCACAGATGGAGAGTACAGACAGACATTTGTTTACTACCTGGATATAGCTGCCACATGTGCCTAAAGACAGTTATTGATACACAATGTACTGCTCTCTTCAGCAAAAGAACTCTAGCTTGGAAACCTACTTAGCATCTTCTTCCCAGTCCTAAGCTGATGAACGAACATAGTTTCAAAAAAGCACACAAAAGGTATGTGTGGTACTCTGAGGCCATTTGAAGAATTAGAAGAAAAAGACACAGAAATCAGAGATTTTACACAAGTCATTATTGTAGTTTTTCTACCTTTGAGAGTGTATCATGCATAGAAACACTTGTAGTCCACGTTATGTTGTGTGTCTAAAAGGTGCCACATTAGAGAGTTCTGAGCCATTAAGGGAGTGTCGGAGCCATCTCTACATAGAGAGTCTACCAACTCTCTGAATAATAGTTAGATGCCAAGTCTGGGAAATTACGTGATTTAGAAAGCTGAGCGCCTCGGGCATGTAGTGTTCCGAGCGCAGTGAGGACGCTACTATAGGGCCTGAGGCTTATCACGTAGTTTCCCGGACAACAGCGTCTAACTAATTTAGAGCGTGCTAACTCCATGACAATGATAGTTTGAATCTAACAGTCCGTGTAGAATTATCTGCCGTTGCAGCAAAGCCAATGTTTTGTATTCGTCTACGAATGTTGGAACAGTAACTACACGCGAGTCTTATTGACCACGCCTCTGCCCTAAAGTACTCAGCCCGCGGGCTAGCTGAATTCGACATTTAGCAGGTATAGTAGAGTAAGACCTTCTCTTTTGCTGTTTTGCTTTCCATTCGTTATCATAATTGCGTGTATTGTCTACTTTTCAACCCGGCTAATTGCCTGCAGCACTTAGAATTCGCGGACCGTGGCTTCTACGGGAAATAGAATCCACGCACTTAACCAAACAGCTGAGGTCTAATAAAGATATCTAGGTACCCTGTATACTGTCTGTATATGTATCCAATTTTCAATTATGGAAGGTAGAATGAAGTTTTAGTATGGCTAAAAATGTTTAAAAAGAGATGCATGGACAAAAGCAACACACACAAAGGAATTAAGATTGTTTTTCAACCCATACATGCTCTTCAAGAGCAAATAAAGCTGTATTTCAATAGTTTAGTTAATATTTTGGTGTACTCACAGTCAGACAGACACTAATTTATTAACTCCAGTTTGTGTATAGACACTGTGAGCAGTGAAACTACATTTTTAAATATACACAATAGGATTACATACCTTTAGGTTTGGGTAGTTGTAATCTGAAAGCATCTACTGCAGCTTTAGATTGTTCAGTCACGTAGAGCATATGCCCAAGGTTGTGCCAACTGGCCCCAGGATTGATATTCACATAGTAGTAACTGGCTAGGGAACATTGTTGATCCCTTGATGCATTTTGTTGACAGATGATTTTCGCTCTGGCACTGCGAATAAGAATATATACATTTTCCTCCCCACTTGGCTCTGCCCAGTCATTTAGATGGGCAAATATTGGCTTGACCTTTTGAACAGTTAAAGACGAATCTGTAGAAAAACCCCAGCAAGGTGCTGATTATGTACAGCTGCCATAATGTATCACACAGTACGGTAGTACTGTGTATATAGGGATTGCTGTGATCTATCCCCATTGAAAACCATATATAAGGATATTCTTCATTTTCACTTTCAATTTGAGGTTGATTTCACTTTTAATGATATCAAGGTAAAAATGTGTGAAAAATAACCAGTATACAAACATTGGATGTGTTGTGATGTGAAATGTGTGTAATAGCTTAAAAAGTGCTTAAAAAGTGCTTTTTCCATCTTCTTCTTCTTCTTCTTGAAGAAGTGTTGAAGAAGCGTAACTCAATAACCATAAAGTCAATGAAGTTGAATCTTTGCATGTGGAAATGTATCATTATGTACTGGGGAATAGAGGTATAATTTTGTTAACCCTTGTAGTTCATGTATTACTGATCGTTATCTCTCCCAGCAATGTATTATGAATGAGGAAAACTAATGAGCAAAACTCAGCAACCATGGTAACCATCAACCTGAAAGTCAGCATGTGTAGAGATACCATTGCTAATAGCAACATAACAATAGTATTTGTTGTTAACCCTTGTGATTCTAATGTTGACACTCCTCTCAATGTAACACATATACATGTCACACAGTAGTACTGTGTATATAAGCGTTGGTATGGTCTATCATTAAAACCATATATAAGGTTTTTCATCACTTTCACTTTCAGTTTGCTGCTTACTGGATTACTGTTAACATAAATATTTTGAAACTAACTGTGATTATAAAATGGTAGATAAAGTGGTTAAATTAACAAGAGTCTATTTTGTAAATTGTTCACCTTCCGACACTATTTCTTCCACTTGAAAAAGCGTGACTCACTAATGGTAACACATTTAACTCATTGGGCCCAAGTTAATTTTTTACGCAGACTTCCACGTAAGACGCAACACACGCATTCAACTCAAATGAACTTCCGGTAGCATTCCGTGAAGCCCGTTAGCTAAGTGACTGACAGCCTGCAAATGGTCCTTAGAGTCTTACTTGTGAACTAAAGTAGGCAGAGGCATGGCAGGATATCTTGTGTATTCTTTATGAAACTCACGTACGCAGCAGCTTTGTACCACTTCATATAACGATGCCCAAACAGATGGCAAGAGCTCACTGTACCTTTGTTTCTGTTCTAGAGACACTGGAAGCTAAACAAGCCTGTATACACAAGTAAAAAGCCATCGTGGAAGCTTTCTTTGAAGCTTTCTTCGTGGGACTGTAGCTCCATATTATAAACGGAAGTCCGGTTACTTACTAACTATCACTCTGAAAGGGGTAAAGTTCTTTAACCTATTTATCCATGGTCAGTGAAGTAATATTGACAAGAAAAGGTAACACAAGTGGCAGTTTTAAACGCACGGTGTTCCTAAGAGGTAGGTCAAGAAAGTTGTGTTTGTACGCAACACAGATAACGCATTTTTGACGTAAATGGCAACAATTGTTGCTGTCGGCCCCAAAGAGTTAAACATGAAATTTGGTAGAGTGATATAGTTCCACTGTGGGTATAGTGCATTGTCATGTTAAAAACAATGTACTTCCTGTAAAAAATAACCTCACGCTATGTATAATAGTGGAGGCCATACAATCCTATATCTGACTAATAAAAGCCCTGCTAAATGTGAAATTTTGTATGATAGTACCCCAATGACCAACACTGTGATAAAATCTCTGTAAACAATGTAAATCTTGTAATAAAATAGCCTTGGGCAAGCATTTCTGTATCTCACTAACAATAGCTCCCCTAAATGTGGAAATAGGTATGATGGAAAAGCTTAATACCTCAATTATCAACATTGTGATAAAATCTATGTAAACCATGTAAATCTTGTACAAAATAGCCTCAGGCAAGCATTACTGTATCTCACTAACAAAAGCTCTGCTACATATGGAAATTGGTGTGATGGTAAAGCTTAATACCCCAATGATCAATGCTGTGATAAGATCTATGTGAACAATGTAAATCTTGTAATATAACAACAAATAGCCTCAGGCAGGCAATACCGTGTCTCACTAACAAAAGCTCCATTAAATGTGGGAATTGGTATGCTGGTATATAAAGTGTAATGCACCAATGATCAGCGTCTCTGTAAACAATGTAAATATAACAACAAATAGCCTCAGGCAGGCAATACCGTGTCTCACTAACAAAAGCTCCATTAAATGTGGGAATTGGTATGCTGGTATATAAAGTGTAGTGCACCAATGATCAGCGTCTCTGTAAACAATGTAAGTCTTGTAATATCACAACAAATAATACTAAAAAGGCCTGAGTGGCTAGGTAGAGTAATTATAGATTCCATGCTAAAACGTAATTACACTAGCCAAATATTGACTGATGGTTTGAAGTCAAAAATAAATTTTTCATGCAAAATATAAAAAATAAAGGTTTCATGCATACACGTATGTCATAACTAGAAAGCATCCTTCTGATAGCCATGGGCTCTCCTGTTTCAGTTGTTGTTGCTAATTTGGTCATGGAGGACATTGAACAACGAGCCCTGTCGAGTTTTCATCTACCACCACGTTTCTGGAAACGATATGTGGATGACACCTGTGTGGTACTACCAGCCTGTGAGGTGGAAGTTTTCCATCACCATCTTAATTGCATTGAAACCAGCATTCAGTTTACTGTTGAACTTGAAAGAGACGGTACACTTCCCTTTCTGGATGTTCTTCTTTCTCGTGATACAGATGGTTTCATTACTACATCTGTATACAGGAAACCTACTCATACAGACAAGTATTTGAGTTTCCTATCTCATCATCCTACATCTCACAAGGCCTCAGTTGTACATACACTGTTCCATCGAGCGCGAACTATTCCATCAACAGGTGAAGAACGCAGAAAAGAAGAACTAAGGATAAAGAAAGCATTATATAAGAACGGTTACAGTCGAAAGTTTATTCATCGCTTCTCTGAACAGGCTCCTACTCGAACTCTCAATCAGCCCAAGGCTACTGTTGTCATTCCTTATATCCGTGGGATATCTGAGTCTATCAGAAGGATGCTTTCTAGTTATGACATACGTGTATGCATGAAACCTTTATTTTTTATATTTTGCATGAAAAATTTATTTTTGACTTCAAACCATCAGTCAATATTTGGCTAGTGTAATTACGTTTTAGCATGGAATCTATAATATCACAACAAATAACCTCAGGCAAGCGTTACCATATCTCACTAACAAAAGCTTCACTAAATGTGAATATTTGTATGATGGTAAACCTAAGTACTGGCAGTTACATAGTACTGGCAGTTACACAGAGCCTATAACTCTTCATGCACATGCTATTATCTGTACTGCTGATGCACAATGCACTAACTAATACGTTTGTAACCAAGTAAACTGCAAAATGTACCTAGGTCCAGAAAAAAAATGACAGGAGACAAGTAGATAAAAAATTTAGGAAATTTGAAAGGATTATAGGGATTGCATAAAAAGGAAAGGAGACAAGATTGGGACACAGACATGTTATGATGTATTGACATACCCATAATAACATATCTGTGTCCCAATCTTGTCTCCTTTCCTTTTTATCCAATCCCTATATTTCCTTTCAAATTTCCTAAATTTTTTATTTACTTGTATATAGTACATCTCTGCATCTGCAGAACCCTCGGCGCCATGAGCTCATGCCACAGACTTGCGTGTATATAATACTGCATTCGCAAATTCTTGAAAGCGCAGGTGCTAGCTATTGCAACGCACTCTAATTATGTGTAACGGGAAGTATACGGAAAACTTTTAGTCAAAGACAGCGACTAAAGAGAAAGAAGCTCGCTGCCTTACATCCAGGTAGTGTTTAGCCTAATGTTAGCCTTTTAGGGCCCTTAGAAGGCTCTACCATCAAAAAAGTACGTGGAATGTCGCTGCAGTGCTTTGTAGGATGTCACGGGTAAGCCATAACATTTGAACAGAGCAGTTTCAGGGAAAAACCCACAAATTTTTTGACCTTTGTTGCCCGCTGGGTAGGTGACAGTATTTTCAGGACAAACAGACGTTTCAGAGGTGAAATGTGACTTAACAGACACACACACAACAGACCCAACTACAGTAACCCTCACTGCGCATGCAGAAGGCAGTGTTTATGACAGGGAATAATATCATTAAAAATTGTAATCTCCCTCCCTAAACAGAGTTTATACATGTATTACATGTATATGGGGATTAGTTTTACTTATGTTCCTGTACACTGTACACACCTGCTGGAGGCTCCACATAAGGTATTATGTAGTCAGAAACTCCTGTTTCATTGACCCCATCCAAATAGTAGGCAATCCTTCTCCAGTAAGCTTCACCTTCATTCACATACCATCTAGCAGCAGTGTCTGGTTGATGGTGATACTCTTCAGGTATTCTTAGACGCATGCCAAGCATTGTATTGAAAACATCATCTTTCTTAGTAAGAGGCACTACTCTGAAGACTCCTGCTACATTCTCAGGTGTAAGTGGTAATGCTGGAGAGAAATATATACTATATACCATGGGAGAAATACTGCACATAATAAAATTCACTGTGGGTTATACGTAGATACGGCTTTCACAATCAATGAAAATTACATTTGTTAATTTTGAGCAATTCAAGAAAAATTCCCCCAATGAATAATTTCCACTCAAAAAAGAGCAATATTTATACTTAACCATATTAATACTTGGTGGTCACATATTTATCACAACTATTATCTCATGTTAGCCTCACTTCCCAGACCTTCCTCCATTACACATAATTGTGTGCACTATAATTGTACATGTGCAGGGAAAGAAAACATGTCATTGTCTGTAACACATTATGGTTACCTTCAACCACCAATATACACTCATTACAATAATTATTATCTACATGGAAAATATGTGTAGAGCACACTAAAGAAGACAAAGGAAACCACCTTACCAACCCATACAAAACATACCACACCTACTCATAAAAGAACAGGATACCAGATGCCCAGCCTTGAGAACCCGAGGTGTGGGATAACTAGGCTTTATGGAATGCCAATTCTCACATTTACTACGCAAACATCTATATAAAATATAGGCACATGTTCAACTCGTACATGTCTTAATTTTAATGTTTGTATGTGAATGTAACTGTAATGCATGTTTAGTTAGCAGGTTAGTCTCATAATTTTCCGCATGCAAGTTGTCTGCAAGCATTAATTCTATGATCTCACAAGACTCAGATACAATAAATAACTTTCAGTTTATGCAGAATACTGCAATATTCCAAATGGCATTACTTTGGTATGTATGATATGTGCACATTTGTAACTGCTATGGATAGTTCAGAGTTATGTACATGACTTAATCGTCAATGAGATGCTTAGAAAACATGTACAAGTGAATCACACAACAACCACCAACAGAACTGAAGGGCATACACTGCAGACCATGGCAAAGCATTTCACATATACTGTCTACATTATGTCATATATGAATCCAGTTATGGTAGACGAGTGAGTTTCAGAAGCAATATAATGACTATGAAAATGCCCATTAACACACTTTTTGACTTTGAGTAAACAACCTATTTTTGGACTGATCTAATTCAGATGCTTATTTCAACATCAATGAAGGACTACAGAGTGTGTAGATAACATCAATAGATAGACCTAGACCACCAACTGTTCTAGAAAAATTGCTTTCATACGAGTTCTACAGCCGGAATGAGTAAGCATTAAATTCACCATCAACCACACATTTTGGACGCTACCAATATTCGGACTTTTCGGCCTGAACAGTATACTATATATTTGGCAAAACAGAACTGAGATACCCATGAAAATAAGTACTACTTGCTGCATACTCACCTAGGATCTTTTCAACTTAGTATTTTTACAAGCAAACTCCGCGAATTTAGAAGTGTCACACCCTCAACATTCATACACAGTATGAAGATATTTTTCTGTAACACCTACAGTATGGGTCTAGTTACAGTCTAAACATTTCTATGGACCTTAATTAGGCCTGCACAAATTATCTATGCTGTTTTCACTAAATTAGCTGTTTTGGATTTTGAAATATTAAACCCATATATTGAACAAGCATTACATCTATAATAAGAGTGGGAAGTACATAGTTAAAAACTGTATTTCACTTTGCACTGTAAGAGATATTTGGCAAAAACAAAACTACAGCATCCATAACATGACGTCTTTGTGTTCGTGGCATTTGTGCGTAGCCGAAATGAAAACGCAATAAATTCACTGAATGAAGACCACAAATTTTGGATGAAACTACCAATTTTGTACTTCTCTGCCTGAGTGCAGTATTGATAAACAATTCAAAGTACATATAAGAAGCAGCACACTTTTGTAGCGAATACCCCATAGGCAGGGCCATTTCAATTTTGCCTCTGGACCTGTATAAAACCATTGCTAGTGGTCTAGCTCCCTCCAGTTACTGCGCACACCACTACTCCCCCCCCCCCCCCCACACACCCCGCAAATAGACAATAGAAGTTTATGGAAACCTGATTTTCAAAACGTAACGTTCAAGGATGCTTGGAAACACACCCCTAACTCATACATATCAGGATTATATCCCCGCACAATCGTGCATATTGTGCGTTTCATGGCCTCATTTCATTCCTCCTTAGCCATACACGATTTTGACTGCCACCGCATAGTAACTTAGGATCCCGACTTGTACAACACTTCGTCTAGGTAACCGGTCATACCGGTAAATTTCCCACCTTTCAGGCCACATGACATCGTGTACATTTACGTGTAGTTCCTACCTTTTCTCCCTCCTTGTAGCTCTGTATATTGAAACTGTAATCTCCTGCCTATCTCCGGATCAAGCTTGTTACATAACTTGCTCAGGGCCATAGTTGCCCAGTTTGTCGGAGGAGTCGCGCCGTGAAATTGGGAAAATTACCGAAGCCTTGTAGGCGTGCCATACGAGCGGAGCGAGTCCACCAGACCTGTCATATACTATCCGACGATGAATTTTGGCCCCACGTATAAACTGTGTATTGCATATGGGACCCGCGAGGCCACCCGCGCGCTACGCTCTAATTGGCCCTGCCTCTTCCGTGCTCAAAACTTTAGTCTTGTGTCCCAGTCCCAAATCGTCGCTATCCTATCAGAGTCAGTAGACTTTCTATGTTGCCTGGGATGGTGCTAAAAAGTTAAAAAAACATTTTTCATACTGTTGAAGGCTGTAGGGACCGATAGAAGTGTAGAACCAAGGAAGCATCCATGCAGCAGAACAGGATGATGGCATGCAACATGCGTATAATTATAACTCCCTCTCTTTATACATCCTATGTTTATGCATGTTATTATTGTTGCATGGCATCATCCCCTGTTTTGCTGCACTTTTATCACTGCAGCCTTCAAATTTTTTTACACTTTTGCATGGCATTCACACAACTCAACATTCTCAGGCAGATACCCTGGGGTGATGGGGGAGGGGGGGGGGGGGCATTTGCCCCAGAGAGTCAAATGAAGAACGTATACATTATAATAGCCTATGCTGGGTGTATTCGGAATGGTTGTTTAGCCCACTTCATGAACACCGAGCACCCCCCACATTTGACATACTGTCTCTGCCTCTGATTGTAAGTGGGAAAAGTGGAATCACACTTTTTAACCCAAGTGAAGTCCGTTATCAGATGTGTGCTCCTTCTAGAGTTAAAGCAGTAAAAAACATCAAGCTGACAAGATGTTCTACTGTTTATAGTGAGGGGAAAGGTGCACTTATGCAACCTCTTGATTGTTGTTGTGCAGCACATAAAAATGTGCAAGGTGACATGACCTGTACACGTATAACACTAACATTTTCTCTGCACACATGTGAATACATGTATCACTTGGCTAGTGAGACTCTAGCCATACGAGACATGAGTGAGTGAGTACTAGATGACACTTCACATGAGTACATGCCCTCATCCTCTTCAGTCATACTGACTATTTTGTATTCAGGTGAGGTGTCTTCAGGAAGGGAGAGGCCATTCATGTACCAAACATAACTGATGTCGTCACAGCCAGTAGCCTTGCAGCTGAGAGTGGCAGTAGAGCTCAGAGTGACCACCTGCAATTGTGGGTGCTCAGTGATACACAGTTTATCTGATCCTGTAGAGAGGAGTAATGTACAGTGTACATGAATGGACTAACTGCTGTGTGTGGATTTCAATGAAACTCTATCCCTACATAATGTAAGTGTGAAAAACATTTCATTAAAATGTTAAAGGATGTAGGGATGACAATGCTATAAAGTACAGGAACAAGATGCAGTATATGCAGGTAAAACCAGTGATGATGGCATGAGAAATAAAGAGCAGCATGAAGGCAAAGGCAAGGGATGGGCATGCAACGATCATAACATACGTAACCCCTCCCTGCATCTTCTTTATGGGGTTACGCATATGATTGTTGCATGCCCATCCCTTGCCTTTGCCTTCATGCTGCTCCATAGTTCTCATGCCATCATCACTGCATATACTGCATTTTGTTCCTGTACTTTTTAGCATTGCCATCCCTACATCCTTTAACACTTCAATGAAATGTTTTTCACACTTGTTTCACTTCTTTTTCCACGTGTGAGCTCCACCCCTTTTGCTCCTCGCGGTCACAGGGTACTGGACTTCAGTGAGTGCATTCATTTTTACATTAAACAGCTTCATATTCCCCTGCGGAGTGCCTATGCCTAACAGAATCTTCGTAGTACTTTTCCTGCACGAGTAGAGCTAGGAATACATGCATTTCCGTATACACAAATGCATCATTTCCTCATTATTATGCACATGTGATTTCACATTGGCTCTGTACACTGCTGGAAGCACCATAACTTTGACCAGAGTAGTATGCATGCCTGTACTCCCTCATGCAGTAACTGCTGGTGCTTCGCTGTACATCAAACAGGAATACCTGATTGGGGGTAAGCCAGAGTAGGCGAGATGTAATTAGATTATTGGCTCTTTTGCTTGCGTTTCATGCCATAACTCTTGAACAGAGCAGTTTTAAAGAAAACCCCACAATTTTTTGTCCTTCATTCCCAACTGAGTATGTGACAGTACTTTCAGGATGAACAGCCGCTCCAGAGGTGAAATATGACTTAACAGACAGACAAACAGAAAGAGAGACAGACAGACAGACCAACCAACAGAACGAACGACTACTGTAACCATCCTGTGCATGCACGCTGAGGGTTAATGAAGGTAAATACAAATTGGGGTTTTGGCAATTTCACGTAAATGTATGTCATTGTAGCAGTATATTTTACCAATTTGAGAGTGTTATCGTGTCTAGAAACACTAGTAGGCCATGTTATGCTTCTAAACAGGCTTATACACATGTAGCTGCCGCATTCGAGAATTCTGAGTCGTTACATTTGTTAAGGCTTAAAGGGTGTGTCAGCGCCATCCCTACATAGAGAGTCTACCGACTCTCTGATAGGTACATTGTAGGTAAACTGTGAAATGATTTACAACACAGGCTTTCACATACCATTTGTTGCAGTGGATGGCACAGGTGATGGTTCAGATGGTCTAATGGTGATGGGTTGTGAACTTAGACTTTCATTATCATCATCGATCCCTCTCCCAGTCAGGCCATACATATTACTGTCGTGATGACTGTTATGGAACTGCTCTCTATAGCCACTGGCATTTGCTGGTTTGTGCTCAAATCTCTGCTGTTGAGGCGCTACTGAAACAACCTTTATCTTGGCTGAGTGGGAGAGGACAGATCCTTCAGAAGTTGATATCTGACATTGGTAGCTACCCTGGTCACTGTCCACAGTGGATGCAATTATCAACTGCTTATCCGTTTTCCCAGAGAGCTGGTGGCCATTCTTGAACCACTGGAATTTTGCAGGGTATTGACTTCTTTCAAACTTGACTTCCAGTCTAGCCTCCTGACCATACACTACCACAATATCTCGTGGCTGGGATGAAATGGAGAGGTCTGCAGGACAGGAGGAGGGGATATGGTGGTCAAGCAAGAGGAGTTGAAAGGAGGCCAAACACAGTTGACCTTTGTTCATTATGGAGACAAAAATTCTTCTTTAACACTCACATGACTGACTTACATGTATGTAGTACTGTGTGGCAATTTGGTGTACCTGTTCACATGCATCTACCTATAACCCCTGTTGGGCTGGAAAGCTTCCTGGAGCATTTTCCGTCTCATCAAGCACACGTGAAACAGAGTCTTGCCAAATTGTCACGTGAGTGTACATTGTACATTTAGATTTACATGTACATGATTAATGCAGAGTTTGAGTTTAACATGCATTGCGTGTTGTACCTGCCTTGCTTGTGTAGCTAAGTCATTGTGTGGGTTTGAACGCAATCCTTAGGATATTAACATCCATCCTACACTCCTCTGCAACAAGAGATCCAGTGGCTCAGTGGTAAGAGTGTCTGACTAGTAATCAGAAAGTCCTGGGTTCGAATTCCCGATGGATCCTGAGGTTTTTTCAGGATCTTTCATAATGACTTGGCATTGATGCTTTGTTGATAGTGTTTTCATTATTTAGGCCATTTGATAGCTTTACATGTACAGTAGCCCTCAAAAAGGTTTCTGTTTTCATAGATTGAAATGGAATGGAGTATTTGTTTCATTTTAGAACAGACTGTTCCTATTCCATTCCGTTCCACTCCGCACGTACGTGTGTGCAAGTACAGTGATGCCTTATTCCGATTACTTTAAGAGACTCTTTTTCTGCTCACATGGAATGTTACCTGGCGCAGTAGCAATTCGTTTAGGATGCGAAGTCGAAAAATCCATCCGTGAGCAAATTGTCGCACGCTCTTTCTGTCTAACGGAACGGAACGGAACGTTTTAAGTCAATTTGCAACGGAACGGAACAGAACCGCCGTTCTGTTTTAACAATATTGCAACGGAACAGATGGAAATGTTTTGCGGGCTACTGTACACAATAAATATCAGAGGTACATGTACATATGTACAATGTACATGTTGTACATGCACATGTGGATTATTGACATACTGGCAGGTTGTGAAGAGGGTACATTTGGAAACTGTGCTGCTTTCTGTGGAGTTGAGGTGTCTAGACTGACTCCTGCCTGTGTCAGAATAGTTCTCAGTGCATAGACTGTTCCTTGCTTCCTATTTCTCCATTCCCTTAGCAAATGATATGCCTTCTCCTCCATGCTAGCCTGTGAAACACAACACAGTACAAGTACATGTATGTGTATACACATGAACGTGACATAAAAGACCCCAACAAATGAAACCCTGGTGTATATACATCCAACATGTACACATACATGTATACAGTGTGTACATCTCCCTACATGTAGGTGAACTCCATGTATACCTGATAGTGTTGTGTACTAGCGGCATCAGCTGGGAGTAGACCAAGGTAAAGGACAAGGCGGGCCCAATTTTTAGTCTGTTGTGCCACTGGCTGAGCAAACTGCCATAATACATGATCACTAGGCACCTCATCTGCAGAGGTATGGGAGTACATAGTGTATAAATATAGCTGCAATTACATGTATATGTAATGTTCATATAGTAAAGGTCATATGTTTCAAAATTCTCATGTCAAAAATATAGCCCCTGTGGTGATGATGACCCTGGCATGAATGCGTACGTACATGTACTTCCAAAGGGAAATGGTACATACATACAATGTACATGTACATGGTCAAATCTCACACATGAATGTGTGAATGAACTAACCCTCTGGATTAGAAGAATGTCTTCTCCGGCCTTGACCTACAAAGAGAATGATACATTACTAGTTACTGTTGGCTTTGAGTTAGGCAGTGGGGTTTTTCCTAGGTAGGCTTGTGTGGTGTGTAGTGGATGAATATTATTGTTCAGAAACCACAACTGCTCAGGGCTGCCTAGGGTATTTACATGTAAGTCTAGGCTGTCGCAGAGCAGCTAGGCATACATGTACATGCCACAGGTGAGGTTCAACCAGCCTGAAAGAGCTGTCTGCCATTTTCCTACTTTGATCTGCGCACACCTTTTTTCATGCAAAAGTATATGTAGGGAAAGGAGGCAAAATTGAATACTTGCACAACACACTGTTGGAAAAACTAAACTGTCTTAGAAATAACTTACTGAGTTGTGTGATGGGTGGGAGTGCTGTACGTTGCAATATGACCTTAACCAGCACCACATCACTGAGTACACTGCCATAGTTATTGGACACAGTGCAGCAGTACTGACCATTGTCAAGTGTACTGGCAGACTTTACTCTCAGAACACTCTCACTGCAATACTTCAGCTCCTGTGCCCCCTTGAACCACCTGTAGCTCATTGGGCTCTCTCCCTCGGCTTTTATGCTGAGTACCAGTGGCTCTCCCTTCACTACCTCAACATAAGCCTCCGGCTGTTGTTTGAGCACTGGAGCCCTAGCATCTGTAGGTATTAGGATTAGACATTAATAAGGAACAAGTACCCACTACTCATTGGTCAAGTTCACCAAAGAATTAACAGTACTGGCTGGTAGAAAGTACAGTTCTGTAATATCACTGCAATGTATCATCTTACCACACACATGCTATATATGTACACAATCAATGTGTTAAGTAAACAGGTGGCTAATTCAATCAAATTCACCCCTAGGTTGCTAGGGAACCTAAACCCACCATTTCCTGACTTCAGTGTCACCTCTGCTGTGTGGCTCTGCCTGCTGCTGTCTCCATTAGGATGTGACACAAGACAGAAATACTTTTCTCTACCTCCCTCTCCCGCCTCCTCCAGCACACACTCACTGCTAATCTCCCCTATCAGTGGCTCACCATCCTTGTACCACAAATAGTCAGGCTCTTCGATTTTAGAGTTTAGTAGACGAGCTTTGCATTTTAGTTCAACATGACTACTTATGGCTACTTCACAGTCTTGTGGATGCTTGAGAATTGCAATTGAGTTCCTCGACATTAGGAGAACCAATATATCTGAACCTCTAAATACACTCATGTGTTTAGTTGTTACTGCTAAGTGCTCTGAATTGTTGTAGCAGCCTCAGAGGGTAGGGCATAAGCCATGTTATGTACATTCTCCAGTATTATAGTGCTGCTAAAGGCATCAAGATGTGACATAAAGTACTGATATTGGCAAGGCATCATATGTATGTATGTAACTCCACAATACTACTTGGCTCGTTTTAAAGACTCTTGAACTCTTCTTTGACATAGTCTCCCTAAAAAATGTCGCTCCTGAGCTGTCAGAGGTTGGATAACACCTGACTTAGCCTGGTATATAGCTGAATGGGACTGTGGCATTGCATTGATGCATGATTAACTTTCTTGGTGTCCATTTTTGGTAGTGACAAAGGACTGTAAGGTGTCAGTGCTATACTACCGTTGTTCTTTATAGTGTTGCTAACTGTGTCTCCTAATAGCAGCTCAAGCAGTCAAGTAACCTCGTACTTCAACTTTAATGTTGAGCATACAGATTTTGCACAATTTTAATGAATATTCAAAGATAAATTTACACACTTCAAGCCCATCTCCTGTAAGCATATCAGACAGAATTGTTTGAAAAGAATTCTTTTGTCACAAATGTAGCATAGTGAATGAAGGAGTGGTTCTGTTATATATTAGAAAATTATTTGGTTTTGTTTGGAGAACTTCATTTTTAAATATCTGTGTGATTTACTGTTGTATTTGTGCTTGGCAACTAGTGCACAATGACCAGGAGTGTGATGTGCTCTTCTTTCAGGAGCTCTTTGTTGCTAAGAGCAATACACAGGTTATGCACACAGAAAATAAGTTGAATGTAAGTACTGCAATTGTGTTTTCAGCTTGTGTTTTCAGTTTCTCATCAGTGAGGTTTTGACTGCTTGGCTGTGCTTTCCTCATTATGTATTGAGCAACTTGCTTGGAATTGTTGTGGTAGACTTAGAGGATAGGGCATCAGTTGGGTTACGTATGTATTACTGCTTAGTCTCTTTGATATATTTAACACATTTTGCTGCTAACAGTGACTTTCAACTGTGGTTCACAGGTTATGCTCACAGTAGAAAGTTGAATGTGAGTGCTGCAATTGTTTCAGCTTCTGTTTTCAGTGAGGTTTTGACCGCTTGGCTGTTCTTTCCTCATTATCTCATTGTACCAGGAAGGTGCACATCAGGAAGGTTGAGTGCCTTGCACTTAATACATTGTCTTAAATGAAGTTTGCGCTTGTGTAGCTGAAGTTCCCTACATTCAATACTTCATGTTGTAGGTTGAGTATGTATATTTCTTTTAGGTTAGTTCTGATATCGGCAGCTCTTTTGATGCATCCTATAGCAAGGTTTAGTTGCTATTGTTCAGTGGTTGGATTTCAATGACCGAGAAAGTTGCCTCAGAATGTAAGGGATCAGAAGTTATACCCTGCAGCTATACTGGAATGTCAACTTTTCCTCATAGCAGGTAGAAATATGGGGAAATTCACTGTTGGGCACAGAGTAGGTGTTGGCATTAGGTTCTAGAAATATTTTTGTACAGTATACTTGTACATTTTGTCTCATAGGTGAAACAATTCTGACCTGACATCCAATGCATCAAACAAAGGTCGTATATATCAAACACATATCTTGTATCACTCGTCAGTTGTAGTTCAAGTACTTTCAATAATGGAAGGCACTCTCTCTGTGACATCAGGTGCATGAGGCCACTCAATTATAGCTTCACGTGTGATTTTGTACTGTGAAGAAGTTAGATAGAACTTGTGTGAAATGTGCACACATTTGATAATGAACCATATATGTAGCTCTGCAAGTCCATTAATTGTACAGAATCATTCATTTACCATGATCATGGTTAAGTATTGCTTTGTTGAAAAGCTTCACATTTCACTGCATGGGATTATATATGAATGGCTCTTGACTGAAGGTGGTGTGCTGGCCATTGACATAGAATTGTTCTGGTATTCACTGCTAAGAATTGGATTTCTTCTTTCCTTCTAATCCAGATTGATACCTATGGTTGTTTCATGTTGATATTCCAGCAACTAACACACTACTAGTAATATGTTCTGTGGTTAGGTCAGTTGGCAGTGATAGTATATGGATGGCTAATATTGTAAGAATTGTGTGTGTTGATGTGAACATGATATTCTATTTCCAAGCAGTAGTTTTATAAAAGTAAAGGGTATAGGTGTTTATAATTTACTGTTAAATTTTGATTGGCAACTAGTGCACAATGACTAGATGTGATTAAAGAAAGAAGGAAACAAGCACAAACTTCAACACAAATCCTGTAAACATTGTCATTGGAGAGTTTCTTTAATTCTGTCAGCAAAAGTTGACAGTGATATCTTATTGAGAACAGACACAAATGTAGACCAGTCCACAGGTTTCATTCCTTTTCCTTGCAGCCATCTCTTCAAAATTTCCTGATTGATTAGGAATGCAGAGAGCTGGTATTGGTCCTTGATTCCATGTCACAGCTCCGTTATCCTGCAGTAACAATGGTCCCAGTACATTGTGTGTACCAATTTCTTCCAAATATATTACCACTGCCAGATTGAGTCAATGAGTTCAGAAAGATGGTATATCTTCAGCAGATGGGAGTCTCTTTTTTCTTCAACATTGCCACTGTTTCAATACATGTGGTGATATCAGTAGTGAATTGTGTGACTGACAAGGGACTCACTGTGATCCACTGTGTTCCATGGGATAGGAAACATTTGCCACCAATTGTGGTCTTTTTCCCTGCCAGCTTTTAAAGCTGATTTCTTGAACTTCCAATTATCACACTTGTTTTGAACACACCGGTTGGGTGTCAGTTGTAAGGGATGACTCAGGGAAAGTACTTGCTGCATGGGAAGATTCTACATACAGTGTTTCCAAGTGCACCATTGGGGGCACAGTTGTTGCTGAATTATATGACAATAGGTGATACTTAATCAGAAGGAAAGAAAATCACTTTTTCTGGAATTGCAGGAAAAAAGACAAATCATCAGATATTCAGTGTTCTTTGACCTCTACATATATTGTGGCGTTGCTTCAGATGATTGGTTTGATTTGGAGGTAGATTCCTAAGAAGATGCCTTTGATAACCCTAAAATGGTCTTCCTGCCTGGCATGCAGTAGTGGAATATAGCCCATTGCTACCAGGTTTCCATTCTTGTCCACACTAAGAGGAGCAATAGTACAGATGTGCTGAAAGAGATAAGCGGCAGGTGTGGGTCATATAGATAAGAAAGGTTTATTAAAGAAAGAAGCAAAGGCTTCAAGGAGAAAATCCATCTCTAACAGTAGTATTATGGCAGATGCTATTTGGTGTATGGATATTACTTTCAGTAATGACTCTTACCTTCAGCTGTGTCGAATTAGAAGAGATGTCTAGCATTGGACTGGCATTGAGTTTAAAAGCATTGGACTGGTATTGAGTTTCAAATATAGATTGATGTTCACATTGTATAGCTAGATGTTACTTGGTGATAATTGTAGGTGTATGTGAATGTGATCAGTGAAAATTGTGTATTACATTATTGGGCACAGAGTGGCAAATGTTATAATAAGTGATTTGCTTATTGTTCATACAAATAGAATTGACATTCAAAATGTAATTTTGTAAAAGTAATGTGGCAATAGAAATTTGTAAACACAGATGAAGTCTATATAAAAGTATTACTGGAGGTTCTCTTCAATTGTAATAGCCAATTCAGAAAGTTCTATTTTCTTCAGTACATCAATGAGAGTGGACCACTGCAGAGGCTTCTTTCCCTCTCCTTGTATCCACCTCTTTAATATTTCATAGTTGATCTTGGCTGCATTGTGGTGACACTCATCTGTAATTGCTTGTGTCATCATTCCATCATCATCATGTAGTAGCAAAGGACCAAGTTCATGGTAGTGGGTTCCAATTCTCTTCACAATGTTGATGGTGGAAGTAGTAGTTTTGAAACTGATGAGTTCAGGCAGAGTTGGTTTATCCTCAGTGGACAGGAGCCTCTTCTTTGTATCCTGAGTGGATTGAGCTACAGGAACAGTTGATGGATCTGCTACTGCCATACAGGGTGATGGTTCAGTTTTTGATAACCATACTTCTTGTTTTGTATCAACAAGTCCAAGTGGTTCACTGGTAATACTGCATGTGAGGTAAGTCTTACTTTTGTAGGTATTTGGAACTGCAGCATGGGCAAGTTTCAACTTACAGTGGCAGAGAAAGGCCTCTTCAATCGTTGAGTCAAAATGCATTACATTAAAAGTGTGTTTAATTGCACTGAAAATTGTGCTTCGGATAGTAGGACAGGCATTTTTGCAAGTTTCCAAGTCATTAGCTTTAACTCGAACTTCACAGTGGCGTGTAGCATTACGATATGTGATCTGTGCAGGCAATGCAGGGTCATGTAGTGTGACTAGGTCATGTGTCATACACTGTGCAGAGCCATTTTCATTGAGGCAAACCTTCCATCCATACTTGGAAAGCAGTGTTGACATAGACCCACCAAACACACCATTTGGAACACAGTCATCTTTGAACCTCACAACAAATACAGCAGCAGGGGACTGGGGGAGAAACTTACCAATATTATTTACAATGGGAAGCATGCACGGCATCAAGTACTTCTGCTTTACAGGACATCCTTTTTGTTCTTTGGTCATACTGTCGTCTCCAGTAAGTGTATGCTTACCTGACTCTTCATCTTTGATCTCAGCAATAATACAAAGGTGAGTGAACAGTTTGATAGCTTGAGCAGACTCATATATGCCAGGAACAAAGCAAGAGGACAAAGGTTCATCACTGAGCATCTCTTCCAAGACAATGCCATTCCTAAGTGAGATGGAGTATTCTGCAGGCAGGGCAGCATATTCACCAGAATTCACCATGTAACTGAATGCAACAACATTGTTAACAAAGTCCAGGGGAATTTGTGGGTCAGTGAAAACCACATTTGGGAGAATCTTGGGGAAGTACAGGAAGATATTATGCTGGTGGAAGTAAATCAGAGCAGCTTCGACTACCTTTTCAGACATTTTTAGGTGCAACCCTACCTGTACACACTCACTGACTGTCAAGATCTCTCTCTTCAACTGCTTGGCATATTGGATGACATCTTGCTCAAACATGAGGAATGAAGGTGGGATTTCAATTTCACTGCCAACATTGACTTTAGAAATATTCCCTCTGATTTGCTGAAACACTCTTTTGTCTTTTACACCGGGATTGCGACAATTGACTGGAAACGCAATTTCATCTACTGAGCGATAAACTATCAGCTCATTCTGAAAAGCTGGAATGAACATCTTCTTCAGTTCCAGGTTCACAGTTGCTATTGTCGATTTGACCTTCCAAGGCCACAGGCAATCACAATGGCTGAACACCACCAAAAGCTTCGATGTCTGATTAGCAGATAAAATGCATCTCTTGGCCTGCATGGTACGAGCAAGTTTCCCTATTATCTGTCTGTTGGTCAAAGGAAAGGGAATCAGACGTTGAAAGCCCTTACCTTTTCGATGAAAGGTAATTTTAGGAAAAGCATCAAGGCTCTGTGCTACATTGAGGACAAGGACTGTGAGGTGGGAGTTATGGATCACACATGGCATTGTTTCCATAAACTCTGGCTGCCCACCAGTGTCTACCACATGCAAAAGCTGAAGAGAGGATTCTTCACATGCAATCTTACTGCGAAGGGCAATGGTCATGGATTCACTTGAAGAACTTTTTTCTGGAGGTATTTGAGAAGGTAGTGGAGCAATAGTCATTGGTGTTCCAGGAAGAGGCTGGGACTGAAATGATGCATCATTAGAAGAGAAATGAGAGGTTGTGAAGGAATTACAGGCAGAATCATAGTCACTTAATGGGTCTACATCAGTGAGGTTGCCGGCAATACTTGCCCCATCAACTGCTGGCATTGCCGATTTCAAAAAGGGTGCCAAGATCATGTGAACTTCTTCATTGGAGAGAAGTTGGAATGCCCCCATCTTGGCAATATGATGCATTAGACCACGAAATGATTTCTCAGCTACACCAGTACTAGTGTATTTTAATGGAGGAACAGTACCAAACATTTGACAAAGGAAACATGTTTTCCCTGCTCCCATGATACCTGTTATAACAACAATTAAATTCCTCTGCTTTAGACTCCCACACTCAAGAGCTTGATCAACAATGGCCTGTGCTTGCTCCTGGCTCACTACACACAAAATAGGGAGAATGTGGGTAAAGTGAATAGATATGTTGTGGGAATGTGTGTAGTGGAGTGAATGATGGAAGGTATAGCAATTGATGTGTAAATCGTACATATGCCAATTTATTAACTAGTTAAATGTTTAACATTGATGGCGAGTGGGAGTGATCCAACTGCCAGAGATAACTGAATATGAAACCATGAATTTAGCTTATGTGAGTAGTTTTGTCAGAGCAGCAAATGAAACGTTGCATGGAATAAAACTAATGCTATTACACGTGTGAAGAAGGAAATGGGCTCGTAACTCTACATTGGAACAGACAAGCTACTCTTTCTTCTGGTGTCTTCATCACTCTTGCTTGTCACATAGTTGCTGGAGGCGTGTCGGGCTATTCACCGTGCTCCAATGTTTCTTGCTCTTTGACTGCCTTTGAAGTGAAACGCTGCTTGCTGTGGGCTCTGTCCTAGTCACTGCGCTCTCATGGTTTGTAAGCAATGGTCAGTTGAGGCAATGGGTAGAGCGTTAGTAGTAGTTCATGTCAGTGTGCACACAAAATTAGAACTCAATGTATCGCCTGTCACATATAAATACAAGTGTAAAAACATTTCCATTAAAATGTTGAAGGATGTAGGGATGACAGTGCCAAAAATTAGAGAAACAATATATATGCAGCAAAACAGGGGATGAGGTATGCAACAACAATAACATGCATAACCCAAAACTAAAGGATGTAGTGAGGGGTTACAATTGTTGCATGCTCTTTGTGTGTGTGCGAGCCCCACTCCTCTTGATGCTTGTGGTCATATGAAATGCACGTGAGTAATAACGAGGAAATGGCATTCAACTACATGGAAGTGATCTTTACTTGTCCGAGAGGAGGTCCTACAAAGATTCCCCTGGCGAAAGGCACTGCACGGGAATTTGAAGCTGTTTGGTACCAAAATCAAGTTAAGTATTTGTACCAATTTTGTGCTAGGCCGTTTGAAGAATTAGAAGAAGAAGATGGAGAAATTGGAGTTTAAGCAATTTTACATGTCATTGTAGCGGTGTATTTTACCACCTTTGTCAGCAGTTGTAGGCCATGTTGTGTGTCTAAAAGGGCTTATACAAGTAGGTGCCACGTTCCGAGAGTTCTTGGTTTTTAATTCAGGTAAACAATTTTAAAATAAGTTAGATGACCAGCTGGCCTGACAGCATTGAAACTTTAAGCCAACAGGTTCAAAACTGTTGCAACAGTTTTACAACTTCTTGTCCCACCTATTCACATCAGCAGCAGTGCACTAGCTAAACTAGCATTGTTCACAAAGAATGGCCTGGGCCATGGTGAGTGTAGTAGAGATATAAACAGCCTGGTGAAGTTGAAAGACCATAGCTATTACCTATTTGCATTCACCTGGGCCCCGGAAGTTGCAGAGGGTTACGCATTAGGCAGGTGTGTGTCATTTTGACAACTTTCTGTGTGTTTACAGTTAGTGGTATGCGCAGGTAACTGGAGGGAAACCACGCAGCAGTGCTGAACGCTACGAAGTGTGTTTTTTAGAGTACTGTAGGCTTGGTTAGGCTGAAGACTAGGGATAAGTTGCTAAAGGTGAGCCATGACGCAGGAAGCGTGTTGATCCACAATATCATAGTTCCTTTTGACTGCTACGCTATATCCCATTTTAAATATGGGGACCCAGATGGAGCCTAGCTAGCATTACTAACCTGAGAATCCTGGGTAGCCCCTTTTTCTTGCTGCTGTTCACACCATCAAACACTTCAAGCACGCAAGAAGCCTTCACACATAAATGGCGCACTTTTTAGAGATCATGTACACTACGTTCCTTGCGGTCAATGGCATCTCCATACTTTCCTTATGGGACATACAGCTATCTTTGGAGTGGTAGAGATTCAGATTTAGTGAGACCTATCATTAGACACGGCAAAACGTGAGGAATACAATAGCACTCTATATTTTGAAAGGTGAATGTGAAAGGACTTTAGCTGATAACTATTTTCATGACAGTATTTAAAACCCTGTTTAGCTGCCACGTTAGAAAATATTCCCAACCACTTGCTGCTTTTGACATATTTAACCTCTCAATCCTGTCATTTTAAGGGACAATTCACAAAGCAAAGTGTAGTTATTTGAGATCTATGCTACTACTACTACTCTCTACCTAAATCTTGCACAATTAGATAGAACTGTTGATTAATTCCTATTCATACAGCTGATGTTGAAAGGATGTTTTCACAGCTTAAACTCTAAACCCAAACGACAAAATCGAATAAAGAAAACGACTCTTGATCCTCTTGTGAGAATTGTAATGGAAGAGTTAGACATAGAAAATTCCCTTTTGCTGATGCTATGGAACTTTGGGCTTCTGTAAAGGGACACTAAGTTCCACAGCATCAGCTGAAGAGAATGAGTATAGCTGTCTGAATATTGACACACCTCCTTCCCTCATTTCTCCATTTCTAAATCTAACATATAGGGCATATTTCAATACGTTTGGCCAATGACTGACAAACATGCAGACCAATTACTAAACCATGTCCACCATGGGTAAAACTTTACATACTTTACTGCATTATGGATACTTTGATGTTCATATGTGCACATATGTACAAAAGCCTTGTGGGTAAGTGGGAGCAAAACCATTTAGTCATTCAGCTAATACTTCATACATGTATGTATATGTACATATGCATTTTCCAACTGTACTAGGTGGACTCGCATCTACTCACCCAATACTTGGCTTCATTTCACATATATTTATGGCTATTTGCACACATGATATATATATGTAGATGGAAAAGATGTATAATTACATGTGTTTGTTCTTGCTGAAGATGGTAGGGTCGTCACTTTAGATCATGACAGAAGTAATACAATACAACACAAGTATAATCATGTGTAAAGGCTCTCCACTTACTTGTTATATACTTGTCTTTCACCTCCTGAGCCAGTCCAGCCCTAGCCTGACCCCTCCCCTCCATACCCTCCAGTAGACGTACCCACTGTTCCCACCTTGGGTAGGGATGATTGATTAAGACTTCATCTATGATGGCAAGCTGGCAATCGTAGGCTCCTTTACGGTGTTGTCTCACTATTGTATTCCTAGGCATGTCCAAGTAGTCATATGACTGCTCACTATACCACATCTTCACCTCTCCCATCACATCAATAATATTGTCTCTGGTGAGCGTTGGATCTGAGAGAAGAGAAAAGAAAAGTTGGAACTGCTAATACTCTGGAGTGCATACATACATGTACATGTACATAATTCAAATGCATTTATACAAGCATTTGGTGTAGTTGCAAGTTGTGCATGTCCTACTTCACACGCATGAAGAATCTCCCCTGGATGCAGTCGTACGGCCAATGTACGTATACGGAGATTTATTGAAAATCGGAAGTCTTTTACGTGAAGACATTCCATTTAGTAATTAAAGACTTCCTGTCTTCCGGTAAGATAGAAGAGGCTCACTCTGCACAGGGAGTGACTTTGTGCCTGAGATTTACTAGTGATATTTTAGTACTATGCTTTTACTTAGCGCAAGTAAAATTTTAAGCCGTGGTTTAACACCGCTTTACCAGGAGAGGCTGCTGTTCCGGAGACCGTCCGATCTCTGCTTACCTAACAGGGGTGTGGTTTACATCAGGGCATTTTTTGTGGCCCCATCTGAGCGGCATGAAACCTATACCATTCTGTAGAGCTGGAATAGGACTACAGAATATACGGAGCTGGCTCTGGTTCCCGGCCCAGTTGCGGAGATACAAGCTATGGAATGCGCAGTAAAAATTGCACTCCGTGTATATTATTCTCCACGTGGTTGAATGGAGATGCCTTCCCACGAAGTTAGTGGTATTTCAGAGAGTTCTTTTTGCTGTTAGAGCCATTGTCAGATCTGCAATAAGCGTCTAAGGGACGCACATACTCATCCTCTTCACTGGAACAGTGAGTTGCAGCAGTTCTTCCGTGCTATAGTGCCACCCTCTACATACGTACATGACTCCTAGTGAATGTGATGTGAACGTCCAACTGAGCCCTATTTCACCTGGTGACACCTCAATAGCCTTCTCCTAGCACTTCAGGCTGATTCTAACCTTGCCCTGGTCTCCCCAAGCCTCAGGTCCATGACATGTTTACACAGGAGATCCTTGGCCCCTTAGCTGACACTTCCCCTGGTAGAGAATCAGTGGGAATCCTGTCATTTGTCAGATTAAATGGCTCGGTGTATTTAAAAAGCATCTTGCTGAGTTCATTTTGAGCAGACCTTGTGTATTGTACATGTCCCTCACACAAAATGATGTTGACAATGAGTGCAGCAAAAAAGGTTTATTAAAGCTATTCAGGTAACTGCAAGGAGTAGGATCCAGTTTGAGGATAAGTTGCCTCCCTCATTTGATGCACTGTGACGGTACTGGCAGAGAACCTGCCGGGTGTCAAACATGTGGAGTCAAGCCACTAGCAGTCACACGTTCCTGTTAGACCTCACACAGTATGGGTGAAGGATTGTAGGTGGCAAGCTAGGATGTGCCTGGGGGTCTGTTGAGAACCAAGTAGCAATAAGGGAGTGAGTGGGGTTACTGTTCCATGACGTTCATGTTCAAGTGTCATTTGTTGTTGCAGTTGTGTGAAAAAAGGGTGAAATGTGGCCCTGGTTGCAGGTGTTCTACTTCCTCTACTCATCACTTTCCACATGTTCAATTCATACACTGCATCCTCTCCAAGCATCATACTACTGTGCTCCCCCTCAACTTCAACCAGTTCTTAGATGTGGATAAGGAACTATGGCTGACCACGACACTCTAAAACGCTCATTACTGACAATGGCACGTTTTGTCAGTGCTGAATTTGAGGCATTTCTTGTAGACAATGGTATCAAGCATCTAACATTGGCAATGTACCACCCGACATCTAGCAAGCATGCTCTATGGGGGTTTCCAGCTGTGGTGTAGCAGCAATGACAGCAAGGATTTGAGCAGTTCTTAGATGTGGATAAGGAACTATGGCTGACCACAACACTCTATTGTGTGTGTGTATTGTTTTGCAGGAACTGGCAACATCACTTTTGCTAACTGGAGGCTGTCTTTCTCATGACTATTCCTCTAGACACAGCTTGAGGCACATTTGATACACTGTTCTGTGTAATGTGTCATGCGTATTACCAATTCATAATCACATTTTATATCCGTATACCAACGCTCATATCTCTGTAACAAAATCTGGAACCAAAAGCATATTCACATATTTTATAGCCCTATCTCTGCTCTACAGAATGGCCTAACATTCATGGCGCTCAGTAGGGGCCACAAAAAATGCCCTGTGGTGGCGCTACCCTGGGTCGGACACGTAGCGATTGAACAGTGTGTGCACAGCAGGCTCCCCTGTCCAAGCGGTAAAACACCTAAGCTTATGACATTGTATGTTGAGAGCAGATGGATAGGGCTATAAACTCGCTGGGTAGTTCAAAGCTTATTTCACAAAAAAACCGTCTGAAAAACAACTGGAAGACAAGTGGTCGTTAATTGGATTTTTGCACATAGAAGTTTTCTGTTTTTCAATAAATCTCTGTATACGTACATTGGCTGTACGACTGGATGTATGTGTGGTGGCCAGGAATCACCAAGGATATTGAACATACTGTGGGACAATGTTCTGCATGTCAACTGCAATCGTCACCACCAGTTGCACCACTTCACCCATGGAGTTGGCTGACCAGACTTTGGGCTCACCTACACCTCGATTACTCTGGCCCAGTTGAGGGAATGATGATACTGGATGCCCATTCTAAATGGATCGAGGCAATCTGCATTCGTAATCCTACGTCATTTGACGTAATTGAGGAGTTGAGGTCATTATTCACACAATTTGGACTCCCTAAAACTCTCATTACTGACAATGGCACATGTTTTATCAGTGCTGAATTTGAGGCATTTCTTGCAGACAATGGTATCAAGCATCTAACATTGGCAATGTACCACTCGACATCTAGCGAGCGTGCTGTCCAGATAATCAAGAATGGATTGAGAAAGATCACTCAGAGTATGCGTACTAATCTCGCAAAAATAATTTTCACTAATTGTCTCACACCTCAGTTGACCACAGGTATCTCTCCTAGTGAGTTATTGTTAGGACGTCGTCCTCCTTCAAGACTAGATCTTTTGAAGCCAAACACTGCAGAGAGAGTGGAGAGTAACCAGCAGAAACAGGAAGACAGACACGATCAGAGATCCAGTGAAAGGAATTTTGCAGTTGGAGATGATTTTTTTGTTCGGAACTATCATCAAGGAGATCAGTGGCTACCAGGTGTAATTGGACAAAAAACTGGTCCTGTTTCATATCGTTACAAATGGTAAAGTAACCCGGGCGCAAAGGTTCGCGTGATTGCGTGTGGTCGCACGAAAATACGGCAAGATTGCGCGTAATTTTTGTCCGTGTTTACGCGAAATAACGCCTGATTACGCTACTTTACGCCAAATTACGCGGCGTGAATTGGCGTGATAATACGCTGGAGCGTTTTAACACCTAGACGTGTCAACCGCCAACTATGCACACAGCATCGCGAGATTCGGCGTGAAACACGGCGAAGTCGAGCGTTTTTCTGCCATTTATTGGCATATATAATATGCAGCGCTGTTACAACACGCAACTACACCCCTCGCATACTATATAGTTCAGTGTAAGAAGCTGTACACACATACACTACACGCGCTACACGCGTTACGGATTTAGCTATGCATTCCACACTAATGTGTTAATTGGCTTGCGCGCGGAATTACGTGTAATCTCGCTCCTTCACGCGCCCACGCCAATTCACGCGAGTAAGTGTATTGCTGCGTAAACCCGCGAAAAAGCGCAAAATAACGCTCGCCTTCGCGACTCACGCGTAATCACGCGAACCTTTGCGCCCGGGAAGACGCAGTCATCAAGATCAGATTCGAAATCATTTGGTTGAAGTTCCTCAAGACTTACTATGTGAGTCTGATGTGTCAGATATTGTCACACCTACCACACAGGCTGCAGTACCTTTAACTACTGCCACTGAACCTTCTAATTCTGCTTCTGCCACTGCAACTTCTGAGCTTAGTACGAATGCAGAACTGACGCCTGATTCAGCCAAAGTGAATCCAGGATTTCTCGTCAGTGGACACTAGTTGTAAGGAGAAAACTTACCCTAAGCTTAAGCGTAAGGAAGTTCTCAATTTATACACTTACGAGTTAAGTTATGAAGAGTCTCACAAGAAAAATTCCCATGAATACGGACTTCCACGGGGTCAAAAGAGTCCGTATTTACACCGTGTGCACACTGTACGCACATTGCAAAAGTCCGCATAAGTCTCTAGTGGTACCACGGTATCACCACGAACTTACACTGACTTGCACGGTACTTAAACAGACTTGCACAGCAGGTGTGCAGTGTCCACACGATATGAATACGGACTATCTTGACCCATAGAAGTCCATATTCATGGATGTTTTTCCCTGTGTCTCTTAGTCAAGGATCACGCATGCAAGGGAAAGGAGTCATTTTGTGTAAAAACCTGTAATTACATTGTATGTACACATAGATAAATGTAGCTGTAACTACTGTAGTTGCTGACTTTAATCCAATTACCATCCAACAAATACATTTAGTGGAAGTAACTAGGTAACCTCATGTATGACAGTGCTTACTACCAGGAATGTATAAAGCCATACATGCCTATTGTTCACCGTACACCAATTAATACAAACCACAATGAGAAGAGCCAATATATGATCTCAATATAAATGATCTCAAACACATAATAGTTGCTTCATAATCATGTACTTTGACTTCTAAAGTGATGACTATGTTAACTTCTACTAAATCAGTTGCAGAGCCCTGTATGAACCCTTACATGGCTCATACATGTCTGTCTGCACTCTGCAACTACTATATACATAGCAAATACATACATGTAATTTCACTTTGAAAAACGCGTGCACATATATACGTATATAGTACATAAAGATGTGGCTAGCTAGTGTGCTTCATAAAACACACTGATTACATAATGACAGAAGATTTGCTAATGACGTCATCACATCTGTTGCACATGTGCAAGCAGTTAGCCACTAGCTTGAAGCAGCTAGCTTGTAGCAACTATATAGAGCTTAGCAAACTACAGTACGCGTCAAAAACGTTTTCAAAATCGTTCCATTTCGTTCAGTGAAACGATATTTAACGTTCCGTTTGTTTGCTGTTTTTGACAGTCATGCCTCATTACGTTTTGTGTTTCATTATGTTCGGATTCGTTTCGTTTCATTTCGTTTCATTTGCAGAGTAGTCTTCAAGGGAGTATATGCCCATATAAAGATGCTAACGTCGTACATTGGTTTTTCAGGGCTGCGCTATTTGCTACTCGCGTATATGTACGGGTCGCAGAGCGTTCTATACAGTAAGTGTACAGCTCGTAGTGCTATCTATGGGTGTAGCTACTACCATTGGGGCAGGTAGGGCACCGCTTTTCGACATCAGCGTAGCACAGTTGTGGGCGTCGCCACATAGGATGCATAGCCTAGGATGAGGCTAGTTATAGCCTTCGCCCCTTCGCTATGATTATTCTCTGCTCTTGGCTCTTGCACTAGCTCACCACGCTGGCTTCAATGGAGATTGCCAAACAGAACAAAACAAAGCGAAACCGAATGGAACGGAATGAAACACCATTGCACAACATTGCCGTTCCATATCGTGTGCTCTTTAGTGGAACGGAACGATATTGTATTGAACGATATTGGAAAGGTTTTTTTTGACGCGTACTGTAGCTGAGAATAGTGACACAGTCAGAACTGCCACACTTACAGTGTGCTTGTGTCTCTGCCAGGCAACTATTCTATGTACCGTCTGCTGGAGAACCAGCATGCTACTCTACTACGATACTAGCACACTACTCTGCTGTGGTACTAGCACCAAGCCAAGGCGGTAATGACCTTCTAGCAGGTTTGCTCAAAGTTCTAGTTACTAAAATGGACGCATGTGGCTTACTTATGTACATGTACATAGAGCTTAATTACATCTATACAGCCTATTGCCTCATCTGTCTATTAATAAGCTTATCAACCAGACTATACCCAGGTGCTTACAAAAATAACAAAATTGAAGACAAATTTGAAATGCAATACGTATTGTAACTGAATAAATATGAACAGATTGGGACATAGACACGCTATATATACAATGGCATGTTGAGGTACATGCACTACTAGTATGGAAAGTAGAATGCAATGTAATGGCTAAAATGGATTCATAGACAAAACCAACACACACAAAGGAACCAATTATATTTTTTCAACTCATATATGCTCTACTAGTGAACAGTTAATATTTTTGGTGCACTCACAGACAGACAGACACTGATTTACAACCGACTTTGTGTGTATGCACTGTGGGGTAGTTAGCAGTGGAAGTACATGTACATATTTTTAACATATCAAATGGTACACAATAGGATTACATACCTTTAGGTTTGGGTAGTTGTACTCTGAAAGCATCTACTGCAGCTTTAGATTGTTCAGTCATGTAGACTATACCTGCAAGGTCGTGCCAACTGGGCTCAGGAGTGATATTCACATAGTAGTAACTGGCCAGGGAACATTGTTGATCCTTTGATGTATTGTGTTGACGAATTATTTCAGCTCTGGCACTGGGAACAATAAGGAATCTAATGAATAAAGATTGTAGTTCTGCCCAGTTCTTTAGTTGCTCAAATATCGGCTTAACCTTTTGAACAGTTAAAGATGGATCTGTGAAATACAATCATATAGGGAATCAGTAAGGTTGCTGATTATGGACAGCTTAAAATGGACATATCATATGTATATGAACTAATTAACAATCATTGACCCTGTTTTGAAGGCAGTCAACTGACTTTGAAACTGGTTGACTAGCTTCAAAGCCATAAGCACATGGTGTAATTAGTGTACACATTCATGTACATATGTAAATGTACATAACACTTATATTTGCATCTGCCATGCATGCACCAAACCATGTTTCAATCTCTCGTCATCTTTCTGTGAGTGATGAGTGAATTAGTTAAAGTACCCTACTGAGTATATTATATCCCATAATGTATGAGGATATACAGGTACTTTAACTGGTTTATTGCTCATATTTGGAAATTTTCAAACTAGCGCTTGAGATACGTAACGGCAGAGAAGCTGCTCAGCTCATTCCGCAATAACGAGGCCTCTACAGAGTAGAGTAGGAGCAATTTAATGCCTTAGCTAAGAATTGGCAGTGTGTTAGAGGTGAGCGTGTTCCATCCAACATGCTTCTGAATCATGAATGCCAACCTCGTGTGCAAAGTCTAAGGGCTGCACTGCTACCGGTGACAAGACGACGGCAACTAAATTAAGAATCAGTGTTTCAAAGGTGAGTGTGTTCCCTTTGGCTTGCTTCAGAGTCATGATACCAGACTTGGTTAGTGACAGATGCAGAAACGGGGCTATCTGTAGAACCTCAGGGCGTTATTGTTTTGACTGGCTTAACTTGTTAGTAAACTGAGGACATTATGGAAGTGTACTGTATTAAGATGAAAGGGAAAATAAAGCACACTGGGATAATAAAGCACTGTTAGACAATGGCATACTATACATTATGGAAAATAAAGAACACTTTTGGCCTTTCATGTTAGGTGGCTTCATATCAGATCTATACTGTGGAATCTTGTATATTTAAACCTGAATACCCAAATTATCAAAACAGCATACGTGTATCACATCATCCAGGCCATATTAGGATACATGTACATGTACGTGTGCATGTGTATTCCATTATCTTTGCACATTGTACTTTCCAAGCTACATGCCAGTTGGACAGAAAAGGTATATAAGTGTATGTTACAATGCAAATTACAAGTGTTAGACAGTGTAGCTGAAGGAGTTCCTTCCAAGCTAAGATTTGTGAGCTTGTCTCAACTCTAGACAGTCAATCCATCAGTGCAAGCCACAAAAGATGATGTATTTAGACAATGCTCCTTAACTTTGGTTGGTACAGAAATCCAGCAAAGGTCTAGCCCATTCTATGTTTGAAAGGTAAGCAGTTTAATGAACATCTACATGTAGAAAAGGCAACCACACCACCACCATTCACAGCCAGTGCTGGTTGGCTATGGTGTTTTGTAATGGCCACGTCAACTAAGGTTTGCAAGGTGTAAAACTCTCAGCTGATGAAGCTGTGTCCAACACTTTCAAGAGACAGCTGAAAGAGGGTCATACACTTGATGAGATAGTAATACTGCTCTTCTCTAAACTCTCACTACTAACATGGAAAAGAATGCACCAGGTATGAAAAGTAGAAGGAACGCGGGACTCTAATAACCTGTAGCAATGTTAGCAGAAGCCACAAACTCCCTTTGCTTTTGACCATGCCTAGAGACAATGATCAATTTGAGAACTGTTTTCTAGTGTATTGTTTTGGGCCCTGACAATAACTGCAGTATAGCAGTCAAAGCCATCATTGTTGATGGTTGCATGAGTTTGATCAACTTTCAGTTACTGGAGAACTGCAATTAATAACATATTGAGAACAAGACACTACCTTGGTACATATTTTTGGCACCAAATGGGATATCGCAACATACAATAACAGTAGCAAAACAAGAACACAGATATTCACTGCATAATCCAAGGTCCATTTTGGAATCGGGTCTCACCATGGGGTTAAGCAATACCAAGTAAAACTCATTCAGTGTGTAGCCCCTCCCCCCATTGTTGTGTTTTTACGTTACTTCAGAATCATCAATGGCACTCTCTTACTTAGACATAAAGATAGCTATAGTTAATGGGATATACTCCACTGCAGTGTATGACAAACGAGATGATTTTAAATTCAAGATTGTTTATTTATAACACCGAAGGTCCAACATTCCATCTGGAACTGCATATGGAGTCTACATCTACCAATTAGTATGTACATGTATAGGTAGAATACCATAATTTTGCATTGAGACATTACAAACTAACAGAGCAACTAATCCATCAAGGATTTAGATATTCAAATTTATGCAGGGCCTTCCGTAAGTTTGCTAAAAGACGTGTTAAAATTCTTCATTTCAGTATACGCAAACATATGGATGACATCTGTCTACCTGCAATGGATAGTTTCATTAGTCACCATGTCTCGTGAAGATAGAAATTTACTTTTGTCAAATGTTCAATATTTTATATTTTTTATATTAATATTATCACATATATGTGTGCATGTGTGCTGTGCTTCAAATGGAATAATTGTGTGTTTTTTGTAACAGATGCACAGTAGGTGTGAGTTTTAGAGTGGTTATTTTTCTACTTTTATGTACATGTAAGTTGGTGTTCTTTGTTCGTAGTAGGGAGGTTGGGGCACTGGGTGTGTAGGGAGAGTTGGGCCCATAAAAGACTCTTTAACCTACAGCCCCAGTTCTCAAGGCTGGGCACTTAGGGTGCTGCCTCCTTTGTGTGGTCTGTGTGGTTGTATGTCTGTGTATGTATGTTTTTGTGTGGTATACATATCTACATGTACATGTACTTGGTGAGTTTGGTTGGGTGTCTTTCTTTTCTTTCTTATTTCTGTTAATAGCTAGGGTACTATACACATGTTTTTCCATGCAGTAAGGCAGTTCTTCAGACAGGGGATATTACAATCAAAAGATGTAATCTCCCTCCCTATATAGCTTATATTATATGGGACTTAATATATGTTCTACTTATGTTCATGTACAGTGTACACACCTGCTGGAGGCTCCACATAAGGTATTATGTAGTCAGAAACTCCTGTTTCATTGACCCTATCCAAACAGTAGGCAATCATTCTCCAGCTGCGAGCTTCACCTTCATTTACATACCATTTAGCAGCAGTTTGTGGTAGATGGTGATACTCTTTAGGTATTCCTAGATACCAACCAAGTGTATTAGAAATGTCATCCTTCTTAGTGAGAGGCACTACTGTGAAGACTCCTGCTGGATTTTCAGGTGTAAGTGGTAACACTAGAGGAGAGAGAAAGACATACGTACCATATTTTTATGTGAGAAAGTTTTGCGTATATTGCCATTTGTTGCTGAGTGTTACATACGTAGATGTGGAAAACTGTCCCACAATCCATGAAAATTAATTAGTGAATATTAATTATGCACTGTAACCAGTAGTTTGTCTTCTACAAATCCAACTTTATTGGTGGAAAACTTAGCCACTAAATTGCTTTAGTACTGGTACAGAGTTTTGATTGTCTCTACTAATAAAACAGTTTCCACAAGGACTGTGTACACACTCTGTGTGACCAACCAATTCCTTCAAAATGAATGCACTAAAGTCCAGAACCCTTGGCGTATATACATGTATGGGAAATTATGCGCATGCGTATGATGTTTCATTGAAACCCCACCTCCATCTATAAAGTATACGGAAAATAGCAAAGAATATACTGGTCCCACTACAGCTGGGCTAGAACAGCTTGCTCTATCCAATTGGCGTTTGAAGCAAGGCTGGACTGGATGCCTATCCGTAGTGAAACTTCTGGTGCCTCCACAGTGTACGAACTGAGCAAAAAGTAGTCGAGGTAAGCTGGTGCTAATTGGCTTTTTTGCTTGTTTTCACGTCATAACTTTTGAACGCAGTACACGTAGTTTCAGGAAAAAAACATAGGATACTTAGAAGATTATTAACCCTCGGCGTGCATGCGCAGCGAGGGTTATGGTACTTGATTTGTCTGTGTGTGTGTGTGTCTGTGTGTGTGTCCCTTGCTATTCTTGCACTAGAGGCAACAAAGCAGTATCGGAGTGATACTAAAAGCATCAGTGCAAGTAGCGCTTTAAAGGTCCTATATATAGGTGTTTGGTGGTCGTAGAGCCTCTCAGCCACAAAGTGTTAATTAAGCCTTCAAGAAAGCCAGAAGGGCTTTCTTTTGCATATGGGGCATTGGGAGCTTGAGCCTTCAACATACCCTCCAAGTTTCTCTACACAAATATAGTGACTACCGACTTCAAAAAATAAGAACTTACATACAAAATTCAGGACATATAAATTAATAACAAGATATTATGTGTACAGTTTGGGACAGAGTACAAGTGACAGCTGCTTGCCAGCTAGTTACAGTCCTATATAGTACAGACATCATGTGATCGTTCATTACGCATGTGCATGTTAGGTCCTTGGGCTAACCAGTAACGTGCGGCTGCCTCAACGTGCATGTGAGCAACTGGCACTAGCAGCTGAGCTAGCATGAAATAGACTTCACACATGAGTTTGTCAATAAAGCAGGATTATAGAGCCTAAAATGGCACATCAGGACAAGGCGTCTATATTCAGGACTATTCCGCTGAAAGTGGAACATTTGGAGAGTATGCTTCCACCGTAAAATATCCTCTGAGTCTCTCCAGAAAATCTATTTACGATGCATGTGATCTTCCTCTCCTATTATATGGTTGTCAGAATTGGATTTTGAGAGAATCACATCTGGACTGCCTATAAGCCTTTCAGGGAGATTGGTAATTTCACATTAGCAATAAGAGTTGCTCTCAAATGGTGCTCAATTACATCCAGAATTATAATACACCATTTTGTTACCCATCATTCTGTTCTGTGGAGTTGTTAGATAACGAAAACATGACAAACACTTTCCTCATGTTTTGATTTGTTTTGGGCTACCCTCATAGCTTGCCATACATGTGCATGGATTGTTTGTTACATCAGTTTTGTTATGTTATGCCATTTTTATATACAATTGGCTTCTTGTGCAACTTTAATGAAACTTTGCTACCTCTTCTCAGCACACTGCATGTGTACATACACACATTTGTAAGGCCTATGGCAGTGCCTCACCCCCAAGGCTGATCCTGGTCCAGCCATGGCTGGATCCAGACTGGCCAGACCTACTCCTATGCCACTGGTATTTGTATTGTTCCTTTTTCTCCTCTCTTCCCCCTCACATTCTCTATCCACTCCCTTCTAGCTATATATGTTCCCATTCTACCATCTTCAGTTCAATTGGCGATCACCTCTAAACTCTGAACAGTTGACACTATCCTTGTTCCCAAAGCGTTTTTTCAACGTATTTTTACCTCCAAATAGCAGACACTCTGGAAACCACACCTTGGAATTACAGCCACTTCCTCACTTGTGTGACTCCCACACACAAGTAACAACTTGTATATAGATGCTGATCTATAGGCACAGTGGTGTAGGAACCATGGGGGCTCCAGGGGCTGGTGCCCTCTGTATTTTCTGCCAGAGGGATAGCGACCGCTTTATTCTCTTCTATACCTTCGGTTCAATTACACACTTACTCGCACACGTAGGTCTAAGGCCACTGTTAATGAAATTCATATTTCTGGTCACCCGCCTGCGTGTAATTTTAATGGTCAATTGGTCATTATTGGTCACGTGATCTACATTCAGTGCCTCGAGTTCATGTGTCTTTCGAGATCATTTCTGTGTGTATTGCACTTCAGCAAGAAGAACTCTTTTGCCATGGAAGATGTCAGAATGTGCACTTCCTACTTTTACAGTTCTATGAAGAGAAAGTAGGCTCCGAATTCAAAAGTAAGCAAAGAACTATGCACTTTTCGCCTTGTGTAGAATGCAGACACAATGGTCCAGTTTTAAGAGTGCGAAATGTGTAGACTTTGTGTACAGCAAGTACAAGCTAACCACAGCTGAAAGGGCAACCCGAAACCAAGCTCTGGAAGAATTAACCTTTACTTGAGGAGCTGTGCTGTCAGACCTAGAAGGTGAAGAGTGCCTTGACGGGGAGCAAGCGTTTGTACGGAGTCTTCGCTGCTATGAGCCAGTAGAGAAGCTACACTACTCAGTCGGGTCTTATGAGCATATTATGTTATCTACTGCTGCTAAGTGAAAACATCTCCCAGCAGCAAGACTGTTACCCACAGTGTGCAGCTTGTGGCAACAGAGAAGTCATCAAAAGGAGGAAGTAACGGTTATCAGTTCTGTTTGTGTGCATTTGTAGATTTTCTGTAACTTTACAGGCAGCAATATGAATGTGGTTTTCACAAGAGGAGATGTAATTTCACAGGCAGTGATGTCATCATAATGAATAATGAATACCTCCCGCCCCACACTAGTTGTAGGGTAATTCTCTGACCAGAAACATGAATTTTATTAACAGTGGCCTAAATGCTAGATCTACATGTAGGTCAGCCAGCATTTACATGGCAAGTATTCACCTACATAAATCACAGTATGCATGTATTCAGTATTCAGGCAGGTGTCCCCCTATAGTAAATACATCTACTAAGTCTATCCATGGAAATCAAACTCGATGTCTTCAATAACTTCTTGTAGCTCATCAATGTAAGGCTTTGGCCCATAAAAATTGGTATAAACACACCGTATACCTCACCCATTATAGACCATTCCAGTCAGTTATTATCAGTATCATCACAAACTTTACCTTGATTCATGTATAATGTATTATCAAGTCACACGGAATCAATGGAAGACATTTAAAACCTACTAGGCGGGGATACAAGGCAAATATCACACAACCTCTGAGAAGAGGACAACCTCTTAATAGAGGACAAAGGTCCTAAAGTCTCCTCCGTTCGGAGGTTCGACTGTATAACCAAAACTCAGTCTACCATAACTAAGGATTGGGTTCATACATCTATGTAGACAGTATAATTATATGAAATACAGATAGTGCATGCCATAAGGTGAAGTGTGTGCCCTTCAGTTCTCTGTTGATGGTTTGTAGTGACCACTCATTCACTTGTATATAACTATCCACACCAGTCATGAATGTGGTCATAACATACATAACAAAATAATGGCACTTGTAGCATCACAGTACACCACAAAAATAGTAGTAAAGAAAATAATTTTGATCAGTTGCTTGTTTTATAGAAGAGACCAATCGTTCTATTTATTACTGTAGCTACTCTATATGAGTCACTGAATACACAGACTGTGTAGCACTGCCACTAAGATACAAAAGTATATGAATGCAGATAAAGTATTAGGCGACCCCAAATGTTTCTCATCCCTCCTGTTTTTCCAGCTACATGTATATCGAGATGTGTAATTGGGTGTAACAAACATGTGACTTATGCTCACATTGCTTATATAAATTAACGTATGCTCACATTGTTTCAACCAATGACTACATGTAACTGTATTACCTGTTTGAGACACAACACAACAAGTAGAGGATTTTTTGGTGGGAGGGGAAGAAGTTTGTGGGGCATTGTCACAGTGTCATGCATGAGTTTGTAGCACACGTTTTGTGATGTCAAATAAAAGACTGAGACACAACACAACAAGGATTGAGAAGTTCAGAAGGGGGGGGGATTAGGAGTGGCCTCAATGAACCATTGGTTAGAAGTTTACAGAGACCTGATTGCTTTAAAACCAAGGAAATGCAGAGTTGAAGGATGCTTGCCTGTTCATGGAAAACACATCCTAACTCATACACACATCACAGATTACTCTATCCCTGCACAGGCATGGTATTCTCTCAATTGTGAGGTTAACAATATTATCATTGTTTCTTGGCATTATATCTCTGACTCCTTGCCTGCATAGTGGACCTAGCTTTCATGATTTGGACTTCCACCCCATAGCAACACATACATGTACAATCCAACTAAGTTACCTTGTACCAAGATTCCTCCTTGTTTACTGCTTTGTGTAGGAACCAAGTACCACATACATGTAACTCTGACATCATGTACATGTACGAGTTCCTACCTTTTCTACCTCCTTGTAGCTCTGTATATCGAAACTGTAATCTCCTGCCTATCTCCGGATCAAGCTTGTTACATAACTTGCTCAGGGCCATACTTCGTCCGTGGAGTTGTCGACAGAACTGCCGTACAGGGGTGTCACATGATTTCTGGAAAAATAATATTCATGACCTGCGCTAAATTCTGCCATAGATAACTACTATGATTCTGCTGACTTCCGGGCTCGGGAGAGAAACAACCTTCGTGTATATACAAAGGACTATATAGCCTCACAGCTGATGACTAAACGTCTGTATGGAAAATTAGTACATGAAACATGTATATAGTTTGATTGAGCCCCACCCCCTTCAGCTGCGCGCGCGCATAGATCTGCGGCTCGGCATATGTTTCTGGGATCAGATTGCTAGTTCGAACACTAAGAAGATACTTGGCCTTGCATTGCTTTGAGATTCATCCTATATACCGGCTGAGCAAGCGCTCTATATACCTCAGTAGCTCAGTTGATAAACTTGTAAGACCACATGCTCTCTCACACCACTCAACATCCTAGGAAAAGTGGAATCTCATCTTTTTACGCCACGTGAAGTCATGTCAGTGATCAGAATGATGCTTGCTCCTTCTAAAGCTGAGAATGTGCTACTGTCGTTAGTGAAAAGAAAGGTGCGTTTATGTAACCTCTTGATTGTGGTTGTGGATTACATAACAAAACATGCAAAGTGACATGACATAATACTTGTACATGTATAACACTGACACTAATATTTTCTCTGCACACATGTGAATACATGTATCACTTGGCTAGTGAGACTCTAGCCATACGAGACATGAGTGAGTGAGTACTAGATGACACTTCACATGAGTACATGCCCTCATCCTCTTCAGTCATACTGACTATTTTGTATTCAGGTGAGGTGTCTTCAGGAAGGGAGAGGCCATTCATGTACCAAACATAACTGATGTCGTCACAGCCAGTAGCCTTGCAGCTGAGAGTGGCAGTAGAGCTCAGAGTGACCACCTGCGATTGTGGGTGCTCAGTGATACACAGTTTATCTGATCCTGTAGAGGGGAGTAACGTACAGTGTACATGAATGGATTAACTGTTGTGTGTGGGTTTCAAATGGAACTCTATCCCTACATAATGTATGCACACTGCTCTGAAGATCCACATGCAGGTATGGGAGGAATGCCTACTATACTTTACTAGTTAAAATGCTTTAGCATTGGTGGTGTGCGTGAGCAATCCAACCGTGTCTATAATTGAGCTACATGTATGGGCACGTACAATTGGAACTTCCGTAAAATCTTACAGTATGTGTGTCAACGCCATTTAATAATCGGCAACTAGGTTGCATGGCTCGTGCCCGCACTCCAATAGTGAATATGATTAATCCGCCGAAAAGTCGTCCGGCCAAAACCAGACCAGCCAGACTGGCTCCTACACCTATGCTTTACAACACAGTGACTCTCACATACCATTTGTTGCAGTGGATGGCACAGGTGATGGTTCAGATGGTCTAATGGTGATGGTCTGTGAACTTAGACTTTCATTATCATCATCGACTCCTCTCCCAGTCAGCCCATACATATTACTGTCGTGATGACTGTTATGGAACTGCTCTCTGTAGCCACTGGCATTTGCTGGTTTGTGCTCAAATCTCTGCTGTTGAGGCGCTACTGAAACAACCTTTATCTTGGCTGAGTGGGAGAGGACAGATCCTTCAGAAGTTGATATCTGACATTGGTAGCTACCCTGGTCACTGTCCACAGTGGATGCAATTATCAACTGCTTATCCGTTTTCCCAGAGAGCTGGTGGCCATTCTTGAACCACTGGAATTTTGCAGGGTATTGACTTCTTTTAATCTTGACTTCCAGTCTAGCCTCCTGACCATACACTACCACAATATCTCGTGGCTGGGATGAAATGGAGAGGCCTGCAGGACAGGAGGAGGGGATATGGTGGTCAAGAGGAGTTGAAAGGAGGTCAAATACAGTTGACCTTTGTTCATTATGGAGACAAATTCTTTAACACTCACATGACTGACTTACATGTATCTAGTACTGTGTGGCAATTTGGTGTACCTGTTCACATGCATCTACCTAGGGCTAACACCTGTTGGGCTGGAAAGCTTCCTGGAGCATTTTCTGTCTCACCAAGCACACGTGAAACAGTCTTACCAAATTCTCACGTGAGTGTACATTGTACATTGTACATTTAGATTTACATGTACATGATTAATGCAAAGTTTGAGTCTAACATGCTTTGCATGTTGTATCTGCCTTGCTTGTGTAGTCAAGTCATTGTCTGGGTTTGAACTCAATCCTTATAGCTTAGGATATTAACATCCATCCTATACTCCTCTGCCACAAGAGATCCAGTGGCTCAGTGGTAAGAGTGTCTGACTAGTACGTAATTCGAAGGTCCTGGGTTTGAATCCCAGCTGGATCCTGATTATTTTTCACATGTACGTGTGTACAATATTCAGCTATGACAGCGATGCCTTATTTCCGACTATTTTAAGAGAAGAGCCCTCCTTTTCCACTCGCATAAAATGTTACCTGGTGCAGTAGCAATTCATTTGGGACGCGAATTCGAAAATCCATCCGCGAGTGAATCATCGCGTGCTCTTTCTGTCTAATGGAATGGAAAGGAATGGAACGTTTCTTAAGTCCATTGCATTGGAACAGAACGGCCGTTCCGTTTTAACAATATTTCAATGGAACAGATGGAAATGGAAATTTTTTGTGGGCTACTATACACAATATACGTGTATGTATATGATTATCGACTTACTGGCAGGTTGTGATGATGGCACATTTGGAGGCTGTGCTGCTTTCTGTGGAGTTGAGGTGTCCAGACTGATTCCTGCCTGTGTCAGAATAGTTCTCAGTGCATAGACGGTTCCTTGCTTCCTATTTCTCCATTCCCTTAGCAAATGATATGCCTTCTCCTCCATGCCTTCTCCTCCATGCTAGCCTGTGAAACACAACACAGTACAAGTACATGTATGTGTATACATATGAACGTGACTTAAAAGACCCCAACAAATGAAAATTGGTGTATATACATCCAACATATACATGTATACAGTGTGTACATTTCCATACATGTAGGAGAACTCCATGTTTACCTGATAGTGTTGTGTACTAGCGGCATCAGCTGGGAGTAGACCAAGGTAAAGGACAAGGCGGGCCCAATTCTTAGTCTGTTGTGCCACTGGCTGAGCAAACTGCCATAATACATGATCACTAGGCACCTCATCTGCAGAGGTATGGGAGTACATAGTGTATAAATATAGCTGCAATTACATGTATATGTAATGTTCATATAGTAAAGGTCATACACATGTGCATGTACATGTGTATGTTTCAAAATTCACATGTAGGAAAATATAGCACTGTGTTGATGATGACCCTGGCATGAATGCGTACGAACATGTACGTACTTCCAAAGAAAAATGGTACATACATACAATATACATGTACATGGTCAAATCTCACACATGAATGTGTGAATGAACTAACCCTCTGGATTAGATGAATGTCTTCTCTGGCCTTGACCTACAAAGAGAATGGTACATTACCAGTTACTGTTGGTTTTTCCTAGGGTGTGTGGTGGATGAATATTATTGTTCTGAAACCACAACTGCTCAGGCCTGCCTAGGGTATTTACATGTAAGTCTAGGCTGTCACAGAGCAGCTACACATACACGCCACTGATGAGGGTCAACCATCCCAAAACAGCTGTCCATCTTTTTCCTAGTTAGCTCTGCACACACCATTTTTAATGTAAGAGTACATGTATACATGTATGTAGGGAAATGAGGCAAAATTGAATACTTCCACAACACACTGTTGGAAAAACTAAACTGTCTTAGCAATAACTTACTGAGTTGTGTGATGGATGGGAGTGCTGTAGGCTGCAATATGACCTTAACCAGCACCACATCACTGAGTACACTGCCATAGTTATTGGACACAGTGCAGCAGTACTGACCATTGTCAAGTGTACTGGCAGACTTTACTCTCAGAACACTCTCACTGCAATACTTCAGCTCCTGTGCCCCCTTGAACCACCTGTAGCTCATTGGGCTCTCTCCCTCGGCTTTTATGCTGAGCACCAGTGGCTCTCCCTTCACTACCTCAACATAAGCCTCCGGCTGTTGTTTGAGCACTGGAGCCCTAGCATCTGTAGGTATTAGGAATAGACATTAATAAGGAACAAGTACCCACTACTCACTGGTCAGGTTCACCAAAGAATTAACAGTACATGCTGTTTAAGCTGGGGTTGAATGCACAGTTCTGGAGGCACTGTAATATGACTGAAATGTATTATCTTACCACACATATGCTATATATGGTACACAATCAATGTGTTAAGTAAACAGGTGGCTAGTTCAATCAAATGACCTTTGACCCCTAGGTTGCCGGGAAACCTAAACCCACCATTTCCTGACTTCAGTGTCACCTCTGCTGTGTGGCTCTGCCTGGTGCTGTCTCCATTAGGATGTGACATGAGAAAGAAATACTTCCCTCTATCTCCCTCTCCCACCTCCTCCAGCACACACTCACTGCTAATCTCCCCTATCAGTGGCTCACCATCCTTGTACCACAAATAGTCAGGCTCTTCGATTATAGAGTTGAGTAGACGAGCTTTGCATTTTAGTTTAACACGACCATTTATAGCTACTTCACAGTCTTGTGGATGCTCAAGAATTTCAATTGATGGTTCTCTGAGGATGTGTGTCTTATCATCATCATCATAGTGTTCTCTACTAAGCTCCCCAGAGAGAAAAGAAGTACACGTGTTCTTATCGTTAGCATTGTGTGTCATGGATGAAGAAGGAAGTTGTGAATTGGCCAGTTCAGTGCTGGAATTCTTATTTCTTCTGTGTGATTTTAACTGCATTTCTTTAAGCAACTCAACAAGAACATTTTTGTTGCCTTCATCGAACTGGTGTAGTCTACTGTTAGCTAGGAGATGCTGCTCAGTTTCCAGAGAAGAAGTTGGGGTGTGTGTAGTTGAGGAAGTGGATGAACTGCACTGTGACAACGGCAAGTGAAGGTCGTGCATAGGTTGACCTTGAGGTGTGGGTGATTCAGGTCGAGCCCCAACCTCAGCCTGATATGGAGTATGTGGATACTAGGCCCTGGCAGATTATGCTAGCATAATTTTGAGAAAAATAGGTCTGTTGGGGAATTGAGAATTATGCTAGAAAAATAGGCAAAATATTTCAATATTGCATATTATCAGCCATCTTCGGCTGCAGCCGAAAGAGTGTTTTCATTATTGAACAATTCTTTCAATTCTCAGCAAGAGTCTTCATTGGAAGACTATCTACAATTATCCATCATGCTCCAGTACAATTATAGAAAAGTGTCTTCATCGCAAATTTTTGAATAGTTTTTGTACTTCATAACGTATCTTTTAAAGAAAAATGGATGTGTTCAAAAGAAATGTTTAAAATGGCAAAAGAAAAATAGGCAAAGTATGAGAGCATACAAGAAAAGAAAAATAGGCCAGAATAATAGCATAATCTGCCAGGGCCTAGTGGATACCCATTCTGGGGTGTATTGCTCTGGGGAGGTAATGACGACCCACTCCCACTTGTGTATGCAGACGATCAATGATATGGTGTTGTAGAAGCATATCTACCAGGACTCTGCAGCAAAGATGAGCTATCACTTCGGCCATCAGCACGTGAGGAAAGTGGATATTAGAGTACCCATACCCATGGCTGTAATTAGATGCTGGGTTATTGCTGGAAGCAATCTGATGATTCCCAACATCAGATCCATAGGAGGCAGATGAAAACTGTAATGGTGAATAATGTGGTGGATAGGCTGGATTACACACACCTTGCTGGTGATGGGGTTGGAGTTAGATGCATCACCAGCATAAGATGGCTGATATGGTGATTGTTGAGGGGTGAAGTAACACTGTCCCTGTATTCCTGGCCCTGTATGAGGGGAGACTAAAGCAGCATAGTTGGCTACGGGACTCCCTGCAGAGTAGCACCCTCCACCTGGTGGCTGGATACTGACCCCAAAATGGTTCCTACTCAGGTTATATGATGGCTGTGCAGATACTGCATTCATAGAAGACGACTGGGGTAAACTCAGAGACAAACTGGTGAGTAGAGAAAGGGAACCTCATTGTATATAGCATGTGGTTATCTATTCCTTTGATTTTCAGATGAAGAGATGCATTGCAGTGAGCTGTATCCATTACTGTCAGTGACAAAAGGACTGCAAGATATCAGTGCTATAACAGGGTTGACCTCAACATCCTCTTATAATTAATTTCCAGTTCAAGCAGTCAAGTAACATTTTATTTCAACTTTAGAGTTGAACATACATGTGCATATTTTGCACAATTTCAATTAATATTCAGAGTTAGTAATTTTTCCAATCCATCTGCAGTAAGCATTGCAGACAGAATATCTCCAGTATAGCAGTGAGTTAAGGAGGGAATCTGTGACATATGTAGCTTATATTTGGTTTTGTTCGGAGTGCTTCCTTAGCATTTCAGTTGTCTATGTAATTTTATTACTGTCAATTGACATGACAAGAGCCTCTGTTTCCTTCACAAGCAGTTTGTACTGCTGTTAGGCCAGAGATGTTGATGCATGTGCAGTTGAGTTAGTGGACAATATTAGGCCAGTTGACTGTGCATGCCATTCATACATACATCAGTTGAACTTGACTGTAGGTTCTTTTATGGTGCTACAATCAGTTTGATATTACAAGTATGGGGTCTATTATCTGAGGGTGCCAAAGAAACTCCACTAGGGAGGTACTGGTTGGAAAGTCCACAGAACTCTGCAATGAGCTACCACCTGAGATAGTACATGAAGAAATTGGCATACAAATGTGATTGTCTATATTTGTAGCTGGAATTTTCTCTGTAGCTAACATTCAAGGAATTTGATGTAAGTGGTGTTTATGAGTGATATAGCACATTGATAAGATTTCACTTGCTTCATTGGTCAAAAGTTTGGAGTTACACTTGCAACATGGACAATGGACTTTGACACTGTTGACAATTGCTGAGGAATATAATGCTGTCCCTGAACGTTAGAGAAGCTTTACCATGGGACTTGTAACACAGCCTGTAGCCATCCTTGTGTAACTGTACACCTGGAGTTACTTGTTTTCATTGATATTGGTCGTACGTATACTCATACTGTGTAACTCCACAATACTACTCAGCTCCAGCAATCATGTAGTCTCTGGAAGTTCACAGGCTCAATATACTTGTACACACAACATGATGGTAGCAGTCTCTTCCATGTATTTGAAGGATCTGCTCACTTGTATTGTAATTGAGTTCCTCGACATTAGGAGAACCAATATATCCCAACTTCTAAATACACTCATTTGTTTAGTTGTTATTGCTAAGTGCTCTGAATTGTTGTAGCAGCCTCAGAGGGTAGGGCATCAGCCATGTTATGTACATTCTCCAGTATTATAGTGCTGCTAAAGGCATCAAGATGTGATATAAAGTACTGATATTGGCAGGGCATCATATGTATGTATGTAACTCCACAATACTACTTAGCTCGTTTTAAAGACCCTTGTGCTCTAGTAACTCTTCTTTGACGATAGCCTCCCTAAAAAAATGTCGCTCCTGAGCTGTCAGAGGTTGGATAACACCTGACTTAGCCTGGTATATAGCTGAATCAGACTGTGGCATTGTATTGATGCATGATTAACTTTCTTGGTGTCCATTTTTGGTAGGGACAAAGGACTGTAAGATGTCAGTGCTATACTACAGTTGTTCTTTACAGTGTTGCTAACTGTGTCTCCTCAAGTAGCAGCTCAAGCAGTCAAGTAACCTTATACTTCAACTTTAAAGTTGAGCATACAGATTTTGCATAATTTCAATGAATATTCAAAGATAAAATTTACACACTTCAAGCCCATCTCCAGTAAGCATATCAGACAAAATTGTTTGAAAAGAATTCAGAATTCTTTTGTCACAAATGTAGCATAGTGAGTGAAGGAGTGGATCTGTTACATATTAGCTTATAATTATTTGGAGAACTTCATTTTTAAATATCTGTGTGATTTACTGTTGTATTTGTGCTTGGCAACTAGTGACAATGACCAGGAGTGTGATGTGCTCTTCGTTCAGGAGCTCTTTGTTGCTAAGAGCAATACACAGGTTATGCACACAGAAAATAAGTTGAATGTGAGTGCTGCAATTGTGTTTTCAGCTTTTGTTTTCAGTTTCTCATCAGTGAGGTTTTGACTGCTTGGCTGTCCTCTCCTCATTATGTATTGAGCAACTTGCTTGGAATTGTTGTGGTAGACTTAGAGGATAGGGCATCAGTTGGGTTACGTATGTATTACTCTTTGATATATTTGACACATTTTGCTGCTAACAGTGACTTTCGACTGTGGTTCACAGGTTATGCTCACAGTAGAAAGTTGAATGTGAGTGCTGTAATTGTTTCAGCTTCTGTTTTTAGTGAGGTTTTGACTGCTTGGCTGTTCTTTCCTCATTACCTCATTGTACCAGGAAGGTGCACATCAGGAAGGTTGAGTGCCTTGCACTTAATACATTGTCTTAAATGAATGACTTGCCAATGTCAAAGTTGGCTACCCTATGTATTGAGCAACTTAATCGTAAAAACGAAAAAGAATCATAGGACTGAACCATTTGAGGCCTCTTGCCAGAAGAGTGGCAACAATTGCTGTAAACATGCACGAAGTTAATGATAGAAGATTAAAGGAGCAAACAGACTGGGGTAAAGAACTTGCCATTGAAGTGCTACAGCAGTTACAGAAACTTGGTCACTGTACTTCAATCAAAGCTTGCGCTCGTGACCATCCGTGTTGCTGAAGTTCCCTGCATTCAATATTTCGTGTTGTAGGTTGAGTATGTGTATTTCTTTTAGGTTAGTTCTGATATCGGCAGCTCTTTTGATGCATCCTACAGCAAGGTTTAGTTGCTATTGTTCAGTGATTGGATTTTAATGACCGCGAAAGTTGCCTCAGAATGTAAGGGATCAGAAGTTGTACCCTGCAGCTATACTGGAATGTCAACTTTTCCTCATAGCAGGTAGAAATATGGGGAAATTCACTGTTGGGCACTGAGTAGGTGTCGGCATTAGGTTCTAGAAATATTTTTGTACAATATACTTGTACATTTTGTCTCATAGGTGAAACAATTCTGACCTGACATCCAATGCATCAAACAAAGGTCGTATAATATCAAACACATATCTTGTATCACTCATTGTCAGTTGTAGTTCAAGTACTTTCAGTAAAGGCACTCTCTCTGTGACATCAGGTGCATGAGGCCACTCAATTATAGCTTCACGTGTGATTTTCTACTGTGAAGAAGTTGGATAGAACTTGTGTGAAATGTGCACACATTTGATAATTAAACCATATATGTAGCTCTGCAAGTCCATTAATTGTACAGAATCATTCATTTATCATGATCATGGTTAAAGTATTGCTTGCTGAAAAGCTTCACATTTCACTGTATAGGATTGTTTTCCGTGATTATATATGAGCTGCTCTTGACTGAAGGTGGTGTGCTGGCCATTGAATTCTTAACATAGAATTGTTCTGGTATTCACTGCTAAGAATTGGATTTCTTCTTTCCTTCTAATCCAGATTAAGTCCTATGGAGTCAGTATTGTTTCCTGTTGATATTCCAGCAACTAACACACCACTAGTAATATGTTCTGTGGTTAGGTCAGTTGGCAGTGATAGTATATGGATGGCTAACATTGTAAGAATTGTGTGTATTGATGTGAACATGATATTCTATTTCCAAGCAGTAGTTTTATAAAAGTAAAGGGTATAAGTGTTTATATTTACTGTTAAATTTTGATTGGCAACTAGTGCACAATGACTAGATGTGATTAAAGAAAGAAGGAAACAAGCACAAACTTCAACACAAATCCTGTAAACATTGTCATTGGAGAGTTTCTTTAATTCTGTCAGCAAAAGTAAACAGGGATATCTTATTGAGAACAGACACAAATGTAGACCAGTCCATAGGTTTCATTCCTTTTCCTTGCAGCCATCTCTTCAAAATTTCCTGATTGATTAGGAATGCAGAGAGCTGGTATTGGTCCTTGATTCTATGTCACAGCTCCGTTATCCTGCAGTAACAATGGTCCCAAGTACATTGTGTGTACCAATTTCTTCCAAATATATTGACACTGCCAGATTGAGTCAATGAGTTCAGAAAGTTGGTGTATCTTCAGCAGATGGGAGTCTCTTTTTTCTTCGACATTGCCACTGTTTCAATACATGTGGTGATAAGAGACCCACTGTGATCCACTGTGTTCCATGGGATAGAAAACATTTGCCACCAATTGTGGTCTTTTTCCCTGTCAGTTTTTAAAGCTGATTCCTTGATTCAACTGAACTTTTCCAATTATCACACTTGTTTTGAACACACCGGTTGGGTGTCTGTTGTAAGGGATGACTCAGGGAAAGTACTTGCTGCATGGGAAGATTCTACACACAGTGTTTCCAAATGCACCATTGGGGGCACAGTTGTTGCTTAATTGTATGACAATAAGTGATACCTAATCAGAAGGAAGGAAAATCACTTTGTCTGGAATTGCAGGAAAAAGACAAATCATCAGATATTCAGTGTTCTTTGACCTCTACTTATATTGTGGTGTTGCTTCAGATGAGTGGTTTGATTTTGAGGTAGATTCCTAAGAAGATGCCTAAAATGGTCTTCCTGCCTGGCATGCAGTAGTGGAATATTGTCCATTGCTATCAGGTTTCCATTCTTGTCCACACTAAGAGGAGCAATAGTGTAGATGTGCTGAATGAGATCAATGGCATGGTGTGGCTCATATAGACAAGAAACGTTTATTAAAGAAAGAAGCAAAGGCTTCAAGGAGAAAATCCATCTCTAACAGTAGTATTATGGCAGATGCTATTGGTGTATGGATATTACTTTCAGTAATGACTGACGTTCAGCTGTGTTGAATTAGAAGAGATGTCTAGCATTGGACTGGCATTGAGTTTTAAAAGCATTGGACTGTGGTATTGAGTTTCAAATATAGATTGATGTTCACATTGTGTAGCTAGATGTTACTTGGTGATAATTGTAGGTGGATGTGAATGTGATCAGTGAAAATTGTGTATTACATAATGGGTACAGAGTGGCAAATGTTATAAGTGATTTGCTTATTGTACATACAAATAGAATTGACATTCAAAATGTAATTTTGTAAAAGTAATGTGGCAATAGAAATTTGTAAACACAGATGAAGTCTATATAAAAGTATTACTGGAGGTTCTCTTCAATTGTAATAGCCAATTCAGAAAGTTCTATTTTTTTCAGTACATCAATGAGAGTGGACCACTGCAGAGGCTTCTTTCCCTCTCCTTGTATCCACCTCTTTAGAATTTCATAGTTGATCTTGGCTGCATTGTGGTGACATTCATCTGTAATTGCTTGTGTCATCATTCCATCATCATCATGTAGTAGCAAAGGACCAAGTTCATGGTAGTGGGTTCCAATTCTCTTCACAATATTGATGGTGGAAGTCCTAGTTTTGAAACTGATTAGTTCAGGCAGAGTTGGTTTATCCTCAATGGACAGGAGCCTCTCTTTCTTCTTTGTATCCTGGGTGGATTGAGCTGCAGGAACAGCTGATGGATCTGCTACTGCTATACAGGGTGAGGCTTCAGTTTTTGATAACCATACTTCTTGTTTTGTATCAACTAGTCCAAGTGGTTCACTGGTAATACTGCATGTGAGGTAAGTCTTACTTTTGTAGGTATTTGGAACAGCAGCATGGGCAAGTTTTAACACACAATGGCAGAGAAAGGCCTCTTCAATTGTTGAGTCAAAATGCATTACATTAAAAGTGTGTTTAATTGCACTGAAAATTGTGCTTCGGATAGTAGGACAGGCATTTTTACAAGTTTCCAAGTCATTAGCTTTAACTCGAACTTCACAGTGGCGTGTAGCATTACGATATGTGATCTGTGCAGGCAATGCAGGGTCATGTAGTGTGACTAGGTCATGTGTCATACACTGTGCAGAGCCATTTTCATTGAGGCAAACCTTCCATCCATACTTGGAAAGCAGTGTTGAGATAGACCCACCAAACACACCATTTGGAACACAGTCATCTTTGAACCTCACAACAAATACAGCAGCAGGAGATTGGGGGAGAAATTTACCAATATTATTTACAATGGGAAGCATGCATGGCATCAAGTACTTCTGCTTTACTGGACATCTTTCTCGTTCTGTGGTCATACTCTCATCAACAGTAAGTGTATGCTTACCTGATTCTTCGTCTTTGATCTCAGCAATAATACAAAGGTGAGTGAAGAGTCTGACAGCTTGAGCAGACTCATATATGCCAGGAACAAAGCAAGAGGACAAAGGTTCCTCACTGAGCATCTCTTCCAAGACAATGCCATTCCTAAGTGAGATGGAGTATTCTGCAGGCAGGGTAGCATATTCACCAGAATTCACCATGTAACTGAATGCAACAACATTGTTAACAAAGTCCAGGGGAATTTGTGGGTCAGTGAAAACCACATTTGGGAGAATCTTTGGGAAGTACAGGAAGATATTATGCCTGTGGAAGTAAATCAGAGCAGCTTCGACTACCTTTTCAGACATTTTTAGGTGCAACCCTACCTGTACACACTCACTGACTGTCAAGATCTCTCTCTTCAACTTCTTGGCATATTGGATGACATCTTGCTCAAACATGAGGAATGAAGGTGGGATTTCAATTTCACTGCCAACATTGACCTTGGAAATATTCTCTCTGATTTGTTGAAATATTCTTTTGTCTTTTGCACCAGGATTGCGACAATTGACTGGAAACCCAATTTCATCTACTGAGCGATAAACTATCAACTCATTCTGAAAGGCTGGAATAAATATCTTCTTCAGTTCCAGGTTCACAGTTGCTATTGTCGATTTGACTTTCCAAGGCCACAGGCAGTCACAATGGCTGAATACCACCAAAAGCTTCGATGTCTGATTAGCAGATAAAATGCATCTCTTGGCCTGCATTGTCCGAACAAGTTTCTCTATGATCTGTCTATTGGTCAAAGGAAAGGGAATCACACGTTTAAAGCCCTTACCTTTTCGATGAAAAGTAATTTTAGGAAAAGCATCAAGGCTCTGTGCTATATTGAGGACAAGGACTGTGAGGTGGGAGTTATGGATCACACATGGCATTGTTTCCATAAACTCTGGCTGCCCACCAGTGTCTACCACATGCAAAAGCTGAAGAGAGGATTCTTCACATGCACTCTTACTGCGAAGGGCAATGGTCATGGATTCACTTGAAGAACTTTTTTCTGGAGGTGTTTGAGAAGGTAGTGGAGTAATAGTCATTGGTGTTTCAGGAAGAGGCTGGGACTGAAATGATGCATCATTAGAAGAGAAATGAGAGGTTGTGAAGGAATTACAGGCAGAATCATAGTCACTTAATGGGTCAACATCAGTGAGGTTGCTGGCAAGACTTGCCACATCAACTGCTGGCATTGCTGATTTCAAAAAGGGTGCCAAGATCATGTGAACTTCTTCATTGGAGAGAAGTTGGAATGACCCCATCTTGGCAATATGATGCATTAGACCACGAAATGATTTCTCAGCTACACCAGTACTAGTGTATTTTAATGGAGGAATAGTACCAAACATTTGACAAAGGAAACATGTTTTCCCCGCTCCCATGATACCTGTTATAACAACAATTAAATTCCTCTGCTTTAGACTCCCACACTCAAGAGCTTGATCAACAATGGCCTGTGCTTGCTCCCAGCTCACTACAAACAAAATAGGGAGAATGTGGGTAAAGTGAATAGAATATTGTGGGAATGTAGGTAGTAGAGTGAATGATGGAAGGTATAGCAATTGATGCGTAAATAGTCACTAGGTACATATGCCAATCTATTAACTACTTAATTGTTTAACATTGATGGTGAGTGGGAGTGATCCAACAGCGAGAGATAACTGAATATGAAACAATGAATTTAGCTTATGTGAGTAGCTTTGTCAGAGCAGCAAATGAAACGTTGCATGGAATAAAACTAATGCAATTACACATGTGAAGAAGGAAATGGGCTCGTAACTCTGCATTGGAACAGACAAGCTACTCTTTGTTCTGGTGTCTTCATCACTCCTACTTGTCACATAGTTGCTGGAGGCGTGTTGCACTATTCACAGTGCTCCAATGTTTCTCGCTCTTTGACTGCCTTTGAAGTGAAACGCTGCTTGCTGTGGGCTCTGTCCTAGTTACTGCACTCTCATGGTTTGTAAGCAATGGTCAGTTGAGGCAATGGGTAGAGCGTTAGTAGTAGTTCATGTCAGTGTGCACGCAAAATTAGAACTCAATGTATCGCCCGTCACATATAAATACAAAAACATTTGTAAAAACATTTCCATTAAAATGTTGAAGGATGTAGGGATGACAGTGCCAAAAATTAGAGAAACAGTATATATGCAGCAAAACAGGGGATGAGGTATGCAACAACAATAACATGCATAACCCGAAACTAAAGGCTGTAGGGAGGGGTTACGATTGCTGCATGCTCTTTGTGCGTGTGCAAGTCCCAACCCTCTTGATGCTCGTGGTCATATGAAATGCACGTGAGTAATAACGAGGAAATGGCGTTCAACTACATGAAGTGATCTTTACTTGTGCGAGAGGAGGTTCTACAAAGATTTCCCTGGCAAAAGGCACTGCACATGGGAATTTGAAGCTGTTTGGTACAAAATCAAGGTAAATATTTGTACCAATTTTGTGCTAGGCCGTTTGAAGAATTAGAAGAAGATGGAAAAATCGGAGTTTAAGCAATTTCACGTATGTCATTGTAGCAGTGTATTTTACCTCCTTTGTCAGCAGTTGTAGGCCATGTTGTGGGTCTAAAAGGGCTTATACATGTAGATGCCACATTCGAGAGTTCTTGGTTTTAAATCCAGCTAAACAATTTTAAAATAAGTCAGATGACCAGCTGACCTGACAGCATTGAAACTTTAAGCCAACAGGTTCAAAACTGTTCCGACAGTTTTACAACTTCTTGTCCCACCTATTCACATCAGCAGCAGTGCACTAGCTAAACTAGCATTGTTCACAAAGAATGGCCTTGGCCATGGTGAGTGTAGTAGAGATACATAAACAGCCTGGTGAAGTTGGAAGACCACAGCTATTATCTATTTGCATTCACCTGGGCCCCGGAAGTTGCTGAGGTTTACGTGTTAGGCAGGCGCGCGTCATTTTGACAACTTCCTGCGTGTTTGCAGTTAGTGGTATGTGCAGGTAACTAGAGGGAAACCATGCAGCAGTGCTGAACGCTACGAAAAGTGTGTTTTTTCGAGTACTATAGGCTTGGTTAGGCTAAAGACTAGGGATAAGTAGCTAAAGGTGAGCCATGACGCAGGAAGCATGTTGATCCACAATATCATAGTTCCTTTTGACTGCTACGCTACATCTCATTTTAAATATAGAAATCCAGCTAGAGCCTAGCTAGCATTACTAGCCTGAGAATCCCAGGTACCCCCTTCTTCTTGCTGCTTTTCACACCATCAACACTTCAAGAACACAAGAAGCCTTCACGTGTAAATGGCGCATTTATTAGAGATCATGCGCACTACATTCCTCGCGGTCAATGGCATCTCCATACTTTCCTAATGGGACATACAGCTATCTTTGGAGTGGTAGAGATTCAGATTTAGTGAGACCTATCATACGGTAAAACGTGAGGAATACAATGGCACTCTTTATTTTGAAAGGTGAATGCGAAAGGACTTCAGCTGATAATTATTTTCAAGACAGTATTTGAAACCCTTTTTAGCTGCCGCGTTAGAAAATATTCCCAAACACTTACTGCTTTTGACATATTTTACCTCTGTTGTAAGAATTGTAACGGAAGAGTTAGACATAGAAAATTCCCTTTTGTTGATGCTATGGATCTCACTAAGTTCCACAGCATCAGCAGAAGAGAATGAGTATAGCTGTCTGAATATTGACACACCTCCTTCCCTCATTTCTCCATTTCTAAATCTAACATACAGTACGCTTCAAAAAAACAGTTCCAAAATCGTTCATTACAATACCGTTTCGTTCCACTAAAGAGTGCACGATATGGAACGGTAAAGTTTCGCAATGACGTTTCATTTCGTTCCGTTCGGTTTCGTTTCGTTTTGTTCTGTTTGGCGATCTCCATTGAAGAGTGGTGGTGAGTTACTGCAAGAGCCAAGAGCAGAGAATAATAATAGCGAAGGGACCAAGGCTATAACTAGCCTTGTTCTCAGGCTATGTCCACCGTGGGTAAAACTTTACATTCTTTACTGCATTATGGATACTTTGATGTTCATACGTGCACATACATGTATGTACAAAAGCACTGTGGGTAAGTGGGAGCAAAACCATCTAGTCATTCAGCTAATACTTCATACATGTACGTACATGTACATACGCATTTCCAGCTGTACTAGGTGGGCTCACATCTACTCACCCAATAGTTTATCATCTTGGCTTCATTTCCCATATATTTATGGCTATTTGCACACATGATATATATATGTAGATGGAAAAGATGTATAACTACATGTGTTTGTTCCTGCTGAAGATGGTAGAGTCGTCACCTTAGATCATGACAGAAGTAATACAATACAACACAAGTATAATCATGTGTAAAGGCTCTCCACTTACTTGTTATATACTTGTCTTTCACCTCCTGAGCCAGTCCAGCCCTAGCCTGACCCCTCCCCTCCATACCCTCCAGTAGACGTACCCACTGTTCCCACCTTGGGTAGGGATGATTGATTAAGACTTCATCTATGATGGCAAGCTGGCAATCGTAGGCTCCTTTACGGTGTTGTCTCACTATTGTATTCCTAGGCATGTCCAAGTAGTCATATGACTGCTCACTATACCACATCTTCACCTCTCCCATCACATCAATAATATTGTCTCTGGTGAGCGTTGGATCTGAGAGAAAAGAAAAGTTGGAACTGCTAATACTCTGGAGTGCATACATACATGTACATGTACATAATTCAAATGCATTTATACAAGCATTTGGTGTAGTTGCAAGTTGTGCATGTCCTACTTCACACGCATGAAGAATCTCCCCTGGATGCAGTCGTACGGCCAATGTACGTATACGGAGATTTATTGAAAATCGGAAGTCTTTTACGTGAAGACATTCCATTTAGTAATTAAAGGCTTCCTGTCTTCCGGTAAGATAGAAGAGGCTCACTCTGCACAGGGAGTGACTTTGTGTCTGAGATTTACTAGTGATATTTTAGTACTATGCTTTTACTTAGCGCAAGTAAAATTTTAAGCCGTGGTTTAACACCGCTTTACCAGGAGAAGCTGCTGTTCCGGAGACCGTCCGATCTCTGCTTACCTAACAGGGGTGTGGTTTACATCAGGGCATTTTTTGTGGCCCCATCTGAGCGGCATGAAACCTATACCATTCTGTAGAGCTGGAATAGGACTACAGAATATACGGAGCTGGCTCTGGTTCCCGGCCCAGTTGCGGAGATACAAGCTATGGAATGCGCAGTAAAAATTGCACTCCGTGTATATTATTCTCCACGTGGTTGAACGGAGATGCCTTCCCACGAAGTTAGTGGTATTTCAGAGAGTTCTTTTTGCTGTTAGAGCCATTGTCAGATCTGCAATAAGCGTCTAAGGGATGCACATACTCATCCTCTTCACTGGAACAGTGAGTTGCAGCAGTTCTTCCGTGCTATAGTGCCACCCTCTACATACGTACATGACTCCTAGTGAATGTGATGTGAACGTCCAACTGAGCCCTATTTCACCTGGTGACACCTCAATAGCCTTCTCCTAGCACTTCTGGCTGATTCTGACCTTGCCCTGGTCTCCCCAAGCCTCAGGCCCATGACATGTTTACACAGGAGATCCCTGGCCCCTTAGCTGACATTTCCCCTGGTAGAGAATCAGTGGGAATCCTGTGATTTGTCAGATTAATTGGCTCAGTGTATCTAAAAAGCATCTTACTGAGTTCATTTTGAGCACACCTTGTGTATTGTACATGTCCCTCACACAAAATGAAGTTGACAATGAGTGCAGCAAAAAAGGTTTATTAAAGCTATTCAGGTAACTGCAAGGAGTAGGATCCAGTTTGAGGATAAGTTGCCTCCCTCATTTGATGCACTGTGACGGTACTGGCAGAGAACCTGCCGGGTGTCAAACATGTGGAGTCAAGCCACTAGCAGTCACACGTTCCTGTTTGACCTCACACAGTATGGGTGAAGGATTGTAGGTGGCAAGCTAGGGTGTGCCTGGGGGTCTGTTGAGAACCAAGTAGCAATAAGGGAGTGAGTGGGGTTACTGTTCCATGACGTTCATGTTCAAGTGTCATTTGTTGTTGCAGTTGTGTGAAAAAAGGGTGAAATGTGGCCCTGGTTGCAGGTGTTCTACTTCCTCTACTCATCACTCTCCACATGTTCAATTCATACACTGCATCCTCTCCAAGCATCATACTACTGTGCTCCCCCTCAACTTCAACCAGTTCTTAGATGTGGATAAGGAACTATGGCTGACCACGACACTCTAAAACGCTCATTACTGACAATGGCACGTTTTGTCAGTGCTGAATTTGAGGCATTTCTTGTAGACAATGGTATCAAGCATCTAACATTGGCAATGTACCACCCGACATCTAGCGAGCATGCTCTATGGGGGTTTCCAGCTGTGGTGTAGCAGCAATGACAGCAAGGATTTGAGCAGTTCTTAGATGTGGATAAGGAACTATGGCTGACCACAACACTATATTGTGTGTGTGTATTGTTTTGCAGGAACTGGCAACATCACTTTTGCTAACTGGAGGCTGTCTTTCTCATGACTATTCCTCTAGACACAGCTTGAGGCACATTTGATACACTATTCTGTGTAATGTGTCATGCGTATTACCAATTCATAATCACATTTTATATCCGTATACCAACGCTCATATCTCTGTAACAAAATCTGGAACCAAAAGCATATTCACATATTTTATAGCCCTATCTCTGCTCTACAGAATGGCCTAACATTCATGGCGCTCAGTAGGGGCCACAAAAATGCCCTGTGGTGGCGCTACCCTGGGTCGGACACGTAGCGATTGAACAGTGTGTGCACAGCAGGCTCCCCTGTCCAAGCGGTAAAACACCTAAGCTTATGGCATTGTATGTTGAGAGCAGATGGATAGGGCTATAAACTCGCTGGGTAGTTCAAAGCTTATTTCACAAAAAAACGGTCTGAAAAACAACTGGAAGACAAGTGGTCGTTAATTGGATTTTTGCACATAGACGTTTTCTGTTTTTCAATAAATCTCTGTATACGTACATTGGCTGTACGACTGGATGTATGTGTGGTGGCCAGGAATCACCAAGGATATTGAACATACTGTGCGACAATGTTCTGCATGTCAACTGCAATTGTCACCACCAGTTGCACCACTTCACCCATGGAGTTGGCTGACCAGACTTTGGGCTCACCTACACCTCGATTACTCTGGCCCAGTTGAGGGAATGATGATACTGGATGCCCATTCTAAATGGATCGAGGCAATCTGCATTCGTAATCCTACGTCATTTGACGTAATTGAGGAGTTGAGGTCATTATTCACACAATTTGGACTCCCTAAAACTCTCATTACTGACAATGGCACATGTTTTGTCAGTGCTGAATTTGAGGCATTTCTTGCAGACAATGGTATCAAGCATCTAACATTGGCAATGTACCACTCGACATCTAGCGAGCGTGCTGTCCAGATAATCAAGAATGGATTGAGAAAGATCACTCAGAGTATGCGTACTAATCTCGCAAAAATAATTTTCACTAATTGTCTCACACCTCAGTTGACCACAGGTATCTCTCCTAGTGAGTTATTGTTAGGACGTCGTCCTCCTTCAAGACTAGATCTTTTGAAGCCAAACACTGCAGAGAGAGTGGAGAGTAACCAGCAGAAACAGGAAGACAGACACGATCAGAGATCCAGTGAAAGGAATTTTGCAGTTGGAGATGATGTTTTTGTTCGGAACTATCATCAAGGAGATCAGTGGCTACCAGGTGTAATTGGACAAAAAACTGGTCCTGTTTCATATCGTTACAAATGGTAAAGTAACCCGGGCGCAAAGGTTCGCGTGATTGCGTGTGGTCGCACGAAAATACGGCAAGATTGCGCGTAATTTTCGTCCGTGTTTACGCGAAATAACGCCTGATTACGCTACTTTACGCCAAATTACGCGGCGTGAATTGGCGTGATAATACGCTGGAGCGTTTTAACACCTAGACGTGTCAACCGCCAACTATGCACGCAGCATCGTGAGATTCGGCGTGAAACACGGCGAAGTCGAGCGTTTTTCTGCCATTTATTGGCATATATAATATGCAGCGCTGTTACAACACGCAACTACACCCCTCGCATACTATATAGTTCAGTGTAAGAAGCTGTACACACATACACTACACGCGCTACGGATTTAGCTATGCATTCCACACTAATGTGTTAATTGGCTTGCGCGCGGAATTACGCGTAATCTCGCTCCTTCACGCGCCCACGCCAATTCACGCGAGTAAGTGTATTGCTGCGTAAACCCGCGAAAAAGCGCGAAATAACGCTCGCCTTCGCGACTCACGCGTAATCACGCGAACCTTTGCGCCCGGGAAGACGCAGTCATCAAGATCAGATTCGAAATCATTTGGTTGAAGTTCCTCAAGACTTACTATGTGAGTCTGATGTGTCAGATATTGTCACACCTACCACACAGGCTGCAGTACCTTTAACTACTGCCACTGAACCTTCTAATTCTGCTTCGGCCACTGCAACTTCTGAGCTTAGTACGAATGCAGAACTGACGCCTGATTCAGCCAAAGTGAATCCAGGATTTCTCGTCAGTGGACACTAGTTGTAAGGAGAAAACTTACCCTAAGCTTAAGCGTAAGGAAGTTCTCACTTACGAGTTAAGTTATGAAGAGTCTCACAAGAAAAATTCCCATGAATACGGACTTCCACGGGGTCAAAAGAGTCCGTATTTACACCGTGTGCACACTGTACGCACATTGCAAAAGTCCGCATAAGTCTCTAGTGGTACCACGGTATCACCACGAACTTACACTGACTTGTACGGTACTTAAGCAGACTTGTACAGCAGGTGTGCAGTGTCCACACGATATGAATACGGACTATCTTGACCCATAGAAGTCCGTATTCATGGATGTTTTTCCCTGTGTCTCTTAGTCAAGGATCACGCATGCAAGGGAAAGGAGTCATTTTGTGTAAAAACCTGTAATTACATTGTATGTACACATAGATAAATGTAGCTGTAACTACTGTAGTTGCTGACTTTAATCCAATTACATCCAACAAATACATTTAGTGGAAGTCACTAGGTAACCTCATGTATGACAGTGCTTACCACATTACTACCAGGAATGTATAAAGCCATACATGCCTATTGTTCACCGTACACCAATTAATACAAACCACAATGAGAAGAGCCAATATATGATCTCAATATAAATGATCTCAAACACATAATAGTTGCTTCATAATCATGTATTTTGACTTCTAAAGTGATGACTATGTTAACTTCTACTAAATCAGTTGCTGAGCCCTGTATGAACCCTTACATGGCTCATACATGTCTGTCTGCACTCTGCAACTACTATATACATAGCAAATACATACATGTAATTTCACTTTATAAAATGTATGCATGTATGTATATAGTACATAAATATGTAGCTAGCTAGTGTGCTTCATAAAACACACTGATTATATGATGACAGAAGATTGCTAATGATGTCATCACATCTGTTGCACATGTGCAAGCAGTTAGCCACTAGCTTGAAGCAGCTAGCTTGAAGCAACTATATAGAGCTTAGCAAACTAGCTGAGAATAGTGACATGGTCAGAACTACCAGATTTACAATGTGTTTGTGTCTCTGCCAGGCAACTATTCTATGTACCGTCTGCTGGAGAACCAGCACACTACTCTGCTGTGGTACTAGCACCAAGCCAAGGCGGTGGTGACCTTCTAGCAGGTTTGCTCCAAGTTCTATATAGTTACTAAAGTGGACGCAGGCAGCTTACGTACATGTATATATAACTTAATTACATATATACAGCATATAGCTTGCCTCATCTGTCTATTAATAAGCTTATCAACCAGACTATACCCAGCAGTCACACACTACTGTGTAGCTCAGGGTGTGCATGATTATTAGGGGCTACAGCAATACCTGACGATCATATATATGGTGAGCATGTGTTGGTGAGAATTACTGCTTACAATAGTTACAAAAACAAGAGACAAATTTAAAATATAATATGTATCAGTAATTACATAAACATGAACAGATTGGGACACAGACACGCTATATATACAATGGCATGTTGATGTACATGCACTACTAGTATGGAAAGTAGAATGCAATGTAATGGCTAAAATGGATTCATAGACAAAACCAACACACACAAAGGAACCAATTATGTTTTTTCAACCCATATATGCTCTACTAGTGCAGATAATGCTGTAATTCAACAGTTAATATTTTTGGTGCACTCACAGACAGACAGAAACTGATTTATAACCCACTTTGTGTGTGTACTGTGGGGTAGTTAGCAGTGGATGTACATGTACATATTTTTAACATATCAAATGGTACACAATAGGATTACATACCTTTAGGTTTGGGTAGTTGTACTCTGAAAGCATCTACTGCTTTAGATTGTTCAGTCTTGTAGAGCATACCTGCAAGGTGGTGCCAACTGGCCCCAGGATAGACATTCACATAGTAGTAACTGGCTAGGGAACATTGTTGATCCTTTGATGCATTTTGTTGACGGATGATTTCAGCTCTGGCACTGGGAATAATGTAGTATGTAGTATATGAAGACCCCTCTCCATGTGGTTTTGCCCAGTGATTTAGTCGGGCAAATATTGGCTCAGCATTTTGAACAGTTAAAGATGGATCTGTGAAATACAATGATATAGAGGATCAGTAAGGTTGCTGATTATGGACAGCTTTAAATGCACATATCATATGTATATGAACCAATTCACAATCATTGACTCTGTTTTGAAGATAGTCAACTAACTTTGAAACTGGTTGACTAGTTTCAAAGCCAGTTGTCACACTAGCACATGATGTAATTAGTGTACACATTCATGTACATATGTATATGTACATAACACTTATATTTGCATCTGCCATGCATGCACCAAACCATGTTTCAATCTCTCGTCATCTTTCTGTGAGTGATGAGTGAATTAGTTAAAGTACCCGTCAGAATACATTATATCCCATAATGTATGAGGATATACAGGTACTTTAACTGGTTTATTGCTCGTATTCAGCAATTTTCAAACTAGCGCTTGAGATATGTAACGTCAGAGAAGCTGCTCAGCTCATTCCGCAATAATGAGGCCTCTACAGAGTAGAGTAGGAACAATTTAATGCCTTAGCTAAGAATTGGCAGTCTGTTAGAGGTGAGCATGTTCCAGTCAACATGTTTCTGAGTCATGAATGCCAACCTTGTGTGCAAGTCTAAGGGCTGCACTGCTACCAGTGACAAGACGACGGCAACTAAATTAAGAATCAGTGTTTCAAAGGTGAGTGTGTTCCCTTTGGCTTGCTTCAGAGTCATGATACCAGACTTGGTTCATGACAGATGCAGAAATGGGGCTATCTGTAGAACCACAGGGCGTTATCAATTTGACGGGTTTAACTTGTTGAGTAAACTGAGGACATTATGGAAGTGTACTGTATTAAGATGAAAGGGAAAATAAAGCACACTGGGATAATAAAGCACTGTTAGACAACGGCATACTATACATTATGGAAAACAAAGTACACTTTTGGCCTTTCATGTTAGGTGTCTTCGTATCAGATCTATACTGTGGAATCTTGTATATTTAAACCTGAATACCCAAATTATCAAAACAGCATACATGTATCACATCATCCTGGCCATATTAGGATACATGTACATGTATGTGTGCATGTGTATTCCATTATCTTTGCACATTGTACTTTCAGAGCTATATGCCAGCTGGACAGAAAAGGTATATAAGTGTTTGTTACAATCTAAATTACAAGTGTTAGACAGTGTAGCTGAAGGAGTTCCTTCCAAGCTAAGATCTGTGAGCTTGTCTCAACTCTAGACCGTCAATCCATCAGTGCAGGCCACAAGAGATGATGTATTTAGACAATGCTCCCTAACTTTGGTTGGTACAGAAATCCAGCAAAGGTCTAGCCCATTCTATGTTTGAAAGCTAAGCAGTTTAATGAACATCTACATGTAGAAAAGGCAACCACACCACCATTCACAGCCAGTGCTCTTACTTAGACATAAAGATAGCTATAGTTAATGGGATATACTCCACTGCAGTGTATGACAAACGAGATAATTTTAAATTCAAGATTGTTAATTTACCACACCTAAGTTCCAACATTCCATCTGGACTTGCATACAGAGTCTACATTTACCAATTAGTATGTACATGTATAGGTAGAATATGTAGTGATTACCATAAGTTTGCATTGAGACATTACAAACTAACAGAGCAACTAATCCATCAAGGATTTAAATTTATGCAGGGTAAGTTTGCTAAAAGACGTGTTAAAATTCTTCATTTCAGTATACGCAAACATATGGATGCCATCTCTCTACCTGCAACGGATAGTTTCATTAGTCGTCTTGTCTCGTGAAGATAGAAATTTTACTTTTGTCAAATGTTTAATATTTTATATTTTTATATTAATATTATCATATATATGTATGCATGTGTGCATGTGTGCTGTGCTTCAAATAGAATAATTGTGTGTTTTTTGTAACAGATGCACAGTAGGTGTGAGTTTTAGAGTGGTTATTTTTCTACTTTTATGTACATGTAAGTTGGTGTTCTTTGTTCGTAGTAGGGAGGTTGGGGCACTGGGTGTGTAGGGACAGTTGGGCCCATAAAACACTCTCCTACAGCCCCAGTTCTCAAGGCTGGGCACTCAGGGTCCTGCCTCCTTTGTGTGGTCTGTGTGGTTGTATGTCTGTGTACGTATGTTTTTGTGTGGTGTATATATCTACATGTACATGTACTTGGTGGGTGACTTTCTTTTCTTTCTTATTTCTGTTAATAGCTAAGGTATATATGTTTGTATATGTGCTATACACATGTTTTTCCATGCAGTAAGGTAGTTCTTCAGACAGGGGATATTACAATCAAAAATGTAATCTCCCTCCCTATATATCTTATATTACATGGGGACTTAATATATGTTCTACTTATGTTCATGTACAGTGTACACACCTGCTGGAGGCTCCACATAAGGTATTATGTAGTCAGAAACTCCTGTTTCATCGATCTCATCCAACCAGTAGGCAATCTCTCTCCAGCTGCAAGCTTCACCTTCATTTACATACCATTTAGCAGCACTTGGTGGTAGATGGTGATACTTTTTAGGTATTCTTAGAAGCCAACCAAGTGTATTAGTAGTGAGAGGCACTACTGTGAAGACTCCTGCCACATTCTCAGGTGTAAGTGGTAACACTGGAGGAGAGAGAAAGATATACGTACCATATTTTTATGGGAGAAAGTTTTGTATATATCACCATTTGTTGCTGTGTGTTACATAATTGATACGTAGATGTGGAGAACTGTACCACAATCCATGACAATTAATTTGTGAATATTTTTAAGCAATCCATAAACAATCTCTAATGAAAAGGTTTTAGTATTTGGTAGAAAATAGTATTATCATATATTACCACATCAATAGTTTGTGGTTACACATTTATCACAACTATTACCTCATGTTTAGCCTCACTTCCCAGACCTTCCCCCACTACACAAAATTTATTGTGTGACTATAATTGTGCAGGGAAAGGAAATATGAAAAGTGTAGGGTACAGCGGGGGTTGCGAAACACATAACTTTGGAGCACTATCACTTGAGATATCAGGAAGCAGTTGCTGCACTACTAAGTATTGTACAAAGTGTCCTGTGGACCTTCCAGTTTCAGTCGCGGAATACGGCTTGTTTTCCGTATGTAGGTGTGTTACACTACAGTGATTGTCACACCTACTGTATAGAGATACTGCGGAACACTGGAGGAGGTTATGGAACACGCTGTGTTTTTGGCGAAGGAGAAATATAAAAAGGCCATATTACAGAGGTTAGTGTAGCTCTATGTACAGCATATGATAGCATACAATTTGTATGTTTTAGCTGAGGTCTGGGGAGATTCACTGTTGGGCACAGAGTAGGTATTGGCACCTGGACTTAGAATAGTTTGCAAATATTTGCTTTTGTGTGATTATATATGAGTTGTTCTTAACTGAAGGTGGTGTGCTGGTCATTAACCCTCCACGCATGCGCAGGAGGGTTACTGTAGTTGGGTCTGTCTGTGTGTCTGTGTGTCTGTTAAGTCAAATCTCACCTCTGGAGCGTCTGTTCGCCCCAAAAATTCTGTCACATACTCAACGGACAACGAAGGTCAAAAAATATGTGGGGTTTTCTCTGAAACTGCTCCGTTGCAGAGATCCAGCACTCCCTCCATTGAAAGCCATACATACAGTCGGCCATTTTCCTACGGAAAGCACATGTGCACATTATAGTATTTACCATGTTGTAAGCAGATTGTGGGGCGTTATCGTGAGTTGCGGTCTGTCCACAATGGCATGAACTCATGGCGCGGAGGGTTCTGCACTTTAGTGCATTCATTGAATTCTTAACATGGAACTGTTCAAGTGATGACTGCTAAGAATTGGATTTAATCCAGATTGAGTCCAAGATGGAAACTAAATCATATGGAGGCAGTATTGTTTCCTACTGTTGTTCCAACAACCAACATAGTAATATGTTCTGTGGTTAGGTCAGTTGACAGTCGTAGTATATGGATGGCTAACATTGTAAAAATTTGTGGGTGTTCAATAAACACACCAAAGTGGACTAAGTGGGCACTAAATAAAGTTTAGCTTTTACAGTAGACATTCTCTGGTATAATTTGCTCAGCAATACCAATGCAAAGAATGTAATACCAGCTATTACATATACCCCATCTCATCCAATCCACAGTTCGTCATCCTCCCCATATGGCCAACCACAGTGATAGGACTCATCAGCATTTGTAGTCAGAGGAAGACGTATAACTAAGGAAGAGTTTCGAAAGGAAATGAAGCAACAAGAACTGGACAAGATAGCAGCAGAACAGCAAAAGAAAGAGAAAATTGAGGAAAGGGAGAAAAGAAAAAAGAGTGAGAGGCTGAACGTGAGAAGAAAAATAGCAAGCCAGGAGAGGTAAACACAAGAAAACACAGGAATTTGATGACAAAGTGACAAAGTGGGTGCTGTTTCTTTCCCCTTTCCCTGTTTTAGGTACTGCTAGATTTTGATCAATGGTTTTCCCTCCACTGTGGTGGGTACTGGCCGATGGAGCCAGTTTCTTAGCTGTTATCTTTTCCAGGCAGAGGGGATATATCCCTGAGTGTAGGAATACACTTATAAGATTTTCTGGAGTTAGTGCTTTCGGCCAAGCCTCTCCTACCAGTTGACTAATATCATAGGCTGTAATCACATTCCCTGGATATTTGTGAAGGAATGCCCTACATGCTCAATTTAAAAAGAAACTTAAAAACTGCAACATCAAGTGGCTGCAAAAGACATGGCATGAGCTGGCAGACAAATTATCATGATCTCATGGAGAACAGCATAATCTATTATTTCGGAGCTGATGTAGGACCACTGTATAGGAATAATACTGGTCTTTGTGGTGGAACTTGAGCGACGAAAAACTGGATCCACTTAAAGAATGCACCATCCTTTATCCACCCACATTTTGTGCCAGTAAAGGGCATCCCTGGTGGAGCTCCCTTCATCAACTCAAGAGATATTCTCTCTCTTGGAAAAATTATCATTGGTGGCAAGCTATGACCAGATGCTGAACCACATGCAAGAATAGAATTAGTCCACCACTTTTCCCCACTTGTAACCCCCCCCCCCCCCCCCCCACACAGTTTTTTGCCCTTTCTTAGCACAGACCTTCAATGGTTTGTGCACACATGACATGCCTGTCTCATCTGCATTATATATTTGTGAGGGGGAAAATTCATACATTGTACATGTATATAATGCAGAGAGCCGGTCAAGAACTCTTCAATTATATCATGACGGCAATTTTTAGCCTGAGCATAGGATAGTGGTTGTGGCATTTTCAGTGACTATTTGTACCTTTGTGAAAAAGATTTGTACCAATCTCTGCCAGAATTATTGGCAGTTTCATACGTAAGTGTACATGCGGACTTAGTCCAAACCCTCTCTGAGCCATTGTAGTAATATATTTACCAGCCTTTCCTCTTTTTCCTTTAACAGGGTTGTTGAAGGACCAGGTTTGCAGTCAGCTGTAAGAAAACAGTCAATCTGTCGCTTCAAAGTTGTCACTGGAACACTGTATTCCCTTGCTGCCTGTCTCATGTAACGTCATCAATTGCATGTTTCATATTATCTGGTCCTCTTGGAGGGGCACTTAGAAGAGGCTTTAAGAATGTCATGTCTCTCCTGTGCGCGAAACTGTAGATTTTTGAAATGTTTCACGATATTTTAAGCATAGTAAACAAGCTGCGGCATGTGCGCAGGCATAATTAAGTAATCTTTGACCTGGGAAGCCATATATGTTGTTGCACTAGAAGTTCATGCAGGGCCGGCGGAGACGGTGGGGCAGGTAGGGCATTTGCCCTACCACTTTTTGGTGGTCCATACAGGAATTGACGTGTGCTATGACTTTATCCGAGGCTAGCTGCGTTCGTAGTCACGCAAATTAAGCCCGCCAATGTACCAGTACGCGGTATAGTCTACTCCGGAGTCGTCTGTTTTCGCTTTGTACGCTGCGGCCGCGTAATGCCCTTTGGATGTGGTTAACACGTACGCACGCATGCGCGTCCTAATAGCCCGCACTGCAGTTGCCCTACTACCCTTTATGGAGCTGCTCCGGCCCTGTCATGCCTTACGTTTAAGTTGTACAGAGTCAAGTTGGTCTACAGCTATCATCCAAAGTAATGTAAGTGTTCCGTAATACCCCCTGTTCCGCTCTACCCTACTCCATTACATTACCTTCAACCACAAATATACACTCATTATATCTACATGATAAATGTGTATAGCACACTAGCTAAAACAAAAAAAACTACCTTAGCAACCTATACAAGACATAGCACAACACACACTCATACAGGAGCAGGACCCTGGATGCCCAGCCTTGAGAACTGGGTGTGGCGGGATATGCTTTTTAGCATGCCAACTGTCATGGAGTGTGGGGAACTATGTGATTTAAAAGGAAGAGGGCCCTGTGCTCTATGCTTGGACACTACTATAAGGGCCTGAGGCCTTTTAAATCACATAGTTTCCTATGTCTAACCTGTTTAGATTTGCATGTTGTAATTTCATTGGATAATTGATACACGTTGCTATGTAGATCAGAGATACAGTCTGCAGAATCACGCATAAATCACATGCCAAGCTCTGCATGATCACTTTAATTCATGTAAGCCAGAGGCCAACTATAGAGTCATAGGAACTAGGACTACGGAAAATAAGGATCCTAGCACTTTGCAATCATCATTACCTCTTACAGATAAAAACTGGACAAGGGGATAGAAAGAGCAGAGAGGAGATGGAGGATGTGAGGCTATGTAGATAGTAGGTTCATATTAGATGTCAAATATGAAATCTCAGAGCCAGCTACATAGTCACACTAATCTGGGATCATATAGGAATGTAGCAAAGAAACTAACAAAGGGGGTCGAGACGACTTACAGGACGAATGTTGTAGATTACATGAGAAATTACTAAGGCAAAAGCAGCTCACAATGTGGAAGAAGGTAGTGCAGAATAGTCAGTGTAGGTTATGAGGGGAAAGCTTTTATAGATATGTTAAGAAACAGTAAATTACTTCCTTGAGTAGTGTTGAGCAGTAACAAGTACAAAGAAGTACATGTATATAGTGTTGAGGGAATAAGTACAAAGGAGGTGTTCAAGAGGCATTATAAGCATTTGGGTAAGGTTAGTACAGACAAGTATATGTAAATAATGAAATTGAAATAGATGTAAACAAAGACAAGTGCTACGACACATCAACATACCATTTACCTGTAATTACATGTGAGGGTACCATACATATTATTATAGGCACTTTCCAAGAGATTTTCATTCAGAGTAGAGACTACATGTACATGATGAGGGCCAACCAGCCCGAAACAGCTGTCCGCCATTTGCCAAGTTTACTCTGCGCACACCTTTTTACATGTACATACAGAACTCCACATTTGGGCAAATATATATACACAGCTTTCTAATTATCAGTACCCAACTGTTGCAGGCATACAGCCATATACATATACATGTATTATATATATGGTTGGAAAGAATGAAGATTTCTAAAAAGTGACATTACAGCCAATTTATTTCATAAATAACTGTGTGTTCAGTGACACATCCATAGTTGCTAAAGAAAATTTAAAGTGTAATATACCAATCCATATATACATGTACACAGTAATACCATACTGTGTGATAGTAACTGCATCCATGCCCAAGTATGAAGGAAATGGTATTCTTATGCTCCAGTAGTTACAAGTTGTGATGGGCATGCTTAACTCAATTAGGATAATGACAAATACACACTTGTAATGGAAGAACAAAAGTACAAACTCTTAGACTACTGAAAACATGTGCATTGGAACCTTGCCTCCTGTCCAATGAAAGTAAAGTGTAAAAAACATTTCTATTAGGATGTAGGTATGACAGTGCCAAAAGGTAGAGAAACAAGTGAAGTATATGTGCAGCAAGAGAGGGGATGAGGGCATGCAACAATACTAACATGAGTAACCCCATAAATAAAAGAGATGTAGGGAGAGGGATAAAACTGTACCATCAATACAACAAGCTCTGAATAGCTACAATAGGTCTGGTGTCTTCCACCATAAGCAAGTGACACCATACTCTCTAAATGAACTATCTACATGTATAGCGAAATCCATATATATTAATCTGCACCATGTCAGGCTGAAGCCACTAGTACCCTCTCTTTAAGCTTACTGTGTCCAAAAATGTGTCAGATAAACCGAGAGATTCACAAAATAACCCTGGCTGCACATGCATGCCGAGGGTTATGCGCTTCTCTGTGGATGGTTGTGGTATGTAGTGAGCACTCATTCACATGTACATAACCCTGAACTACTTATCTACACCAGTCATGTATGTGGACATAACATACATACCAAAGTAATGGCACTTGTAGTATCACAGTACACAATGTAGTAAAGAAGAAAAATTTGATCAGTTGCTTGTTTTATAGAAGAGACCAATTGTTCTCTCTATTACTGTAGCTACTCTAGATGAGTCACTGAATACACAGACTGTGTAGTACTACCACTAAGATAAGAAAGTATCACCATTAACACATATGAATCAATTTTTGAGCTGTGTAATTTGTAATGAACATGTGTTATATGTTCACATTGCAATTAACGTATGCTTACATTGCTTCAACAATTAACTACATGTAACTGCATTGCCTGCTTGAGACACAACACAACAAGCAGGGCTTCATACAGGAGTTTTTGGTGGGAGGGGAAGAAGTTTGTGGGGCACTGCCACAGTGTCATGGATGAGTTTGTAGCACACATTTTGTGATGTCAAATAAAAGACTGAGACACAACACAACAAGGATTGAGAAGTGCTAGCATTGCACCATTGGTTAGAAGCTTACAGAAACCAGATTGCTTTAAAACCAAGGAAACGTAGAGATGAAAGATGCTTGCCTGTTCATGGAAACACATCCCTAACACATACACATCACTGGTTACTCTATCCCTGGTATTCTCTCAATTGTGAGGTTAACCATATTATCATTGTTTCTTGGCATTATATCTGATTCCTTGCCTGCATACTGGACCTAGCTTTCATTATTTGGACTGCCACCCCATAGCAACTTAGGATTGATATAAACACAATCCAAGTTACCTTGTACCAAGATTCCTCCTTGTTTACTGCTTTGTGTAGGAAACAAGTACCGCGTACATGTAACTATGACATCATGTACATGTACGAGTTTCTACCTTTTCTACCTCCTTGTAGCTCTGTATATCGAAACTGTAATCTCCTGCCTATCTCCGGATCAAGCTTGTTACATAATTTGCTCAGAGCCATACTTCGTCCTTGGAGTTGTTGACAGAACTGCCGTTCAGGGTATGCCGCATAATTTCTGTATTCATGACCTGCGCTAAATTCCATTCATAAATTACATTCTACAGGAACAGGGGCGCGCTTGCAGAGTAGAACATGTCCGATAACATGCCTCATTCGCTCCCCTTATGTATCGCACTGCGGGGCTAGGGAGAGAAACAACCGTCGTATACAAAGGCCTCACACGGCACGGCTGACGACTAAATGTGACATCTGCACACGTGATTGAGCCCCACCCCCTTCAGCTGCGCGCGCGCACGTCGCGCATAGATCTGCGGACCGGCATCATAATGCTGGTTCGAACACTAAGACGATACTTGGCCGGTGGCGTAGGAACCACGGGGGCTCCGGGGGTCGGCGCCCCCTTTATTTTCTGCTAGAGGGCTAGCGATCCCTTTCTTCTCAGCTATATCCTTGCTTAGACTTCTAGCTAGGTCTAAACGCAAGACGCTAGGTCTGCAGGCAGTGGCGTAGCTACAGGTAGGGCCTGTGCCCTACCAAAAATCGGTGCAAACATTGATGCATCGAATTTCGCGCGCACTCGTACTCGTACTTACTGCACTGCTCAATGCTGCGTAGCCGCGCCGCGCGTGGTGTCACGCCGTCGATGGTCCCCCGCCGAAAATGGTCCCCCCGGAACATCTACGGCAGCCGTGATTGGTCCCCCCCTGCCACGCATGGTCCCCTCACCTGAAACACTACATGCGTTGGTATTCCGACGGGATATGGTCTCCCAGCAATTCATCAGTGTGTTTTCTACGGCAGGCCATAACTTACATGCCCGATCAATGGTGTATAGGCCAACTGTGCTTGCTCCCTGTTCCGCGCATTGTGCGCTACAGTAGCGATACCCATACCACGCATTGAGCCTTAGGAAATAAATATCAGCTACACTAGATAGTGGCTAAGAGTCAGTGCACCACTATAACGTGTTCGAGACTCACTGATACCGGCGCAGCTAAGGCAAGACCAGGATAGTAAGGGGGACCGTCAGCGGCAAGGGGGACCGTCTGTGACGCCATACATGGTCCTAGGGTGACCATATTTTTCGCCGTGGACGTTCCGGGGGGACCGATTTTGGGGGGGAACAACTATCGTATGATCATGACAGATCATTTTTTGAATTTTTGTAACTTTTAGTTATTACCGTTTTTTATTGCTTAGAATGCACCAAAAACAGTCTCAGAATTTAAAAGAAGGCCTAAAATTTTAAATTTTCGAGGGGAGCCCCTAGGGTCTGTTTATAAGTGCGTGCCCTACCATGAAGTATTCCCTGGCTACGCCACTGCTGCAGGAGCGTTTACATGGCGAGTATTTAGCCTTGGTTCCCAGGCCTTCCCCGTTGCGCGTAATTGTGCGCGGTGATTGTGCGGGAAATATTTGAAACGCGCGCGCATTCAATGATATTCAGGTAAATCCACTGTTGGCCGTGCATTGCATTGCTTTGAGATTCCGCATCATCTCTACTTCAGTAGCTCTGTTGATAAAGCATCTCTCTAGAACATGTAATGTTCTCGTTAAATAAGAAAACATTTTTTCAAGTTGTCCCACCCCTAAATAGAAAAATGGCCCACACTTTTCTAATGTGCTGGAGATATGCTCCTTGCACGTGGTAAGAAATTCTGAAAAATGTGTAGGAAATATTCCTGCAATAATTTAAATACTCTTGCAAAATGCAAATGTGCCAGAAGAAATGGAACGAATGGTAGAATATTCCTGCATGTGTATAAGGAAAAAAAGAAATTGTTTTTAAGAAGGGCAGTAATTCTTCCTACACGTGCCGGAAATGTAGTTCCGGCACATCTGCAAATGTGTAGGAAAGTTTTGTATGAGGTGGTACCACATATGCCTCAACTTGAAAAATGTTCTGTCAAGGTTCAAATACAAGTGGAGCATGTTTTCTTCCTCCATGTGTTTTTGTGGTTCCATGATGTGCCATTTTTTTGTGCATTGCGAACTTTGTAACTGTTCTCAGGGGAGTACGTAAGGCCTACGGTAGTGGCGGCACTATAGATCTACATATATGTACCACAACCCCTAAGAGCTGAAACTGGTCCAGCAATGACCGGACTGATCATGAGCTGGCCACACATACTCCTACAGTACTGGTATATATGTGTACAAAAATTATACAATTCCTTTTTCTCCTTCTCCCTCTTCTGTTTCCTCTCTCATTTCCTCTCCACTCCCCCTAGTTCCCTCCCAATTCCCCTCCACAGCTGCTATATAGAATGTGTCAAGTTAAGGTCCTCCTTATATTTGGAGCTGATATCAGTCGTACTAATCATGATAGAGAGGAATAAACACCTCTTGATCATGATGTAGCTACCATGGCCATCAACAGCAACCCTGCATTTCTTGTCACAATACCCTGCAGGATACCTTGGTTGATTCGAATCATTATTGTAGGGCAAACTTGCAAGACCCAATGCTCTCATGAGATCACACCACTCAACGTCCTAAGTGGGAAAAGTGGAATCCCCCATATATATGACCCACGTGACGTCAGTGATCAGATGCTTGCTCCTTCTAAAGTAGTACAAAGCTGAGAATGTGCTACTGTCATTAGTGAAGAGAAAGGTGCATTAATGTAGCCTCTTGATTGTGGTTGTGCAAAATGTTCAAAAGTGACACGACATAATACTTGTACATGTATAACACTGACACTAACATTTTCTCTGCACACATGTGAATACATGTATCACTTGGCTAGTGAGACTCTAGCCATACGAGACATGAGTGAGTGAGTGCTAGATGACACTTCACATGAGTACATGCCCTCATCCTCTTCAGTCATACTGACTATTTTGTATTCAGGTGAGGTGTCTTCAGGAAGGGAGAGGCCATTCATGTACCAAACATAACTGATGTCGTCACAGCCAGTAGCCTTGCAGCTGAGAGTGGCAGTAGAGCTCAGAGTGACCACCTGCGATTGTGGGTGCTCAGTGATACACAGTTTATCTGATCCTGTAGAGGGAGTAATGTACAGTGTACATGAATGGATTAACTGTTGTGTGTGGGTTTCAAATGGAACTCTATCCCTACATAATATATGCACACTGCTCTGAAGATCCACATGCAGGTACGGGAGGAATGCCTACTATATTTTACTAGTTGAAATGCTTTAGCATTGACGGCGAGTGTGAGCAATCCAACCGTGTATATAATTGAGCTGTGGGCATGTACAATTGGAAATCGTGTAAAACATTACAGTATGTGCAATGTGGCAATGCTGTTTAAAAATCGGCAACTACATGTAGGTTGCATGGCTCGCGCCCGCACTCCAATAGTGAATATGATTAATCGGCCGAAAAGTCGTCCGGCCAGAAATGATTTACAACACAGAGACTCTCACATACCATTTGTTGCAGTGGATGGCACAGGTGATGGTTCAGATGGTCTAATGGTGATGGGCTGTGAACTTAGACTTTCATTATCATCATCGACTCCTCTCCCAGTCAGGCCATACATATTACTGTCGTGATGACTGTTATGGAACTGCTCTCTATAGCCACTGGCATTTGCTGGTTTGTGCTCAAATCTCTGCTGGTGAGGCGCTACTGAAACCACCTTTATCTTGGCTGAGTGGGAGAGGACAGATCCTTCAGAAGTTGATATCTGACATTGGTAGCTACCCTGGTCACTGTCCACAGTGGATGCAATTATCAACTGCTTATCCGTTTTCCCAGAGAGCTGGTGGCCATTCTTGAACCACTGGAATTTTGCAGGGTATTGACTTCTCTCAATTTTGACTTCCAGTCTAGCCTCCTGACCATACACTACCACAATATCTCGTGGCTGGGATGAAATGGAGAGGCCTGCAGGACAGGAGGATGGGATATGGTGGTCAAGAGGAGTTGAGAAGAGGTCAAACACAGTTGACCTTTGTTCATTATGGAGACAAATTCTTCAACACTCACATGACTGACATACATGTATCTAGTACTGTGTGGCAATTTGATGTACCTGTTCACATGCATCTACCTAGGGCTAACACTTGTTGGGCTGGAAAGCTTCCCGGAGCATTTTCCGTCTCACCAAGCACACGTGAAACAGTCTTGCTAAATTCTCACATGAGTGTACATTGTACATTGCACAATGTACATTTAAATTTACATGTACATGATTAATGCAGAGTTTGAGTCTAACATGCTTTGCATGTTGTATCTGCCTTGCTTGTGTCAGTTGGATCCTGAGTTTTTTCACATGTACATGCGTGCAAGATTCAGCTATGACAGCGATGCCTTATTCCGACTATTTTAAGAGAAGAGCCCTCCTGTTCCACTCGCATAAAATGTTACCCAGTGCAGTAGCAATTCGTTTGGGACGCGAATTTGAAAAATCCATCCGCGAGTGAATCATCACGTGCTTTTTCCGTCTAATGGAATGGAAAGGAATGGAACGGAACGGCCATTCCGTTTTAACAATATTGCAACCGAACGGATGGAAATGGAAAATTTTTTTGGGCTGCTGTACACAATATACATGTATACCAGAGATACATGTACATGTATGTACATGTATATACATGTATGTACATTTGTACATGCACATGTGGATTATCGACTTACTGGCAGGTTGTGATGATGGTACATTTGGAGGCTGTGCTGGTTTCTGTGGAGTTGATGTGTCCAGACTGACTCCTGCCTGTGTCAGAATAGTTCTCAGTGCATAGACTGTTCCTTGCTTCCTATTTCTCCATTCCCTCAGCAAATGATATGCCTTCTCCTCCATGCTAGCCTGTGAAACACAACACAGTACAAGTACATGTATGTGTATACACATGAACGTGACATAAAAGACCCCCACAAATGAAACCCTGGTGTATATACATCCAACATGTACATGTAGGTGAACTGCATGTATACCTGATAGTGTTGTGTACTAGTGGCATCAGCTGGGAGTAGACCAAGGTAAAGGGCAAGGCGGGCCCAATTCTTAGTTTGTCGTGCCACTGGCTGAGCAAACTGCCATAATACATGATCACTAGGCACCTCATCTGCAGAGATATGGGAGTACATAGTGTATAAATATAGCTGCAATTACATGTATATGTAATGTTCATACAGAAGTAAAGGTCATACACATGTACATGTACATGTACATGTGTATTTTTCAAAATTCTCATGTTGAAAATATAGCCCCTGTGGTGATGATGGCCCAAGCATAAATGCATATGAACATGTACTTCCAAAGGGAAATGGTACATACACACAATGTACATGTACATGGTCAAATCTCACACATGAATATGTGAATGAACTAACCCTCTGGATTAGATGAATGTCTTCTCCGGCCTTGACCTACAAAGAGAATGGTACATTACCAGTTACTGTTGACTTTGAGTTAGGCAGTGGGGTTTTCCTAGGTAGGCTTGTGTGGTGTGTGGTGGATGAATATTATTGTTCTGAAACCACAACTGCACAGGCCTGCCTAGGGTATTTACATGTAAGTCTAGGCTGCCGCAGAGCAGCTACACATACACGCTGAGGGTCAACCATCCCAAAACAGCTGTCCATCTTTTTGCTAGTTAGCTCTGCGCACACCTTTTTTCATGTAAGAGTACATGTATACATGTATGTAGGGAAATGAGGCAAAATTGAATACTTGCACAACAGCACTGTTGGAAAAACTAAACTGTCTTAGCAATAACTTACCAAGTTGTGTGATGGGTGGGAGTGCCGTACGTTGCAATATGACCTTAACCAGCACCACATCACTGAGTACACTGCCATAGTTATTGGACACAGTGCAGCAGTACTGACCATTGTCAAGTGTACTGGCAGACTTTACTCTCAGAACACTCTCACTGCAATACTTCAGCTCCTGTGCTCCCTTGAACCACCTGTAGCTCATTGGGCTCTCTCCCTCGGCTTTTATGCTGAGCACCAGTGGCTCTCCCTTCACTACCTCAACGTAGGCCTCCGGCTGTTGTTTGAGCACTGGAGCCCTAGCATCTGTAGGTATTAGGATTAGACATTAATAAGGAACAAGTACCCACTACTCACTGGTCAGGTTCACCAATTAACAGTACATGCTGTTAAGGCTGGGTAGAAAGTACAGTTCTGGAGGCTCTGTAATATCACTGCAATGTATCATCTTACCCCACACATGCTATATACACTGTATGTACACAATCAATGTGTTAAGTAAACAGGTGGCTAATTCAATCAATGACCTTTGACCCCTAGGTTGCTGGGGAACCTAAACTCACCATTTCCTGACTTCAGTGTCACCTCTGCTGTGTGGCTCTGTCTGCTGCTGTCTCCATTAGGATGTGACACGAGACAGAAATACTTCCCTCTATCTCCCTCTCCCGCCTCCTCCAGCACACACTCACTGCTAATCTCCCCTATCAGTGGCTCTCCATCCTTGTACCACAAATAGTCAGGCTCTTCAATTTTAGAGTTGAGTAGACGAGCTTTGCATTTTAGTTCAATACGACCATTTATGGCTACTTCACAGTCTTGTGGATGCTCGACAATTTCAATTGAGGGTTCTCTGAGGATGTGTGTCTTATCATCATCATCATAGTGTTCTCTACTAAGCTCCCCAGAGAGAAAAGAAGTACATGTGTTCTCATCGTTAGCATTGTGTGTCGTGCATGAAGAAGGAAGTTGTGAATTGGCCAGTTCAGTGCTGGCATTCTCACTCCTTCTGTGTGACTTTAACTGCATTTTTTCAAGCGACTCAACAAGAACATTTTTGTTGCCTTCATCAAACTGGTGTGGTCTACTGTTAGTTAGGAGATGTTGCTCAGCTTCCAGAGAAGATGTTGGGGTGTGTGTAGTTGAGGAAGTGGATGAACTGTACTGTGACGATGGAAAGTGAAGGTCATGCATAGGTTGACCTTGAGGGGTGGGTGATTCAGGTCGAGCCACAACCTCAGCATGATATGGAGCATGTAGATACCCATTCTGGGGTGTATTGCTCTGGGGAGGCAACGACGACCCACTCCCACTTGTGTATGAACACAATCGATGATATGGTGTGGCAGGAGCATATCTACCAGGACTCTGCAGCGAGGATGAACTATCACTTGGGCCAGCAGTGTGTGAGGAGAGTGGTGCATATGGGATATTAGAGTACCCATACCCATGGCCGTAATTAGATGCTGGGTTATTGCTGGAAGCAATCTGATGGTTCCCAACATCAGATCCATAGGAAGAAGATGAAAACGGTGTATAATGTGTTCGATAGGCTGGATTACACACACCTTGCTGGTGATGAGGGTTGGAGGTGTATTGATGACTTGGAGGTGGATAGTAACCTACCACTGATGCATTGTGCCCACTGGGATAGCCATGTACTGGGACATGTGAATATGCACCATGATGATGATTGAAGTACTGGCCTTGAGGAGGAACTGGAGAGTGCCTACGAGGCATGTTGGCTTGTGTGCTATACTGGTACTGGAATCCAGGTTGCCTGAAATTGGAGCCAACCGTATACATGGTAGATGCACCGCCAGAATAAGATGGCTGATATGGTGATTGTTGAGGGGTGAAGTAACTTTGTCCTTGTACTGCTGGCCCTGTATGAGGGGAGACTAGAGGAGCATAGTTGGCTACGGGACTCCCTGCAGAGTAGCACCCTGCATCAACTCCACTAACACCAGAGTGGTTCATACTCAGGCCAGGGGATTGCAGGTTATATGGTGGCTGTGCAGGTACTGGATTGAGAGGAGCTACAGTATAACTGGGGTAGCTCAGGGAGGAACTATTGCCACTCCTTGATGACTGGTAACTTCCAGGCTGCATCGAAAGGGCACCTCGTGATAGCACACTGTTATTTACTCCCTGTTGATTCTCAGGTGAATATTGATCACTAGCTATCAATTTGGGGGGGAGGGATTGCATTGAGGCAGGATTAACCGATCTCGATCTCTCGGTGTTGATTTCTGGCATTGAATTTTGAAACGGACTGCGAGCAGCCAGTGTTACATCACCACTGTCTTCAATGGAGCTGCTTTCAGAGGGTTCAATGTGTTTCAATCCTGAATAAAAGACATGATGCACATTTCTAATGTAATGCGCAGGTACATGTACATATACACATCTGCTTTTAGAGGGTTCCAAATTTCAATCCCGAAGGACCAAAACAGTGTAATGTACTAATTGCTGAGCGCATTAGCATGTGGCAGCTAATCCGGGGCCATATCTCTGCCAATGTGTACATACGTGGAATCACACTTTAGGAATTCCATTAGTCATGCTCAATTTCCTTGGAGTAGTGTTTAGGAATGGCATTTGTCATGGTACGTGTTGTATGATATCATTCATGGCAATACTTGCGCATGCGGAATCCTAGTTTCTAACATAATGTACAATGCATGTACATACATGTATCTGCAATGGTAGAGCTATAGCTATAGATAAGAAAATGTTATAATATCCATTAATTACAACTTTACAGCAATATTTCTCCAATTAAAGAAGCAATTAAATGGTATCTTCACACATGTGAGGTGTGGTAGTTATACATGTACATGTACATGTAGATGGTATACATCAAATATGTAGTACACTTACATGTACGTACACCAGTAGTCATGCATGCAAAAGGGAAAGGTTAGCAATTACAAACTATTACAATACTAACTTATGGAAGGTTACACACGTACTTATAGTACACATGTACATACAGCATACAAGTGAAAAATCCCCAAATGCAGGCTCAGTGCACATACATGTACATAACATATATTGTACATGTACATGTACATGTATTCATGTACGTTATATGTACATGTACATGTACGTGTACACATGTACATTATATGTACATGTACATGTACGTGTATAGGTTTGCACAATACATGTACAATGTACCTCCATAGTCTCTGTAGATACGTACATGTACATGTATGTATGTATTTATGTATGTATGTATGTATGTACGTGTACATATGCACAATATAGTATTGCACACACACACACACACACACACACACACACGTACTTATACGCACATACACACATATTCATAGCCCGGGCGCCATGTGGGGAAGATTATTATTACATAACATCCTGTATGAATATGCAACACTATTCCTAGTCAGCATTCCTCTCTCCACTGAAAGCAGGCCTTCGGGGAATTGTCAGTATCACTGAATTTAGCCAAAATTCACCTCGCCTATCATTTGGCAGGAAAATCTAGTTTCGACAAAGTGCAATTCAAATTCTCAAGTACTGATTTGTACTTTCATATACATGTATGCATGCAACAAACTTGCATACATATACTTTTCTATATACACGTACATGTACATGTACTTTTGGTACCAGTTTTACATATACATGTACCATTCCCTTTGCCAATTTGCACATGCCCATTACTGTACATATACAATCACAAACTACATTTACTACTTGTCCGAACCACTCTACCCCACTTTCTGAGGGAAACGTACATTTAAAAGGTAAGTGCACACTATTCTCTACATTCTGTCCATATTAGTACCCCTAAAGATAGTCATGTATGTACATGCACATAGCTATTGAATTAGTCGGCTACATGCTTGTGCACGTACATACATGTATACGTTTACATGTACATGTATGTACATTTCCAAGCGAAATGGCTTTAAGGTGACTACATCGCCTCCTCCTTCCGACTCAGGTCAAATATGTGTATAATATATGTACATTCCATATAGTCATAAAATGGATCCAAGCAGTGCGAGATGGAACTAAACCTTCATGACAACATTATGTACACATGTACAAAGAAACAGAATTGGTTATTTACAGTTCATCAATCAGGATGTACACATACATGTACATGTATATGTACACGGCTAGCTGTAAGTCTCTTTAACCCAGTACCCCAGTTCTCAAGGCTGGGCACTCAGGGTCCTTCTCCCAAGTTGTGTTGTGTTGTGTTGTGTTGTATGTTTTGTGTTTGTGTCATTTTAGTGTGTGATGGGGAAAGGGGAGGGATTACTTTCTGTCTTTCTCAATTACCTATCTGGCTGGTATGCTATATACATGTACAATAATTCCATGTACATGCATTACATGGTGATAGCAGTTATGGTAACATTGAAAATGTGCAATGTTAACATACATGTAACTGCTATTCACATGCATCCATCAGTGTCCAGATTATCACACAGTACGGTAGTACTGTGTATATAGGGATTGCTATGGTCTATCCCCATTGAAAACCATATATAAGGATTTTGTTCATTTTCACTTTCAATTTGAAGTTAATTTCACTTTTAATGATATCAAGGTGAAGAATGTGTGAAAAATAACCAGTATACTAAAATTGGTTGTGTTTTGATCTAAAATGTGTGTAATAGCTTAAAAAGTGCTTTTCACATTTTTGCCATGTTTTCCATCTTATTCTTCTTCTTCTTCTTCTTCTTCTTGAAGAAGCGTACCTCAAAAACCATAAAATTAATGAACTTGAATCTTTGCATGTGGAAATATGTCATTACGTACTGGGGAATAGAGGTATAATATTTTTGTTAACCCTTGTAGTTCTTGTACTACTGATCGTTATCTCTCCCAGCAATGTATTATGAATGAGGATAACTAATGAGCATAAATCAGCAACCATGGTAACCATCAACCTGAAAGTCAGCATGTGTAGAGATATCATCACTAATAGCAACATAACAAAATCACATGTTATTAACCCTTATGATTCTTGTAATACTGATGTTAACACTCCTCTCAATGCAATACATGTACATGTATATTAGTGATTACGTAATTTCATTTTGAATGTACGTGCATAGTACATACGTTGTACGTAATATAGTAGCATGCGTCATACAATAAATCGATTACGTAATGAGACAAGACTCGTTAATGACGTCATTACATCTGCCGCGCATGCGTAGATGCTTAGCAACTAGCGCGTAGCAACTAGGCGCAGAGTGAACTGGCTGATAATAGAGAAACATGAGAAATGTGTTGACGATTTGTATAGCAACTAGCACTTAGTACTACATAAGCAAAAGAAAGATGTGTTGACGAACTCTCACCGTCAGAACACTGCACACGCGTACAGTGTGCTAACTCTGCCTCTACGTATATGTACGTACCATGGTAAGCTTCTATACCGTCTGCTGGAGAAACGGCACGCTCTTCTACCACGATACCACCAAGCCAAAGCGCTAGTGACTGATAGTTCCTTTACTAGCAAGTTTTCTCTAGTATTTGTAAGTGTAAGCAGCCGCTTATAGCTTGCAACCAAACCACGCCCTACTAATCACACATTTATACAGTAGCTCAGTGTGTGGTTAATAGCAATACTTGGCCAGACGTTTATGGATGCGGAGAGCACATTCTAGTGAGAATTATTGATTACAATAGTAAAAAAATGACAAGAGACAAGTAAATGAAAAATTTAGGAAATTTGAAGTGTAATATAGGGATTGCATAAAAATGAACAGAGACAAGATTGGGACACAGACATGCTATATACATCAATGTACTACAAGGTATGTTGATGTACATAGCATGTCTGTGTCCCAATCTTGTCTCTGTTCATTTTTATGCAATCCCTATATTACACTTCAAATTTCCTAAATTTTTCATTTACTTGTAAATGTAGAATGTGTTGCATATTATGATACAATGTCACTGTCACAACTGCACTGTCAAACCCAGTAATCTGTTTTGAACACATATCTAGTGATAAGGCTGCCCATCCATGAATTCCTGCATTCCATGTTGTGTATATACATGTATATCAGATTGCAGAGTCACTGACTTATTTTCCTTTTACAACACGTGTCTATCACAGCCTTGACTGCATTTATGGCCTCATGGTATTCACCACAACCTCACCTCCATTTTTTATTCCATTGAAGGAATGCTTCTCTACAACATCCATTGCTTTGATAACTGCAAGAGACGTATAAAGTGGAGAGTCATAATCAACACAAAGTGTACGTAATGAGCCAAATATGTTTGTTTTATTACATGTACATAGCACATACTGTACAATATACATCATCATATGCCTTACATACACAGAGCAAAACATATATACATGTACAATGTATGTGGGGACTAAGAGAAATACTTTGTAATACACTTTACATGTAATCCAATGTGTACACATTACATTACGGTACATTACCCAACAGTCAATTACTTATGTAACAAGGTACTTCCCAATGAGGAACTTGAGACCAATATACATGGTTAGTGACCTCTCACTCCCCTCTGTACTTCCCTTTGCTTTGTACAATACTCCATATACTTGTACAGCAGTGTATATGTGAGGTGTGTATATGTAAGGTCATGACATCTCTGGAGGTGTATTTCCCATTTCTCAGAGGTGATAAGTCATGTTATGTCATGTCTGTCAGTGAGTAAGAGGGTTAGTCCAGGCAGGAAGTTACAACACAAACCTACCTAGTTACACATTCCTTGTCATTCCTCCATTCTGTGTACTGTTTAATTGGTGTTTAATTGGTGTTGAGTGAAATAGTTCCCTTTGGACAATTACCTACAAATGTATCTGATGTACACCTACAATGTACATGTATATGCATGTGATTCTACAAGTACATGTACCTGGATATATCATATGCATCCTTACACTATACAATCTGTACATGTACATTGTAGGTGCTCCTATATTGTATGGGCATTATGGTGACAATCAAACACACAATGGCCCACTCACACAATGGCACACCGTCACGTGTTCATATTGACTGCTACAATACTAGTTCATGTACAATGATTCACAACTGAGGCACAGGTGGCAGGAGGAGTGTACATGTTGCAGTATGCACCACCATGAGTTAATGCTCATGCACTGTAGAGTGTATACATGTACATCACACTCATCAGTAACTGGCACACTCTATGTGTACATGTAGTAAACAGTTTCGATAATTTAATTTCATACACTGTTAACTCCTCTGCCAAATACGGCTCTTCCACAATGTGCTCAAAACGCAGTCCATCACACCAACAGCAACTGTTGCAGGTGTGTACATGTAACTTGTGTATTATGGAACTACGCCATGTACACAGAGATCTTGTACACAGAGATCATGTAGAGTATGTGTACGTGTATCAGCTTCAGTTCTGGTTGTGGAGTGATGGGAATAACATGTACACATGTACATTGAACGTGTACTAAATAGTGTTTATTGCAAAGCACATGCACTCCCAATGTACATTACACTTACAAGGGGAATGCAGTTATTCTTTAATGTTTATTTCAACTTGCAGCACTTTCTTAACAAACTGTTACATCAAAGAGTACATGTACATTCACGAATAAAGTATGCCGTGAGCAGGAAGGGGATAATCCGGTGCATGCATCCATTGGACTACATGCAATGTGTGTACGATGAGCAGTATGATGAAAATGATATAAATTAATGATGGAAGACTGACGTAGAGTCCACCTTCATTGCCAGTACCTACATGTAAATCCTTGTAATCTCATCAGACTGCATATGAAGCAGTTTATATGTATGTAAATGTACATGTACTAGCAGTGTATGCATGCAGTGTATGTACATGTACGTACATGTATATACATTGTAGGAGAAAAAACTATAAATGAAGTGGTCCCCCAGAGTAAATTTGGCAACAGAAATGTACATACATGTACATACATTGTACATGTATATATGTACATACATGTATGTGAACTGGATATACACGTACAACGTACATGTACCACATATAGGTACTGTAGATACATGTACATGTACAACACTACATTGCACATGTATAAAGAAACTATCGATGAAAAGTTCCCGTGAGGCAATATGCATTTCAAATATAGAGCGCTAAATGAGATCATGCATCTCCAAGAATGTCACCAGGAAATGATTCATACACTACTGATACCACACCCATTTCGCTCTACTCCTTACATGTGGGTGACAATAGGAGTGGTACATGTTACACAGCAGGAGTGGTACAATTTCACATATATGTGGCAAGAGCTCATTGTATGATGCATGTACACGTACACGTACATGTAAATGAACAGAGGATATTTTTACCTGAGCAAGGCAGACAATTTATAATGAAGTGGCTCCTACTATTAGTTCCAATAGCAGGAGCCACTTCACAGTTTTCTAGCTCTTCAATACACATAACCACGTTTATTAGCCGACATATAGAGAGTCACAGGTCTAAGTAAATACCACACAATGTTTGCACGACCTCATCGAGCTGGAGCTAGAGTATAGCCACATCCACTGTTTTTCATGTATTCACACATTACAGCGACTATACATGCACAGGTATATAGAGTGATGACTAAAGTATACAGAGAGGTATTAACCAGAACGCCCATCATTGCTACATGCATTCACAACACCAACTAAACTCACCTCCCGATATTATAACAGTGGTCTTTAGACTCCTCTCGCTCACGGATTACTGTTTCAAGGCAAGAAGGAAGGTTAGTATAGCAGAGACGACAACGCGGTGTAGAACACGAGCAGAGTAGAAACCATGACGGCAGAACTGTCTGTCCGTATACATGAAGAAGGGACCGCCCCTTCGCAACGTTGTGCGCGTGCGCATGCCACTGATTTCACGTGGGCGTAATTAGGGTGCGCCTCGCACCTTTTATGGATAGCACTCTTCAACCTCAGTAGGCGTAATTTGTATTGATAATCTTATGGTCATATGAATCGCGAAACTGCCAAATTTGGCATACCTTTTGCAAATATTCCGCTCACGCATGCACATTTTGCTATCACAGTTTGAGAAGTGGCAGCGACACTGTCGCTACGCTCCGTCAGTGAAACTCGTACCAAATCTCTTGTAATACCGAAGAAAGAATCCGTGGACTGAGTATATACGGTTTATACGTGTCCAGTCGTCACTGGGTTTGCAGATTGCAGCGGATAAACCGAGGTGAGCCCTATTGCAGGTATTACTGGGAATAGGAGTAAGCTCTGGGCTTTGCCGGACGCAGGGCCGATTAGCAATACGCTAGAGAATAACCTGAAAAATAAGCAAGAAGATCATTTGTTGTGCTGGAGTATCTGATCTAGTAATAAGAATGATGACAATATAACGACTCCAGTATTGGGCATGCATGTGACTAGACCTGTAAACTAGTGGTGCAGAATGCTCCTTGCAGCGTGACGTGTAGCTCCCACAGTTTGTTATTCACCTAACAAGTACACAATTGCTAATGTTCCATGCAATTAGCAACGTTACGACTTCATTCCTTAGTTTGCTGTTATGGCTACATTTTTATTTGGACAATTCTATGGAATTTTATGTGATTAATAGATGATAGTTCTAGTGCTGTACATTCTTGCTAAGAGGATTGACCTAGGGAAGCAATTTGCATGATAATTGAATCCACTTGTACATCAAAGGTCACTGTTATTATAGACACAACCACTCCACTGGTCGTCTTTACATTTCTTCTTGATGCACATGTATAGCTGTTGGTATCTACATGTTAGCGTTGGTCATGCATGAATAGGAGCTCATCGTCTATCAGAGAGCAGTAGACACTCCATGCATAAACATATGCAAAGAGTGTCTACTGCTCTCTGATATATGCAAATGGTGTGTCAGCACCATCCCTATTCCATAGGGATGGTGCTGACACACCATTTGCATATATAAACTCTCAGAATTCCCTAATGCCTAGTACATGTACGTTGTTCATCCTGTGTACATGTACTAGGTTGCTTCAGAAATAGATGTGTGCCATATTCCTTGCATTTATCATCTTAACATTGTATACTTTAGGTTTTCCTGTTATGAGACACTACTCCACCCACTCATCATAGACCTCATCATGTCACAGTTGAATCGTCTGCCAGACATGCGAGCGAGAGACATCCGTCGCCGTGTCGAAGTCATCCAAAAGAAGTTGTCTGATCTTCAAGAGCTCGATATTCCCTGTGCATTTTGCTACTCGTCTGTCCGGAACACTGGGAGCCTATTCACCCTCGGTGATCGGCGCATCACAGATGTGATGGAAAAACACAAAAACGAAATTCTCAAAAATCTGATTGAAAACGAGCGTGATGCTACTGACGAGAGAAAACAGGAGATCCACCTCATTCTCCCTCCTCTTCCAGCACCGCTGGATGAGCTGAATCGCAGTGTGATGCAGTCACTCATTGTCGGTATTCTGAAGGACTTGGGACTTCGCTGGTCTGACCCTAAACCAGACTGGTGGCCAATGGACGTCCCGTTCTTCTCACCTCGTTCTGTCCCCGATTCATTCAAAGGTGAATACAGTGTACGATTGTGTGCACTGTACAGCCTATAAACAGATTATAACTGTAAAGATATATGCTCTAACTACTTCAGCATATGTACGTGTATATATGCATCATGTGGCATCACACTGTACATACAAGGTATGCACTGTACATGGACACATGTACGCTCTGTATGTTCACACATTATAAAGGAATGCTGGTCCAATCTGTCATGGAGCCATACATGTACACATGTTGGTTTATTTGGAACGCCACTAATAAGTAACTCCACATTTGGAATGATTCCCTTTTCCTCAAGATGTACACTATCTGTAAAAGTGACCTCACTTCTAACACTTCATTGAATTACAATGGCTTGAAATCAGACCTGTATTAAGTATTGCTTTCCTTGTTTAGAATGCAAGGAAGCTTCAGTTGATGTTTTTGTAGAACATAGCAAATTCTCTGACGTTTAACTGAGACATGTATATAGCAGTTGCATTAGCTGACAAGCATGTATATGTGAGTACTGTGCTATATGGAATGGGGTGGAAAGTGCTCAGGTGTGGTTGATAATAACAACAGTGGGCATGTACTTCTAGAGGTGCTTATTCCCTACATGCCCACTGTTTTTATTATCAACCACAAAGAGGACTATCTTATCCCACCTATTGGGCTGAGGTGTTCCTCTCTGTGCTTTCAGCACCTTTGCCTGTAAACCACACACTGTTTCTAAGTGTCATTAGTACATAGATGGCTCTCTAGCACAGACTATGCACACACATTGAAGCCATGGACTTCAACACTGTGTGTGGTCTACAGGCTCCTGTTGCAAAGGTGCTGAAATATGCTGTACCTACATCAGATGTAAGCTCTCTCATGCAAGAGGTTACGTATATCCTTTTCCAGAGTTTGTAGTCTATGGTAGGGTATAGGCCATTCCATATGGAAGAGAATACAGGATGTATAGCAGGTGTGTACTAGGGAAAGTGAACGAGTCAGTGTGTCTCTGGTCTAAGAGACTACCTGTACATGTACTGTTATATCAGCTCCCATTTCCTGATATGTCTCTGTGTAAGAGTATAACCAACTGTGCCGCCGTATATGGATAAACATGAAATTCTATCACGGCAATCCTGCCACCCAAAGCACCGCCAAATACTTGCCAATGAGGTTGTTTTCACTTGCCACACTTCCCTTTTGGTATATTTCATATAGTGGTTTTGGCTGTTTTCCACGCAGAATGAACGTGGAGATGCTATATTGTTTTTGTATTTATTCCTTGGAATCTTTTTTATTAGAAGACAACAATTAAGGCACTTTTGCTCTCTCAAGTACATGTTTTTGTACATTGCATGTAGTCAACTCTTCTCTCCCAGAATATCTGGGCGGGAGAGGTTTCACCAGTGGTTGTAATCCTCCCATTAGTTGGGAGGAAATTACTGGCAGCTCTACATGTAAAGCCCATTACAGTTATATACAGTGAAGCACTGAAGGTGGGCACATTTGCCTGGTCATGGCGGATTCCTTTGGAATTGTGGTAGTTTCCCATATAAGGTTCATGTAACCTTGGTAAGGTGATTTAAATGAGGAAGTGAACCAGCTTGTAGCTGCTGGTGTGTTCATTTGTCATTGTAAAGTTGGTAAGCAAGTCCAGAAGTACCTTCCTCTTCCTTCACCTCCCTTCCTCCCACCCACCCTGCAAACACAGCCATCCTGGATGAAAGAATTGGTAGGAAGCTTACTTATTGGCTTGGTGGCAAGACTTGTGCATGTAGCAGTAGGGCAGTAGGGATGTCAGGTACAATACCCTTACATCCTGTATACGAGCACTCTTGTTCTCTGGCCTCACCCACCTCTAATTTGGACAATGGGACCTGAAAATGATACTGGTTATGTCTACTGTTAAGACTGAATATGGATAGCACCAGTTTCATTTGATCCCTTGTCTGATAATGGGTGGAATGTCTAATTGGGGAGACTTCGGCAGCAATATATGTTGATCACTAGATCTACATGTGTGTGTACTTTGATAAGCTTTGTTAACCATATTTGATACACAAGTAGTGCATGTATTTGTGTACTTGTGTGCTTGTGCATGTATCCCTTTACCTTATTCATATCAATGTACATACTCCTATCACCTTTCAGACGCCAATTACTATGTACGTGTACATGTGTATATGTAGTTTACATGTACATTGTTGTCCATAGCTGGAGCTACATGACTGTAGTACTGTACACTGTGCAAGTAATTGGATGTAATGTACATTTATACATACATTATCTGATTGTTTTCATTCCCTCTGCTTTAAGTACATATGTTCATTGGAGGTTGTGGAGGTGACCGTGGTGTGTGATTAATGATGTTAATAGAATTCCTTAAGGGCTTAATTCTATTGTGTTGTATCCAATCCTAGCCTTGACACTTCCTTAAATGCAGTTCCATATCATGTACATGTACATATACATCATCTGTCCCTGCATGCATGTTTACATATCACTGTCAACACTAACACATGTATATGTATCCTATACACGGTGATAATGTAATTTTACATTTTGCTCAACACAAATAAATAGCTGTGTAATGTGCTTAAGAGGCCATCATCTGATTCATGTGCAATTAGTGAGCTAATTAAGGGAAAGTTAAATTAGTATAAACAAATTATTTACATCCCGTAGGTGTCCCTAATGTGGTGCATGTACATAAATTGTAATTGTATTTCTTATGCATTTTATGGCTCTTTGATTAGTGGGCTAAGGGATATACATACATGTATGTGTAAAGTAGGCTAAGCAATATTTTCAAGCACCTGTATATGTGTTGTCTAAAATAGTATCATTATGCCCAGCACTTTGTCCAGTTCAACCAAATGTGTGTCCATGCCCTATTTACATGCAAGTCCAATGTAGCATGGATATCCTTTGGAACAAAGGAGTTAAGTATCATTATATACAGTAGATTAAATGTGCCCAAACATAGCATGGAACAAAGGAGTTAAGTATCATTATATACAGTAGATTAAATATGCCCAAACATAGCATTAGGTGCAGGAGTAGGTGTCCTATTCTTCTATTAGAGAGTCATAATTTATGGCATGCAACTCTACAGCCGTCGATGAATTGGCCCTTGCTTGGGTACATCCTGCTCATGAGTGTTTATTGTGCCTCTGAGCAATTCCCATAAAATTTACATAATGGTGCTCCATTCTGGCCTCTTAACCTTCAATTTCTACCTTCTATTTTAGACAATTGGAAACAGAAAACATTTACACAACATGAGAAGTCCGTATTTCAGTTTTGGTTATGAAACATAAGCGAATCAGTCTTAGCACTTTCGTACAGAACATGCACAGGTGCATACCCTGTACCCAAGGAAAATCATTTTTAACTATTTTGCTGGCATTATTTCCAGTGCTAGGCCTGCTTGAAATTATACTGGTGTAATGTGTTTAGCTTACCTCTGACATGACTGCAGTTCCTCCCACAGAAATGTGTGGGTAATTCACGAAAGTGAAGGTGGAGTGTAGCTAGCTAGGGAAGTGCTAGTGGTTGTGGGGGTAGATGTAGGATAGTGTGTGTGTGGTATACAAGGGAGAAAAAGGAGAGGAAATGGTGGCAGATGGGCTGATTGAGAGAAGTCTACATAGGATGTATTGACATGTTGTAGTAACTACTTGGCCTCTGCATGCCCTGCAGAGCCATAACTATGAGGTAATACATGTGGTAATGTGAACTGGGGCATTTGCTGGGAGTAAAGCAAAATCCTTAGTATGAATATATACATGTATGTTTGATGTGTATGTGAATGTACAGGTAGATGAAGTAATAATAATATTATATGCAACTTACATGTATATCAAACATACTATTTCTCAGAAAGGACACTCTCCTGATGATGATAATATATGCAACTTAATCACATCAGGGGAGAGTCTTTCTGTGAAATTGTACTGATAAGTCAGTGTTGCTTTCATCAAGTCTAGACTCAATTCTGTAAACTGATCATGTTCAGTGAGCACAGACATACGTGCAATACAAGAAGTGGAGGGCCTACGTATACATGTACATGTGTATCTACATGTGCACCTATTGTTACTGCTGTGTATTTTGTACGTGACTGAATGCACTACACACAACGGATTAACTTGTATATACATGTACATGTAGATGTGTAGATTGTATGAGAATAGAATGGAGGTGGGACATCCTTAAATATACATGTACACAGACGTATACATTGGGTAATATAGTAAACATGAAAATTAAAAGATCAACAGTGATTTGAACTGGCATGATAATATGCTTATGCTAATATACTCTCCTCATCAGTACAGTATACATGTACCTACACACTTGTGTACTTTGCAAACCACTCAGCCAACCACATTAGTCGCTACCAGTGCTGCCAGATTAGACAGTACTGCCATTGCACTGTCATTGCACAGTTGCTGTCACTGTTTACCTCTCTTACTGGTCAGTACATTATTGTACATGTATGTACAATGAGTTTACATTTGCAATGGCATGGCTAGAGCTGCATGAGCCATATATGGAAAGAGGTGGAGGAAGTTTACATAACATGAGCTGTTAACATTGTGTGACCTGCCATATTTGGTTCTACTTTACTACAAGCCTCATGCAATTCAGCAATCACCTCTCCCTGTTGACACTCAGTGTGTTCAGAGTCAATGATTACATGTACATATGACTCACACATGTGACTGTATGTGTACACTGATGCATATTGGCTATAAATAAGACTAGTCTGCTGTGTACATGTTGTGTACTTGCTCACCATACTCTCGGACACACATTAGGGCATTGCAGCCTCCCAGTGTGTGTGTGTGTGTGTGTGTGTGTGTGTGTGTGTGTGTGTGTGTGTGTGTGTGTGTGTGTGTGTGTGTGTGTGTATGTGTGTATGTGTGTGTGTGTGTGCACACGTTGTGTGGTTGTGTTGGCTAGACTCTAATGCAGCATATACCAGCTATAGTGTAGCTGGCAGTGTTGGCAAGCAAGAGGATGAGTGGGTGGCTCTATAGGGTGTCGTCTGTCTCCATATGTAAAGAGCCACTAATAAGGGAATGCAATGTTTAGTAATGTCCTGTACTAGTGGTACTTGGAATTCTGTGAGTGGAAGGTTTTGAAGATCACGGTAATAGCTGCAGTGTCTATAGTTCTTGCTGTGGAGAGAGGATGCCATGCAGCGTGCTTCACAATGCCACTCCCCAACAGCTAGACCATACCATATAGAGTGGCCCTCAAGTCCAGTCCGGGCCCCATCTACAAGTACACCACTCCCTGTGTACATGTATGTTGTAACTGGTACAACATGTCCTGTAGTATTTGTTTTCGTTACATTCCTATGCACATATATATAAGCCTAGATTGGACGGGGATGTGGATTTTACACACATGGATACACTCAGGCTTGTCACAACTCATGTACCTTTGCTAGTCATTGTAAAGTGTGCTGCTTCAGATGGCATTCGTGTTTGGACTAGCTGGGAGGGGCTCTTCCTTTCAGTGGATAGTCTCGTGCCCAGACCACACCCCGAAGCAAAAGGGTCTGGTTCCTTTCGCCATTTCTTGGGACTCATTAAAATCAATTGCTTTCATTAAAATCAATTACTTTCCGGTTTGAGAAATCGAACTATCAATCACATTCGCAGATCACATTCGCAGTAAGTGCGTGCTTACTGCGAAATTGCGTTCCTGTTTTCTCTAATTTTACGTACAGTCCCACTTCCCTTCAGGTGTGGTCTGGGCATCTGCTATTGTATGTTGGATGAGAAATTTCTTTCTAATTTTGCGTACAGTCCCAAGAAATGTGGTGAAAAGTGACCAGACCCTTTCCCTTCGGGGTGTGGTCTGGGCACGAGACTATTCAGTGGAAGGACCTTTTTCATAATCTCTTCTCAATGCTTCGTGCTCAGGACCAAAAGGCACCTTAGTCCTACAAACTTATTTGTGTTTCCATAAATAGGTATGACCAGAAGATCATCTTACATGAAAATAAGGCTTGCTTGCCAATTTTGTCATCTGCACCTTACACAATTATCAAAAACACTATGAATAATATGCTGCCTTCTGCTGTTGACACCCCATTGAATGTATCCACACTAGAAAATATGCACATGCACTATGTGCATATACAAAACATCTGAACCCTACCCGTGCACTGCAGGCGGTTGATCTAAACCTCCTCAAATCTCCCCCCATGCAGCCTATAGCTATTGGGCTTGTATATAAACTGATGATGCTGTTCTGGATAGATGCTATGCCAAATAAGCTGAGGCAGCTTGGCTGGCTGAGCCCAAATCCTACATTCCAAGCAATACAATGTTCATGAACAAATGGAACACGTATATACAATGTGGGAAGTATTAGATATAGAAGGTCAACTTCAATTCTGTATACAGCTAGGTTTGAGATTTGCACAGCAAATTTTACAAGAAGCCTTTTGCTATACCCAAAGTACCAGTTTTGTACTTCTGCCATAGGAACACAGGTGCTTCCCTTTGCCTCACGCAGATACATGGACCTCCTTGCTGTACATAGTGATGCATTTATAGGCCTTGTATAAGAACTAAACTGCAGCTTTTCTGTACACCGGTATGTGTATGACTCTCGTGATGATGGTGTACAGTACATAGAGGGTGAGTGGTCGAGTGGTAAGCTTGTTTTTGCTTGTTCTTGGTTTGAGATTTGCACTGAAAATTTTACAAGAAGCCTTTTGCTATACCCAAAGTACCATTTTTATATTTTTCAAAACCTGCCGTAGAAGCACAGGTGCTTCCCTTAGTCTCACAACAAATACATGGACCTCCTTGCTGTACATAGTCAGGGCCTTGTATAAATACTAAACTGCAGCTCTTCTGTATATACAAGCTTGTATGTGTAGTGATGATGATGTACAGGTGAGTGCAGTCAAGTGGTAAGCTTGTAGTGGTTTAACGTACCTACAGCATATATGGAAGTGTTGTGTTGACAATAGGTGGTTGATACATGTGTTTGATGTCCTTTATAGTCACTGTGTACACTTCCTTCTTGTAAGCCCATTTTAATTATGCAATGGAGTGCCATATGTAGCTACCAGCTGCATACACATCTTCATAATTTGCCACAATTTGTTCGTTTGGTTTAACAATCAATTCCTCTTCCTCTGCATACCTCACAGACCAACATCCTGTATGTGTGCATATGGCAGCTTTTAGATACCACTCTAGTGTCGTGCTTTGATTAGTAAGGGGAATTAGTGAGCCAGCTGGCCATGGCCACTTAGGGTGGCCACAGGATGAGGATGTTGTAGTAAGCACAAGCCTTTGGCCATTGAGTTTAGACTCAAGAAATAGCTGAGGCAGATGTACACTACTCAAGTTACAGAGCCCTTCAGGGAACCCTCTCAATCTTCGTGTGATTCGGCATGCAGATGAGCTATTTGTGGTTCATCTTAGCTTTCCAATCCCCCAGAAGGCATGCCAGCTTGTTGCTATTGAGCTGTCCGGGCTTGCCCTATAAGGGGACTCCTGGAATTCCTTAACAATTGTGTTTGGACAACCGCTCCCTTATATAGGTGGTTAGCCCTATCCAGTGACCCATGCTCTGGTCCTTGTATGGTGAGCAGTTTATTTAGCCACCCACACAGCTGCCAGGGCCATCTTTATGGAATTACTTGTAGCGTGCCTCCCTAACTGCACCCTCCTTGTTATGCTGCATTGTGAGTGATGTGCAGGTTTTATGGAGTCATTAGCCAACTCTTTACTGGATTATGAATATATGTGCATGTACTTGCTGTCATCATTGGGTACTTAATATACATATGGTGATAACTGCACATACCTCTACATATATTCTCATTTAACGTGCAGCTCAAACCAATCGGTTTGTTTTGTACACACACTTCTGTACTCTCACGATTACTCTTCTCTTCCATTAACCAAGTTGGGCAGGTGGATTGTTTATTTGAACACACCTATAAAAGCACCTTACCATGTGAAGTCACTGTCATGCAAATACACTACCTTATCCAGTTGCTAGTGGGAGTAGGCATGCCATAACATCATCTACTACTACTGCATATCACTACACGCTGTTGATACAAAGAGATGTAGCTATTTGCATGCACGGAACATGTACATGGATATACATACATGCACATGCATCAGATACGAGTATGGGGTGTACAACAACACCATACATAGCTCTGAATCCTTAGCTCTAAGATGCCCAGCTCATGCCAGCGTGGTTTCTAAGACACTACCCCTTCAACAGGTGTTTGTTCATGTGTGTCAAAACTCCTTCCTTTTACTGCATTGCAGCCATTTCGTTTACGATACCTAGTGCTGTGTGTGGGGATGCAGGGGAGAACCTAACCCATAAAAAAAGTCCAGAAAGCTGCAGTTAGATTGTTTATGCCCTCATTGACTTTGAATTTGCCTGTTTGTGAAGTTGTGAACCATTGGTTGAGGTCCTGCCTTGATTTGTATGAGTGATTCAGCCCAGCCTGCTGAATTGCCTCGGTAGCTCAGTTGATAAGAGCGTCACCTGGAATACAAGTGTTGTGGCTTGGAATTCCACCTGAGGTAGCCAAGTTTTCTTTGAAACAATGACTGTTTTGGGCGAGTTGTGTTCAGAGCTGTCCTTGCTTTGTCTTTCCGTTGTGTTGTGTTACCTTGCTTTGTCTTCTCATGGAGTATTAGTGGTAGACACATTTACACATCTCCTATGATAAAAGTCCCATGAATGCAGATGGAACGAAATGTGCACTACATAGTTAGCTGGCAACACAACAAACCAGCTTGGCCTTCCGTGTCCATTCACAATACACCACCTACCTTTGTATCAGCATGCATATGTGTATATAGGTACACACGATAGCGCAATATATATAATTGGTTCATTTTCCTTGTTGGATGACACACATATATGTCAATGACAACTGAAAAGTGTTTTGCAGTGGAGGTGTGCACGTCTTCACAATACATACCGAAAAACATGCTTCAAAAAATACGTTCAAGTTTTGGCCAACTGATTCCAGCCAGCTGTGGATGGCTACTGAGGCAGTGTCTGGCCGCCATATGTGACATGCTGTAAATGCCAGTATATGGAATGACACAACGTGCATATGGTCATCAGATTGGCAATAACAAAGTTTCCCAGTGGTGGAGTATGGCCTACATGTATATATATGTACATGTTTTGTGCCAGCGATTTGATTAGTAGATGAACATAATTATGCACCTATGGACAAAAAGGTGTTATGTACTCTATTCAGTCTTGTTCCCATACATGCCCATCACACTGTGGAGGAGACGTGGGAATGGGGCCTGTTATGATTTGGTAGACGCCATTTTTAGACCTTCCAACTAAGAAAGAAAGATCATACCACTTGCACAGTAGCCATATATCTCACTATCTCTTAAATTTACATATACACTTACACACTTTTGTTGTGTATATAAGGCCTGAATGCCGTGTGTTGTAGCAAATTTCATATATGTACGTATACCCACAGGTATTGCATATGAACATGTGTGGAACATTCCATCCACATTCAGTAGTAACTAATCAGAATAGGAAAGCTACGTACATGAGATCTATGCAAATATATATATATACATGTCGACACTGTACCCAATCTTTACTCTTCCTCCTTTTACAGGCAATTGGACTCAGGCACTGCGCAAGGTTGTTGAGTCAGTCTACACATTTTTCAGCTACGACGTCGCCACTTACATTGCAGGAAACCTGGAGATATGTGAGGAAGAAGAGGAGGAGGAGGAGGCTAAAGCAGTCGATATAGAGGAAGACGAAGATAACAAAGAACCTGGGGAGGACAGGGCAAAAGAAACAGAGAGAGAGAGGGAAGATGACGAGAGTCAAGGAGATGAGAATATAGCAGGAGTTGAAGAGGAAGAGGAAGATGAAGAGACAGACGATGCATTCTCTGGTCCAGAATATGAAACTAGTACAGAGGAAGATGCCTTTGAAGAAAGTAAGAGCCCCATGAGGAAGCTAGAGAATGGCAGTCCTGGAGACACCACAGCAGCTACAACTGTGAAAAACGAGAGGAATGTATTTCAGTACCACCTCTCAGGCAGACACCACTCCCATTCGTCCAGTTCCGGGGAGATGCAAAATAACCACACTTTGCATACAGAGACACATTCACGTAGCAAGACAGTGTCAAGTTTCACTGTTGAAAACATACTGATGGGGAATACGTCTCGGTCCAATAGCAGTTCAAGTGGTTCGCCTAACAGTGCCCCCCACATATCCACCACATCTTTTCTTCCGTTCACCCCACACAGTGGTAGCAGTAGCACTAGTACACCAGTCAGTCCAGCATCTAACAACTGGACAAGCCATCCACCAGTGAAGTATACAAAATTCACGATGATGAGTCCGTTGTCCATGCGCAGTGGAGGGGACAAGAGGAAGAAAGGGGAGAGAGACAAGACAATGAGCACTAGTGCATTTGATACTAACCACAGGCTACAGCTCCCTTCAACAAGTGAACCAACACACAAAAAAGATGCACCTGAAGCACCAAAGTGCAAGGATGAGCCTGTGTCCCCAGCTCCTGCATCCGTTGCTGTACGCATGCCTCCTTCATGTACCACCTCAAGCCATCCGAATTTGACATACCATCACTCGGTCATACAAACAGCAATACCAACTATATCACTGAGTCGACAGAACTCTGCGCAGTCTGTTAACGCAGTTTCTCCACGCATTGGACCAGTAAGTCCCAGCACAGTAACCTCCTTCCCACCCACACAGACACAGTCACCACATCAGCAGCAGCAGTATGTAGTTTTCTTTCCTCCCAATCTCCTGATGACTGCACCCACAAGTGAATTGCAAGTGATTGGACCGACAAGTTCCTCTCAGCTGTACGTTCAGAGTACCGTCCCACGAACAACGAACAACCACAACCCCAAAGATCACAAACACACTTCCCTACATCCTCTCCCATCACCTTCATCACCACGCAATAGTGTTTCTACCACTGCTTCATCGTCTAATAATCACTGTATACGACTCCCTACTACAACCAGTATTCCACACACCAGCTCAACTGTCAAGATGATGGATCCACGCTACCATCCCATTGCTCCACGAGCAGAGAACACGGCTCCAACCTACACAACAGTCAGGGTTATTGAGAGCGATCAAGGGCTTCATAAAATTGGAAGCAAACCACTCCATTCGAAAGACAAGAATGAAACAAAGAAAACAGCACCAAAGCAGAAGAAGCTCAGATTTCACATGACTACAGTTGTAAAGAAGGTGAAAAGGCGGTCTTCCTCTGTAAGTTTGACAGCTCCTCCCCCCACCCTCTGTGATCGGCAACCACCTGATTTAAAGCATAGAGTGAGTGAAAACTCCATCAACTATGATGGCACAACAGACAAATCCAACTCAGAATCTCTGTCTCAGTCCGATCACACCACAGACACTCTCCGTTCTTCCTCTCCACCATATAGGGTGATATCAGCAAAGGGTTCTGATTCGCTTGATTTAGCTCTACCACAACCACTACCATCAGATTCTCAAACCTTATTGGCCGGCTTAAAACCTTCAACTGCAGGAGATAGTGCTACATCACATACAACAGAGCCAAATGACTTGGTAGTTCACCAACAACTTGCCAAACAATCCCAGAATCAGTCCTCTCTTCCCTTGCTCCCCACTTCAATTGGCCCCACCCCTGTCTCCCAGTCTCCCTTGAGGGGAAGGGGAAGGGGAAAGAGGGCACGGGGGTATAAACGCCGAAAACGGGAACTAACCTTTCACCTCTATGAAGATCCAGCCACTGCATTCAGAGCCAAAAGAACACGTCAGCACAATTAACCTGCACATACACTATCTACAATAAACATATGTACCCCTTTTTGTTGACAGATCATCAGTTTTCTGTTATGCTTCCCATTTCACTGTATTCTTCATCACATCTATCTACCACCAAATTAATAATTATGCGATATACATGCCTAAGTAGAGTTAACCTCACAGTGAACAGGAGTGAGTCCAGTACATGTACTGTATGGAAAATGTCGTGTATATGTGTGCATGTAGAGTTTCAATATTTCATTATGCATATGTGGATGCAGACACATGATGTTTTCCAGCTGTAAGGCAGGGTGGGCCCTGCTCACCCACACTGTTGAGTGTCATCCTTACTTTTAACAAGTGTAAACACATTTTTAATGAAATGTTGAAGGATGTAGGGATTGAAGTGCCAAAAAGTATAGAAACAAGGTCAGTTAAAGTGCAGCATGCATGCAGACAAAGGCAGGGGATGATAGCATGCAACAATCATAACATGCGTAACCCCTTTTAGTATTTACAGATGTAGGGATATGGGGTTACACATGTTATGATTGTTGCATGCTATCATCCCCTGCCTTTGTCTGCATGCATGCTGCACTTTAACTAACCTTGTTTCTATACTTTTTGGCGCTTCAATCCCTACATCCTTCAACATTTTATTAAAAATGTTTTTACACTTGTTTCACTGGTTTTTACTGTGTAGCAACACATAACCTACTAACTTTGTGCAGAGTTCTACCTCCCTTGCATACCTATAAGCAGGATATCTAGCAATTGTCAGTGACTCCTACATCCTGTATATTGCCTACTGAGTACAACTTAACAGCGGGTCCAGTTGCCTGCAACAGTTAGTCGTTCAAAGAAATGGAGCAACGTAGCCAAAAAAGACGACACAGCGCCCGAAACAGCGACAGTTCACTAAAGTCTGTATCACTAATGCACAAAACTAACTCACGTGTTCGGCACGTGAGCAAACAAAAAATGGCGTCTAAGACTAACACTTGTAAGGTTGCAGACCCGGAGTTTGACGGCTTTGGGAGAAGGTATGAAGATTTTGTGCATCAAGGATCATGTACGCTCCAGTATAAATGATTTTCGTGAAAGAATTAGAGCGATTACTAACACCAGTTTCGCGGTAGGCCGTTCGAACTGAAGAAGAAGAAGAAGAAGAAGAAGAAGAAGAAGAAGAAGAAGAAGAAGAAGAAGAAGAAGAAGAAGAAGAAGAAGAAGAAGAAGAAGAAGAAGAAGAAGAAGAAGAAGAAGAAGAAGAAGAAGAAGAAGAAGAAGAAGAAGAAGAAGAAGAAGAAGAAGATGATGATGAACAATCCGGGTTTTTACAAATTTCCGAGATTCACTGTAGCTGTGTATTTTACGTACTTCGAGAGTATTGTAGTGTATAGAAGCACTCGCAGAGCATGTAGTTTGTCTGAAAAGGCATAAACATCCGCGTTCGGGAGTTCTGAGCCATTACTTTTGTTAAGGCTTAATGGGCGTGTCGGCGCCATCCCTACATATGGAGTCTACCGACTCTATGATACAGTGCTTGGTTGGGTGGGTGTGTAGGTGGGTGGGGGGATCAGGGGCAAGTTGTTGGTGAACTACCAACAGACGCAGTGCTGAAATGGCTGAAGAGCGGGAGGCGCAAACTAGACTGAATCTTCAAGTTAATCAACAGCAGCGACTTGAAACTGAAACGCAAGATGAGAGAGAAGCACGACTGCGTGGACTTCGGGTCAGTCAACAGCAGAGACTTGCTGCTGAAACACCTGAAGAGAGGCGTCAACAAGACAGAAACAGTCAATTAATATCTCAATCGTAGTCCCTCCCGCTCGCCTATAATGCACAGCATTTGGCTAGTATCATTCCGTAGGCGTCGGAAGCAGTGGGGGTGGGGGGCGGCGGTGTGTGTTTTGCGCACGCAAAAGTTTCCAGCCACACCCCTACTTAATGCGCGTATACCACAGCGCTGCTGATTTATACTCTACGTTCTGGACAAATCTCTTGTTAATAGTGCGCGCGTGCGTAATCCATGTGCATATGCATTTGCGCTAGCGCGAGACTGTCGACCATACTCGAACCCCGCACCCAAGTACACTAACGCGATCGTGATCGACAACGTCGACTAGCGCTCAATACCTGACCACGCCTACTCTAAGGACTAAAAGGGGGTCCTTCTAGGTGTAACTTGGATTGGCATAACGTCATCACACAGTATAAGCGCGGAGCCCGGGTGGATGGCTTGCTAGGGGCCCGGATGGATGGTCAGTGGTCATGTGACTTCTCTAGGTAGGGCTAGTGTTAGTGCTAGGGCTAGGGCTAGGACTAGGGCTACCGGCTAGGGCTTATAGGCGCTTATAAAGGGGGGGGGCATGGCCCTCTAACCCTCCGGGGTGACGCTTCTGGGGAGACCTAGTTCCGAGCTGAGCTTGCACATGCGCAGAAGAGTATGAATACACCCTAGCTTTTCGCGAGACCAATGCTATAGAGCTTCCGGCGCCCCTGTGGTTGGGTGTGTGTGTGGGTGTCGCTGACAGGTGCACAGAACATGGTAACCAGTACCAGAATCAGACCACAGAAGCACATGATAATACCTACACTCTTGTGAGTTAATGCCAACCATTGAAATTCTCTTCAGGACAATCACATGTTCCTCTTAAGTACACCCTCACTGACTACACATGCAGCTAAGGATGTGATCAAAATATGTTGTACAGTAAGTCACTTGTTCAACCCAACAGAAGGCAAACTACTAGTATTATCCTGCTAGCTGGATAGTTTTCAGACATTTTGTTCCTGTTTATGCTAAGCTCTATTCAGCTCTCTGGCTGTTCCCTAAGTACACACTATAAGAGTACTGATGCATTTGGGATGATAGAGTGCTCTAAAGAAATCAAGATTCCATGGACCATATGCAGTTGCTATAAATATAGTAGAAAAATGTGAACCTGTAGGGCGATGATTTAATATACTCTGCATTGCAGGAGGTGATGATATCAGTTGTGCCACTAACACAAACACACTCCAGGGAGGCTGCAGTACATTCAAGTGGAACACTATTACTACAATACACAGAATTGTTGGTGGAATTAGTGACTTTGCAAGAAAATGGAACAATTCTTTGATGTTGAAGCCAGTACATTTGACACACTTCAAGTCATACGTATACAATGGAAATCCATGACCTTGGATACACTTTGAGCAGAGTGGCCCATCTCTTTTCCACCAACCACATGTTATCTCTGTGAAGTTCTCTCTTATCATAGGTAGTTGATAAACTGGCTGTGGGAAGTGAGCAATACAGGAATAGACACATCTTCCTGCAACACTGCGATTACTTTGAGGATCATATGTCATACATGTACATATTTGCAGGGTCAATGTAGCACTAGTAATATTACACTGGATGATTCCATGTCCAATACTCCCACATTCACAAGTGTTGCTCCGATATAATGTCCATGGAGGGCAGGTGCCATTTTCCACTGCTGTGACTAGTCCACTACTGCTGACAGATGTACTGAACACTGTTACCAGTGCTATTGCCAGACCACAGAAACGCATGATAATCCCTACAACTCTTGTGAGTTAATATAATCTTTTCTGCAGCAGCACATGTATATCTCCTTAGTACACACTACACAGCTAATACTATATTGGCTAGTAATAGCTACACGCCTAAGGGTATGAGATTAACTTACATGCATGGGTGAGCTATATATCATCAGTTGTATATACTTCTTTTAAAAACAACTTTTTTTCGCAACAGAAAGCAAAACACTATAACTGGAGAGTGTTTTTATCATGTTTATGCAAAGCTCAATTGATATATATATAGAGGACTTACATGCACTATATAGTACTTTCTAGTATAGTAGGTCGTTGCGAGGGCGGAAAAGTGTTTGCGCATACGCACAAATCTCGTTAATTTCTACGAAAACGTTCAGTAATTTTTGCTGTATCAGCAAGCAGAACATCCTTTCCGCGCGTGCGGAATAAACACAGGAAGTAGCGGGTAGGGAAAGAAAGGGTCTTGCACATCGAATAGGCCTAGTCTCTTGCCCAGCCGTAATTAGGCAAGCGCAGAAAATTATGTCTGGTTGCATTTTGGGGAGGAAGTATGAAAAATTCTGGAATGTGGGAACCTCCAATCAGATTGCTAGTTTGACCATTAACGCACGAAATCATGTGATAGTCACATACAGTGTGACCTATGCACCCAGCAGTATACAGTAACTTGTCTTGTTTGGCGTCGTGACAGCGATGACCGATGTTCGTGTGGTTCCTGCAGTGCTTGGTAGACAGTCTTCCTTGCTAGTAGAACACAGGCTGCATGGGCGCAGCTATTAGATAGAAAACATAAAGCCTCGTACCGCCATTAGGCCATGCAAACTACATTGTTAGTTTCTCGCCCCTTGTGGCCCTACGTGATCCACAGCTGTCTTCACCGGAAGTATACCCGCAGAACGCCTTCTTTGCTGTATAAACTCTGCGAGCTGGTAATCATTAAAAGAGCAAGTGTGTGTGCATGTATGTGTGTGCAGGAGTAACCATGAAGGCTTTTTCACTTCTGATTCTACGATGAAAAAAGAGAAGTTTATGTCTCAGCTCAACTTTTCCTACAAGCTTGGAGGATGGGACTTGGGTATTGGGACCATCTCTATTCTTTGACAAGTTTGGCACCCTCCTCGATTCTGATGAATCGAAATATGCATGGATAGGGGACCTGTACGAAGGGCATGGAATTGCTCACCAAAGTAGTGCCTGTTTGGTCAATCTGCCACCTTCAATTGATCCCCTTCATCAGTTGTATGCGTGGGCTAAACTGAATATGCAGCATAACTTTGTTCCATGTATGCTTCTCTCGGGAAGTTGTTGTATGGCCCTACACTACAAAACGATTGTTGACACATTCCTCTTTTGTCCAATCCCGATTGCATATGGGAGAACATCTGGGACTGGGAAAACCACTGCTCTATCCATCGGCCTGGGTCCCACTGGTTCGTATCCTTCTCGGCTTTTATCTAAAGCAACCTACAAAAAGTTTGCAGATCTGTGCTCATCAAGCTATCTCCCCTTGGGAGTTGATGACCCGAAATCACAGAGTGTTATAAGTGATCTGGTAATTGCTCTTTTCAATGGACGAAAAGGAGCCACAATGAAGTATGGTGAAAGGCTTCCAACCTCCATGGCAGTCATTTCCTCCAATTTCACAACAGTAGAGCAGGAAAAGTAAGAAAAATGTAAACGTATGAAGTTAATTTTTAAATACGTTGTCAAGTAGCATTTGCTGTGCATGCACATGTTATTTCACATTGCAAGAGGCAGTTTTATTCATGCACTGTGTGGTTGCACCATCTTGTAGGTATCTCTCGAGATTACTACTACTAGAATTTCATGCTCCTCATCTGGAAATACCCATGACCAGATATGCAGAGCTACCAGCCTTGCTGAAAGGGTGTACTAGTGCAATAGGCACTATCATATCACTGGGTGAAACCTTCCTATCCAGAGGAATCAAAGAAATTGACAACGATATTTTACCGACTCTGCGAGAGCAAATTCAAGGTGCTATTCCACGGGTACTCCCCTCCTATGGGCTACTCTTCTGGTTTACAATTGAGGTACATATGTATAGCTATATACACTCCAGAATATATTCCATGTAGTGAACAGTCCATGTTGTTGGTAAGTGCTGTAGATCAGTTGATATACTTTTGTTCAGATTGCTAGAGCTGTTGGTCTTGATGATTTCGAGGAAGCTGCTTTTGATTACTTTCGAGACCACATGGCCCAAAACATTTGCAGACTTCAAGGAAGCAGTGGGGTTGTTCCAGTTCTTCCCTCAGGACTCAGTACACTGCCAGTTGGCAATCTTGATGAGATGGCTATGGAAATAGTTAAATGCTGTGAGGGCCTTGAATTGAAAGAGGTTTGCATGATTAAGAAGTGTAGGAGCTAAGGCACCTATTGTTTTTGTTTTTTACATTGTAGATCTCGACCTTTCTCAGAACAGATATAGAGCATCACAAAAGGAGAGTTATGGCCATTCGCCCTGAGGCTATTCCTTCTTTAAGACCAAGCACTTACTCCTTCATGCTAAAGGTCCTGTGCTGTGGTGATGTTGGCTTGAAGTCTGTGAGAAAGGACTTCGGTGTATGTGGAGCTGGCACAACACGGGTTAGTTAACTTTACCAGCTCAAGGTGGAGTGTCTGTATGGGATTTTGCAATGTTAACAGGCATCGAGGACAACAGGGGCTAAGCAAAGAAGGTGTCAGGTGTTCTTCCTCTCAAATTTCTCCAAGAATGTCCAGTCACAGCTCATAAAGGGTAAGGTACATAGCTGATAATGTCACTTGTCCCTGGTAAAAGATGTATGCTTGGTGCTATTACACATCACATTTCTTTTAAGCTGAGCATAACCTTATACAGTGTCAACACCAGATGACATCATTCATGTGGCATCCCCTCCAACTGAAGTGGATGACATAGAGACCCCTCCAACCATGGAACGACCTAAAACTGCATCAGATGACGTCACTCGTGTGGAGTTCCCAGCAGATGACATCATATGTGTGGAGCCCCCTGCAGCAAATGACCCCACTAGTGTGAACTCCCCTCTAACTGTAGAGACCCCCCCAACCATGGAACCACCTGGAACTGCATCAGATGACGTCACTCGTGTGGAGTCCCCAGCAGATGACATCATATGTGTGGAGCCCCCTGCAGCAAATGACCTCACTAATGTGAACTCCCCTCTAACTGCAGCTAATGACGTCGCATGTGTTGAGTCACCTGATCTCACTCATATGAAGGCCCCTTCAACTACAGGAGATGACCCTAGTGGTGCGGAGTCCCCTCCAACTGCAGTGGAGACTCCAGCGGTTGGCCTCACTGAGTGTTCACAGTCCCCTCTGGCTGCAGCTTCGCGTAAACCACAACGACAGAAGAGAAAATGCCATCTTAGTGATGAAGTCTCTAAGTTTTATCAGCCAAGGAAGAGTAAGAGGAAAAAAGCACCGATATTGAAGTATTGAACGTTACAATTTGTCATTTTGTATATACCCACGTTATTGTAGTTTTATTTCTTGTAATATAGTAACGATGGTTTTGAATCCACATACCAATATGAATGGAGCAGTCTATGATACACTCACAAGCTGCTAATAGTGACATAACTGACAGTAGTATTGACATGCATGCAGCAGTGGCATGAGTGATGGGAAAGACATAAATGACAGTAGTAACAGCAGGGAGATGAGTGATATAGAGGAAAAGCAGTAGTGAGTGTGGTGACATGAAAGAGTAGTGACAGTGATGACATGAGTGACAATAGTGACATGAGTTACTGTAGCGACATCAGTGAAAGTAAAAGACTTCAGTGACGGTAGTGACTGCATTGACATGAGTGACAGTAGTGACTGCATTGACATGAGTGACAGTAGTGACAATAGAGACAGGAATGACAGTAGTGACAATAGTGAACATTAATGACAGTAGTGACAATAGTAGTATGAGTGGCTATTGTGACTGTAGTGACACAAGTGACAGTTGTTACTGTAGTGACAGTAGTGACATGAATGACAGTAGTGACAGTAGTGACTGCAGTGACAGCAGTGACATGAGCGACAATAATGACAATAGTGACAGTAGTGACTTTAGTGACAGTAGTGACAGTAGTGAAATGAGTGACAGTAGTGACTCTAGTGACAGTAGTGACATGAATGACAATAGTGACAGTAGTGACTGCAGTGACAGTGGTGACTGCAGTGACATGAACGACAGTAGTGACAATAGTGACATGAGTGACAGTAGTGGCTGTAGTGGCAGTAGTGACAATAATGACTGCAGTGACATGAATGACAATAGTAACAGTAGTGACATGAGGGACATGAGTGACAGTAGTGAGTGTAGTGACAGTAGTGACAGTAGTGACATGAGTGACATGAGTGACTGTAGTGACATGAGTGACTGTAGTGCCATGAATGACAGTAGTGACATGAATGACAATAGTGACAGTAGTGACTATGAATGACAGTAGTGACAGTAGTGACTGTAGTGACAGTAGTGACATGAGTGACATGAATGACAATAGTGACAGTAGTGACTGCAATGACAGTGATGACAATAGTGATATGAATGACAGTAGTGACAGTAGTGACTGTAGTGACAGTAGTGACATGAGTGACAGTAGTGACATGGGTGACAGTAGTGACCGTAGTGACATGAATGACAGTAGTGACAGTAGTGACTGTAGTGACAGTAGTGACATGAGTGACAGTAGTAACTGTAGTGACATGAATGACTGTAGTGACAGTAGTGACTGTAGTGACAGTAGTGACATGAGTGACAGTAGTGACATGAGTGACGGTAGTGGCCGTAGTGACATGAATGACAGTAGTGACAGTAGTGACTGTAGTGACAGTAGTGATATGAGTGACAGTAGTGACTGTTGTGACTGTAATGACAGTAGTGACAGTAGTGACATGAGTGACATGAATGACTGTAGTGACATGAATGACAGTAGTGACAGTAGTGACTGCAGTGACAGTAGTGACAGTAGTGACAGTAGTGACATGAATGACAGTAGTGACAGTAGTGACTGTAGTGACAGTAGTGACATGAGTGACAGTAGTGACTGTAGTGACATGAATGACTGTAGTGACAGTAGTGACTGTAGTGACAGTAGTGACATGAGTGACAGTAGTGACATGAGTGACGGTAGTGGCCGTAGTGACATGAATGACAGTAGTGACAGTAGTGACTGTAGTGACAGTAGTGACATGAGTGACAGTAGTGACTGTTGTGACTGTAATGACAGTAGTGACAGTAGTGACATGAGTGACATGAATGACTGTAGTGACATGAATGACAGTAGTGACAGTAGTGACTGCAGTGACAGTAGTGACATGAGTGACAGTAGTGACTGTTGTGAATGTAATGACAGTAGTGACAGTAGTGACATCAGTGACAATAGTGACTGTAGTGACAGTAGTGACATGAGTGACAGTAGTGACTGTAGTGACATGAATGACTGTAGTGACAGTAGTGACAGTAGTGACATGAGTGACTGTAGTGACTGTAGTGACATGAATGACTGTAGTGACAGTAGTGACAGTAGTGACATGAGTGACTGTAGTGACCGTAGTGACATGAATGACAGTAGTGACAGTAGTGACTGTAGTGACAGTAGTGACATGAGTGACAGTAGTGACTGTTGTGACTGTAATGACAGTAGTGACAGTAGTGACATGAGTGACATGAGTGACTGTAGTAACATGAATGACAGTAGTGACAGTAGTGACTGCAGTGACAGTAGTGACATGAGTGACAGTAGTGACTGTAATGACAGTAGTGACATGAGTGATGGTAGTGACTATAGTGACAGTAATGACAGTAGTGACAATAGTGACATGAGTGACAGTAATGACAATAGTGACATGAATGACAGTAGTGACAGTAGTGACTGTAGTGACGGTAGTGACCGTAGTGACATGAATGACAGTAGTGACAGTAGTGACTGTAGTGACAGTAGTGACATGAGTGACAGTAGTGACTGTTGTGAATGTAATGACAGTAGTGATAGTAGTGACACGAGTGACAATAGTGACAGTAGTGACATGATGGACAGTAGTGACTGTAGTGACAGTAGTGACATGAGTGACAGTAGTGACTGTAGTGACAAGAATGACTGTAGTGACAGTAGTGACAGTAGTGACATGAATGACAGTAGTGACAGTAGTGACTGTAGTGACAGTAGTGACATGAGTGACATGAGTGACTGTAGTGACATGAATGACAGTAGTGACAGTAGTGACTGCAGTGACAGCAGTGACAGTAGTGACAGTAGTGACTGTAGTGACAGTAGTGACTGTTGTGAATGTAATGACAGTAGTGATAGTAGTGACACGAGTGACAATAGTGACAGTAGTGACATGAGGGACAGTAGTGACTGTAGTGACAGTAGTGACATGAGTGACAGTAGTGACTGTAGTGACATGAATGACTGTAGTGACAGTAGTGACAGTAGTGACATGAATGACAGTAGTGACAGTAGTGACTGTAGTGACAGTAGTGACATGAGTGACAGTAGTGACTGTTGTGACTGTAATGACAGTAGTGACATGAGTGACATGAGTGACTGTAGTGACATGAATGACAGTAGTGACAGTAGTGACTGCAGTGACAGCAGTGACTGTAGTGACAGTAGTGACATGAGTGACAGTAGTGACTGTAATGACAGTAGTGACAGTAGTGACATGAGTGACAGTAGTGACAGTAGTGACCGTAGTGACATGAATGACAGTAGTGACAGTAGTGACATGAGTGACATGAATGACAATAGTGACAGTAGTGACTGCAATGACAGTGATGACAATAGTGATATGAATGACAGTAGTGACAGTAGTGACTGTAGTGACAGTAGTGACATGAGTGACTGTTGTGACTGTAATGACAGTAGTGACAGTAGTGACATGAGTGACATGAGTGACTGTAGTGACATGAATGACAGTAGTGACAGTAGTGACTGCAGTGACAGTAGTGACATGAGTGACAGTAGTGACATGAGTGACAGTAGTGACTGTAATGACAGGAGTGACAGTAGTGACATGAGTGATGGTAGTGACTATAGTGACATGAATGACAGTAATGACAATAGTGACATGAGTGACAGTAGTGACTGTAATGACAGTAGTGACAATAGTGACATTAGTGACAGTAGTGACATGAGTGACAGTAGTGACTGTTGTGACTGTAATGACAGTAGTGACAGTAGTGACTGCAGTGACAGTAGTGACAATAGTGACAGTAGTGACATGAGGGACAGTAGTGACTGTAGTGACAGTAGTGACATGAGGGACAGTAGTGACTGTAGTGACATGAATGACTGTAGTGACTGTAGTGACAGTAGTGACAGTAGTGACATGAGTGACGGTAGTGACCGTAGTGACATGAATGACAGTAGTGACTGTTGTGACTGTAATGACAGTAGTGACAGTAGTGACAATAGTGACATGAGTGACAGTAATGACAATAGTGACATGAATGACAGTAGTGACAGTAGTGACATGAGTGACAGTAGTGACTGTAGTGACATGAGTGACAGTAGTGACTGTTGTGACTGTAATGACAGTAGTGACAGTAGTGACATTAGTGACATGAGTGACTGTAGTGACATGAATGACAATAGTGACAGTAGTGACTGCAGTGACAGTAGTGACATGAGTGACAGTAGTGACTGTAATGACAGTAGTGACAATAGTGACATGAGTGACAGTAATGACAATAGTGACATGAATGACAGTAGTGACAGTAGTGACATGAGTGACAGTAGTGACTGTAGTGACATGAGTGACAGTAGTGACCATAGTGACATGAATGACAGTAGTGACAGTATTGACATGAGTGACAGTAGTGACATGAGTGACAGTAGTGACTGTTGTGAATGTAATGACAGTAGTGACACGAGTGACAGTAGTGACAGTAGTGACATGAGTGACAGTAGTGACTGTTGTGACTGTAATGACAGTAGTGATATGACGAGTGACATGAGTGACAGCAGTGACTGTAGTGACAGTAGTGGCATGAATTACAATAGTGACAGTAGTGACATGAGTGACAGTAATGACAATAGTGACACCAATGACAGTAGTGACAGTAGTGACATGAGTGACAGTAGTGACAGTAGTGACATGAGTGACAGCAGTGACTGTAGTGACAGTAGTGACATGAATGACAATAGTGACAGTCGTGACACGAGTGACAGTAATGACAATAGTGACATCAATGACAGTAGTGACAGTAGTGACTGTAGTGACAGTAGTGACATGAATGACAATAGTGACATGAGTGACAGTAGTGACATGGGTGACAGTAGTGACAGTAGTGACATGAGTGACAGTAATGACAATAGTGACATGAATGACGATAGTGACAGTAGTGACATGAGTGACAGTAGTGACTGTAGTGACAGTAGTGACATGAATGACATTAGCGACAATAATGTGAGTAATGGTAGTGACTGTAGACATTAGTGACAAGAGTAACAGTAGTGACAAGAGTAACAGTAGTGATTGGATGGATATAGCCCTATAAAAAGTAATGAATATAATTACTAAGATCCAGTTTATATATGCCATCTACCATATCTTCTAGCGCTGCAATATAATTATCATGATGTTGTTTTCCAGCTGTAAGACAGGGTGGGTCCTGCTCACCCACACTGTTGAGTGATCGTCTATAACCTGTCATCCTTACATTTAGCTTGGTTGGGTGGGTGTGTAGGTGGGTGGGTAGTGGGTGTGTGTGTGGGTGTTCCTCTTAAGTACACCCTCACTGACTACACATGCAGCTAAGGATGTGATCAAAATATGTTGTACAATTAGTCACTTGTTCAACCCAACAGAAGGCAAACTACTAGTAGTATCCTGCTAGCTGGATAGTTTTCAGACATTTTGTTCCTGTTTATGCTAAGCTCTATTCAGCTCTCTGGCTGTTCCCTAAGTACACACTATAAGCTGCTGTTAAACAGTGAGTTGTTCCATGGCATGACTAATATACTAGTTTTACAACTTAACAACACAATATCAATGTAAGAGAGTATAAAATCTCCCTTCAGCACAAACACATGTACCTCTTAAGTACACCCTCACTTCATTACTGCATGACTACCAGTACAGAGGATGTGATTGAGATAGTGTGTGTTTAGTGTATACATGTGTAGAGTTACAGCAATAGCATGATAGACAATTCATTATTCACCTTCTATGCAAATGTCATTATCATAGAGTCGGTAGACTCTATATGTAGGGATGGCGCCGACACGCCCATTAGCCTTAACAAAAGTAACCGCTCAGAACTCCCGAACGCGGATGTTTTAAGCCTTTTCAGACAAACTACATGCTCTGTGAGTGCTTCTATACACTATAATACTCTCAAAGTACGTAAAATATACAGCTACAGTGAATCTCGGAAATTTGTAAAAACCCGGATTGTTCATCATCTTCTTCTTCTTCTTCTTTCTAATTCAGTTCAAACGGCCTACCGCAAAACTGGGGTTAGTAATCGCTCTAATTCTTTCACGAAAATCATTTATACTGGAGCGTACATGATCCTTGATGCACAAAATCTACATACCTTCTCCCAAAGCCGTCAAACTCCAGGTCTGCAACCTTACAAGTGTTAGTTTTAGACGCCATTTTCATGTTTGCTCACGTGCCAAACACGTGAAGTTAGTTTTGTGCACTACTGATGCAGGCTTTGTGTCCGTCGAGCTGCCGCTGTTTCGAGCGCTGTGTTGTCTTTTTTTGGCTACGTTGCTCCGTTTCTTTACTGTTGCAGGCAACTGGACCCGCTGTTGTACTCAGTAGGCAATATTCGTACAAGACATGTTGTAGGAGTCACTGACAATTGCTAGATATCCTGCTTATAGGTATGGAAGGGAGGTAGAACTCTGCACGAAAGTCAGTAGGTTTATATGTATTGCTACACAACTAAAAAAACCAGTGAAACAAGTGTAAAAACATTTTCACTAAAATGTTGAAGGATGTAGGGATGGAAGTGCCAAAAAGTATAGAAACAAGGTCAAAGTACACCACGCATGCAGACAAAGGCAGGGGACGATAGCATGCAACATAACATGCGTAACCCCATATCCCTACATCTGTAAATTCTAAAAGGGGTTACGCATGTTATGTTGCATGCTATCGTCCCCTGCCTTTGTCTGCATGCGTGGTGTACTTTGACCTTGTTTCTATACTTTTTGGCACTTCCATCCCTACATCCTTCAACATTTTAGTGAAAATGTTTTTACACTTTGTATATATAGTTGTTGTGTTGTATATAATCTGTCACATTGATATTGTGGTTTGTAAGTGGTTATGCCAGATGAACAACCGTTTCAATTACCACACACAATTACCACTGCTTAACAGCAGTATATATATATATATATAATTTGTGTGTTTTGGGAACATCCAGAAAGCCAAATCGAGCATTGCATAAACGAAATGCCTGATTGTTATCCAGCTGTAGTAGTTACTTTCTGTTGGGAAATTTGGGGAAAAGGTTGTTTTTATAACACACTGTGATAATTTAAGTGCAAGTGTCACTACTCTGCATGTTCCAACAGTTGAGAAGTTTCTGGTGTTCCTATATATTCTGCAACAAGTAATGAGGTAGATGACCAGATGATAGGGTACAACAGTGGCACAAGGACTACTACTACTACTAGAGCAAAAATTCCTTTTAAATCTTAAAAAGAAGTTGGGTGATTTATCCAATATAGCATGCTAAAGTAAACTGTAAAAGGTCCAAAAGTAATCCCATTAGGAGTGGAATATCTGTAAAATGCATCTTTGTATGGTTGAGCAATTACAAATAGAGCTATATATAAAACCAAGCAACAATTGCAGGTGTAGTGGTGGTGAACTACGTGTATGAACATATGTTATTTTTAATGCAGATACTTCTATTTTTGTCATGGCACACCTTAACGTCTCTCCAAGTCTGTGTTTATCTGTTTATCTGTTCTGTGTGGTGTACATCTGTCATGTTAATGGTCACTCGTTATTATCCTAACTGTTACCTCACAGATGACTTGTAAATGTGGCATCTGTTCCTACACAGTATGTAAAGCCCTTGTAAAACTTGCCGTATATAGATATGCTATGATCCTATGTTCCTGCCAGTTCGTAATTTTCTGCGCTTGCCTAATTACGGCTGGGCAAGAGACAAGGCCTACTCGATGTGCAAGACCCTTTCTTTCCCTACCCGCTACTTCCTGTGTCTATTCCGCATACGCGGAAAGGGTGTCCTGCTTGCTGATACAACAGCAAAAATTACTGAACGTTTTCGTAGAAATTAACGAGATTTATGGGTATGCGCAAAGAGTCGATCGTCTTTTCCGCCCACGCAACGACCTTCTATATTAGAAAGTACTATATAGTGCATGCAAGTCCTCTATACGTTTCAATTGAGCTTTGCATAAACATGACAAAAACACCCTCTGTTTTGATTTCTGTTGGGAAAAAAGTTGTTTTTAAAAGAAGTATATACAACTGATGATATATAGCTCACCCATGTAAGTTAATCTCATACCCTTAGGTGTGTAGCCATTACTAGCCAATATTGTATTAGCTGTGTAGTGTGTACTAAGGAGATATACATGTGCTGCTGCAGAAAAGATTATATGAACTCACAAGAGTACTTACTCTATTATTTAGGGAAGAGGACTTACTCTATTACATAATACTTTAGCAAATGAATGGTAAGTTATGTTCCTAAGGTGAGGGAGGTACAGATGGTAAGGATTTGCCTGTATGTACATATATATGTGGCTTCGCCCATGATTATGGGTGCATTGTTAATGGTAGCAGTGCTATGGCAGCTTCTTGAGTCATATTATTATGATTTCCATAGCCACACTACAAGAGAAGAGACTATACACAGACAGTGATAATGGACAGGTTGTCTTCAAGATATATTCCCGTCACTTATAATGTCACTGCTAAATTACATAAATAATGTATACTTAACAACACAATATCGATGGTGACAGAGTATAAAATCTCCCTTCAGCACAAACACATGTACCTCTTAAGTACACCCTCACTTCATTACTGCATGACTACCAGTACAGAGGATGTGATCGAGAATCTTTGTTTACATAAGTTATTATCAGTGGTATAGCAGCTAGTGTGTGTTTAATGTATACGAGTTACAGCAATAGCATGATAGACAATTCATTATTCACCATCTATGCAAATGTCATTATGTATAGTTATTGTGTTATATATACTCTGTCATATTGATATTGTGGTTTGTAAGCTGTAATTTTTGGTCATGCCGTGAGAACAACTTTTCTATTATCACTGCAGCAGCATAGCTTGTGTGTTTAGGGAACATCCGAATAGCTAAATCGAGCATAAACAAAATGCCTGAATGTTATTGAGCTGTAGTAATTACCTTCTGTTGGAAAATTGAAGTTGAGAGGCAAATGAATGGTAAGTTATGTTCCTCAGTTGAGGGAGAAACAGATGGTAAGGATTTACCCCTATGTACATATATGTGTGGATCTGCCCGTGATTATGGGTGCGTTGTTAATGGTAGCAGTGCTATGGCAGCTTCTTGAGTGTTATTATCGTTATTTCTATGGCCACACTACAAGAGAAGACTATATAGAGATTACACAGACAGTGATAATGGACAGGTTGTCTAGACATAACTATTCCTGTCACTTGTAATGTCACTGCTAAATTACATAAATAATAATGTATAGCATACATAGAAGGTGAAAAGGTAAATTTGAACATGTATATACTAAACACACACTAGCTGCTGTAACACAATGTGGTGATGAAAGTGTAAGTGTTCACTCCTCTGCATGTGGTAAGAGTTGAGAAGTTTCTGGTGTCTCTTTTCTACACCAGCTGCAATGAGCAATGATATATTTGATGTAGAGAACTGACCAGATGATAGGGTACAGAAGTGGCACAAGGAATACTACTACTACTACGGCATAAATTCCTTTTAAATCTGGAAATGAAGTTGGGTGATTTATCCAATATAGCATGCTAAAGTAAACTGTAACAGGTACAAAAAGTAATCCCATTAGGAGTGGAATATCTGTTTTATTGTAAACTGCATTTTTATATGGTTGAGCAATTACAAATAGAGTTAAATATAAAACTAAAGCAATAAATGATAAAAAGGCAGTTGTTATTAGTTCCACTGTAACTGAAAATACCAAAGGAAAAAGTAAGCGAAGCACAAGCTGAAGTGCTGCAAAATAGCGACAGTCTCGAGTGCCATTAGTTCCATCTTTGTAACAACCTTGAAAAGCATCCACAAAGGTGTGAAGTGTTAGTGATCTGAGGTGAAGACGATTGAGACATCTTTGGAAACATTGACATGGATAGAGGAATAAAATGATGACTGGTACAAGCAGTACTATGAATGAGAGAAGCAAAGTTACAATGGCATATCCAGCATGGGATGAACCAAAGTATTTTAAGGAGTGATCAATGTACACAACCCAGATATGGGATCCATCTGGGCTCCACAGTCGAGTTGGAGTCAATATATATAATGCAGCATATCCAATTTTCATGTATGACAGAAGAAGTAGTGTAGCAAATGTGTCAACCAGAGATGTCTTCAGGTTAATTCTACTTCGAAAACGTGCCAGTAAATAATGGAAAGGTTTCCACATTTGGACAATTATCTTACAGCCACGATCACGAAGTGTCACAAATGTGTACAGAACAGCCACTAACACTAGTGGATATAGACCAATTGCACCATCTATAAGGGATTCATATAAGAAATTAATATGTGGACTGATGCATTTGGGATGATAGAGTGCTCTAAAGAAATCGAGATTCCATGGACCATATATAGTTGCTATAAATATAGTAGAAAAATGTGAACCTGTACGGTGATGATTTAATATACTCTGCATTGCAGGAGGTGATGATATCAGTTGTGCCACTAACACAAACACACTCCATGGAGGCTGCAGTGCATTCAAGTGGAACACTATTATTACAATACACAGAATTGTTGGTGGAATTAGTGACTTTGCAAGAAAATGGAACAATTCTTTGATGTTGAAGCCAGTACATTGGACACACTTCAAGTCATATGTATACAATGGAAATCCATGACCTTGGATACACTTTGAGCAGAGTAGCCCATCTCTTTTCCACCAACCACATGTTATCTCTGTGAAGTTCTCTCTTATCATAGGTAGTTGATAAACTGGCTGTGGGAAGTGAGCAATACAGGAATAGACACATCTTCCTGCAACACTGCGATTAGTTTGAGGATCATATGTCATACATGTACACATTTGCAAGGTCAATGTAGCACTAGTAATATTACATTGGATGATTCCCTGTACAATACTCCCACATTGACAAGTGTTGTTCCGATATAATGTCCATGGAGGACAGGTGCCATCTTCCACTGCTGTGACTAGTCCACTACTGCTGACAGATGTACTGAACACTGTTACCAGTGCTATTGCCAGACCACAGAGACGCATGATAATCCCTACAACTCTTGTGAGTAACGTTAATATAATCTTTTCTGCAGCAGCACATGTATATTTCCTTAGTACACACTACACAGCTAATACTATATTGGCTAGTAATGGCTACACACCTAAGGGTATGAGACATGGGTGAGCTATATATCATCAGTTGTATATACTTCTTTTAAAAACAACTTTTTCCCAACAGAAAGCAAAACACTACAACTGGAGAGTTTTTTAATCATGTTTATGCAAAACTCAATTGAAACATATAGAGGACTTACATGCACTATATAGTACTTTCTAGTATAGTAGGTCGTTGCGAGGGCGGAAAAGACGATCGACTGTTTGCGCATACGCATAAATCTCGTTAATTTCTACGAAAACCTTCAGTAATTTTTGCTGTATCAGAAAGCAGAACACCCTTTTCGCGCATGCAGAATAAACACAGGAAGTAGCGGGTAGGGAAAGAAAGGGTCAGACTTGCACATCGAGTAGGCCTAGTTTCTTGCCCAGCCGTAAATAGGCAAGCGCAGAAAATTACGTCTGGTTGCATTGCTCCATATTTTGGGGAGGAAGTATGAAAAATTCTGGAATGTGGGAACCTCCAATCAGATTGCTAGTTTGACCATTAATGCACGAAATCATGTGATAGTCACATACAGTGTGACCTCTGCACCCAGCAGTATACAGTAAGTTGTCTTGTTTGGCGTCGTGACAGCGATGACCGATGTTCGTGTGGTTCCTGCAGTGCTTGGTAGACAGTCTTCCTTGCTAGTAGAACACAGGCTGGGCGCAGCTATTAGATAGAAAACATAAAGCCTCGTGCCGCCATTAGCTGTGCTCAGGGTCGTACAGATCATTGCATAAAATAAAAAATACCCATAGATATCTAATAGCTAACTCTTGGCGCGATATTATGCCACTACAACCTAGAGTACCTCTTGGCACGACTCCCATTTAACCCCTCCATGCTCATGCATACAACCCTCTCTTAGGGTGACCAGGCAACTTGCGAGAGCTGCCGGCAGAGAGACAATGTACTACAACCATATACAAATAACAAAAAGAAAAACACACCTGAACCACAACTTACAATAGTAACTAACGATACACCAATAAAAACACACTCAGCAAAAAAAACCTGTCTTCAAGGGGGGGGGGGGGGGAATTCTGGGTGTGGAAAAAACCCGCTAGCTATAGCTACCATACAACCACCAAACACAACATGCAGTATATATGCATTAAGTTCTGAGTCCCCATACAGCACCATGTGCACTTCTTTCTCAGATCTGCAATTGATTGACCTAGAGTAAGCGATCACTTTCCGGACGGATCTAATTTCGGACGCTTATTTCAACGTTACTGAAGGGCTAGAGAGTGTATAGATACCATCAATGGATAGAACTACACCACCAAGTATTCTATCGTTTTTATCCGAGTTCTACAGCCGGAATGAAAAGGCGCTAAATTCCCCGTCCGAAGACTGCAGTTTTCGGATAAAACTACCAATATTCGGACTTTTCGACCTGAGCACAGTATAATTTGCGATAAAGAATTCAAACTGCACATAAAAAGAAGTACCACTTCTTTTGTATCAAATAACCTATAGGTAGGATGGTTTCGATTTTGCTTCTTTACACACAAATGCCACGAACACAAAGACATCACGTCATCAATTTACGGACGCTTAGTTTGGTTTACATTGATTATCTCTTACAGTATAAAGCGGAGTAAAATTTTAACAATTTTCGAAGATACTACTATCTACTCCAATTGTAATTATATTGCTTTCTCACGATTGTCCCAGATAGAGTAAGTAATCGAAGGTCGGACACCATGTAATATCGGACATTTTTCTGAAGCGTACAAGCGAAGTTAGTCCATGCTTTGTAGGTTACACTATAGAACTACTTATTCTTCACTCGTGTACCAAGTTTGGGGTGCTAGAAAGCTTTTGCCGTTTAGCTAGGTCGCCGAATATACCGACAACCGATATTACGTAATATCGGCCGACTGACATCAATCACCGTACGCCTGGAAAATCTCTACACAGATCTCGACCCAAAGTGATCTGACTACACAGACTAGAAGAGCAACTAATGTACTCCCAATATGCGAGATATCAATGGACTCCGTTCATGCATCATGCAGTACTCGCGGTAGAATTTCAGCAAGTCAAGTGTCGTAATATCGGACACACCTCCACAAGGATATTGCAAGTTGAAAGAGAGAACCAGCGTTCAAAGCCTCGACTACTGTGATTGAAGTTGGCCCAAAAGAGTATTGAATATAATTATACAGTTAAATAATAGTTAGACACGGATTCAAGGGAGCTACAGTATTTAGAAACCTTCGGGCCCGGAACAGGCAGCGCCTCGAAGCGCCTATAGGCGGAGCGAGGGGCCTGAAGGCTTCTAGTCCTGTAGTTCCCTCGATTTGGCGTCTAACTATTATAATTCTATTAAATACTCATTTGGTCAACATTCAATCACGGCAGTCGAGGTTTTGAGAGCTATTTCTCTCCTTCAACTTGCAATTTCCTTGTGGAGGGGTGTCCGATATTAGGACACTTGACTTGCTGCAATTCCACCGCGAGTACTGCATGATGCGTGAACGGAGTCCATTGATATCTCGCATATTGGGAGTACATTAGTTGCTCTTCTAGTCTATATAGTTAGATCACTTTGGGTCGAGATCTGTGTGGAGATTTTCCAGGCGTACGGTGATTGATGTCAGTCGGCCGATATTACGTAATATCGGTTGTCGGTATATTCGACGACCTAGCAAAACGGTAAAAGCTTTCTAGCACTCCAAACTTGGTACACGAGAGAAGATTAAGTAGTTCTACAGCATAACCTACAAAGCATGGAGTAGATTTGTTTGTAAGCCTCAAGAAAACGTCCGATATTACATGGTGTCCGACCTTTGATTACTTACTCTATGGGTTTAATATTTATTTATTATTATCAAAATCCAAAATATGAAAATGTAGCAAATTTGGTGAAAACAGCACAGATAGTTAGTGCAGACCTAGTAAGATCCCTAGAAATTTTTAGACTGTAAGTAGTCGTATGCTGTAGGTGTTACAGAAAAATATGTTCATACTGCGTCCGAAAATTGATGGCGTCACTACTGGAGTTAAATTGTATGAAAAGTAAATGAATACCCAATTACAATGCTGTGAAATTGACCAACAGGCACTGAAAACTTGCGTCATTGCATTTTCATTGGGATGTGAAAATCCTCTTAATTTTAAAGAAAAAGCTCAGCCAATGAAAAAGGCAATGAAATACACCCTTTGAATTTTTCAAACCAATGAAACGGTTGTGAATTTTGAGTTGACCACAATTAATTGACCTTTCATTGACACATGGTAACACTCACCATACAATGAAAAGGCTTTTACAATGAAAAGGCTTTTAATTTTGAGCCCATGTTTTTCATTGGCAAATTATAACATCCATTGTAAAAGCTAATTTGAAATAGATGAAACAGTGCATAAATGTCAATACTGCCTAGCCCCTCTCTAAAATGAGTAATACCCATGCAATTTTTTGGTAGGTGCAAAGATCATAATTCAGAATAATAACATAATTGTTCTGTGCATGACACTGAATGAAGAGAGCCGATACTGCAACACACATTCCAGTATATAGATCAATTTCAAACATGACACATGAACAGACTTAAGTAGCACCCACAACAACGAAGCCAATCACACAACCAGACTGAAGTAGCAGCCATCACAACGAAGCCAGACACACAGCCAGACTGAAGTAGCAGCCACCACAACGAAGCCAGACACACAGCCAGACTGAAGTAGCAGCCACCACAACGAAGCCGGCACGCAGCCAGACTGAAGTAGCAGCCACCACAATGAAGCCGGCACGCAGCCAGACTGAAGTAGCAGCTACCACAACGAAGCCGGCACGCAGCCAGACTGAAGTAGCAGCCACCACAACGAAGCCGGCACGCAGCCAGACTGAAGTAGCAGCCACCACAACGAAGCCGGCACGCAGCCAGACTGAAGTAGCAGCCACCACAACGAAGCCGGCACGCAGCCAGACTGAAGTAGCAGCCACCACAACGAAGCCGGACACACAGCCAGACTGAAGTAGCACCCACCACAACGAAGCCGGCACGCAGCCACCACAACGAAGCCGGCACGCAGCCAGACTGAAGTAGCAGCCACCACAACGAAGCCGGACACACAGCCAGACTGAAGTAGCAGCCACCACAACGAAGCCGGCACGCAGCCAGACTGAAGTAGCAGCCACCACAACGAAGCCGGCACGCAGCCAGACTGAAGTAGCAGCCACCACAACGAAGCCGGACACACAGCCAGACTGAAGTAGCAGCCACCACAACGAAGCCGGCACGCAGCCAGACTGAAGTAGCAGCCACCACAACGAAGCCGGCACGCAGCCAGACTGAAGTAGCAGCCACCACAACGAAGCCGGACACACAGCCAGACTGAAGTAGCAGCCACCACAATGAAGCCGGCACGCAGCCAGACTGAAGTAGCAGCCACCACAACGAAGCCGGCACGCAGCCAGACTGAAGTAGCAGCCACCACAACGAAGCCGGACACACAGCCAGACTGAAGTAGCAGCCACCACAACGAAGCAGGCATGCAGTCAGACTGAAGTAGCAGCCATCACAATGAATCCGATTACACGACCAAACTGAAGACAATGAAGCCAGATGTGACCACAGATGACTCAGCATTGAGCACTGTAGTGAAGAGAAGAATTACATAGTGATTAGATAGACTATAGTTGTGTCATATGACTCAGCTGATGGACTTGCACATTATGTTCACGTTTAGTCTCGTTCCCAGACTCTTCAATGCACAATAGATTCCTGTGGTTGGGGCATGAGCTCACATTAGTACCTAACATACCGTATTTGTACGTGTTTTTTTGGGGAATATCTCTGCTGAAAGCCTTGCGTATGTTCATCACTAAATATACATGTACATTAGCTCTGGAGCTACCACTACTAGATCTACTCACTCATTTCTACAGGCAAACATAACAGCTTACATACATAAGGCAAAGGGTCTTGCTTCCAGCTTTCTTCTTAGAGTTCATGCTCGTGCATCAGTTGCAGCCACTCTAAGAGTGAAGACTGACAAAGTTGAAAACGGAACGACACGGAAGGACACGGAACGTAAACGGAAAGACACGAACGTAAACGGAAAGACACGGAACATAAACAAAAAGACACGGAACGTGACAGCTGCACAAGCAGCTGCTGTCAGCCTTTGCCTTCACTGGGTTGTGACTAATCCCTGACTTGAGTCGCTTACTTCTTGCTTTTTTCGACGCCCGTTGACTGACTCGTTCGGCTAGACCGTTTACATATGCGTGTGGCTACCGGGAGTGAGCGGTCCACACCGGCAGAGGAACGTTCTCCGAGATGCTGGCGAAGCTCACTAAGCCCGCAATGGAGAGATGTGAGGTATAAAAATTTATTGTATTACATGTATATAAATACAAAAAATATACTGCTTGTGTAGATACTTGAAGTGCAGTTCCCTGCCCGATTGGCCCATTTGTTCCCCTTGAGCTTGGCAAGTGGGAGAGTGGCGCTCCAGACAAGAGTAAGAAACAATAATGTGGGTAAATACATGTAGCAATTTTTGCTGTTTGACAAAGAAGTAGAAGATAGAGACAGAGAAATCAAGCCATTTGATGTATGTGATTGTATCTGTCTGCCTATTTACCCATTTTAGAGTTGTATAATGTACAGAAACACTTGTAAGCCATGTTTTGTGTCTAAAGAGGCTCATACCTTAGGGCACGGGTTTCCAAATAGGAAGGGATTTCTGAACACAGCTACTTATTTCACCTCCTCAAACACAAGGTTTTCAAGTTTTTACAGTATTAGTTAGGTGTATACTCCTATTGTAATACTACTGTAAACTAGGCCTTCTAACAGTGTTTGTAAGTACAAAGTTGTTTTATTTGTTAAGGCTAATGGGGATGTTGGCACTCAGGGGGGTAGGACAAGCTCATACATGCGAATGCGCTTATGTGAAAGTCACATTACATTCATGACATTCCAAACAGATTCCTCTGCACAAGTACACTGTAATGTTCCCATTCACTCTCTTCCAATCCTGCTGCACACTGCTATTTTTTTATATAAGCCTACACAGTAGATGTGAGAGGGTTTTAACAGTCCAACGATTCTCCCTCCATGCTTGGCGAGTTGAATGCATCATTATCAATCATGAGATTGTGTCTTGTGGGGCTCACCATGTGTGAATCGGTGCACTTCTTAGCCTCCTAGAACTAACATCTGTTGGGAGCTGTCACTCAAAACTCATTAATGTAAAAATACATGCATTTCTGCCACCTGACTCGGCAAATATTGCTGCATGTGTCAGCTTTTCCGACCCCCCTGGTTGGCACTATTAGAGAGTCTACCGACTCTCTAATATCATATCAAGGTCAACTATAATGTGTATTCATGCACATGAATAATAATTCTGTTCTTTGAAGGTTTGTAACCATGGACATTTGGATTCCAGCCACAGATTTTGCAAGAAAAAGAAGGCAAAGCTAACTATTGAGTCTGGCACCTAGTACTGTTGATATTCTGGATTGCAAGCTAACTTATTTCTACTCTAATGAATGCACACTGCTCATGAATTATGTATACTTTTCATTGATTTTTCAATGCAATATCTGTAGCTGACATCACTGCTATATTTTCATTGCAATATCATATGCATTTCATGGACCATTCATAGCTGTATTTTCATTGCCTTTTCCATGATATTTTCATATGGATTTCATTAGGAGATGGTTGCACAGAAGTCCATGAAAACCCCGTGGAATGTTTCATGGCCTTTTGAGTGCAAATTTTCAAAGGGTTTTAGTAATTTCATGGCTATGAAATACTTTGTAAAAGTCAAGTTTTCATAGGGTCTAAAATATTCATTATCTATGAAAAGACTTGCAACATACAATGAAATTTTCAAAGACTTTTCATATAAAATTCTCCAGTAGTGCGTGACACTTCTCAGTTCGCGGCGTTTGCTTGTAAAGACTAGGTCAAAAAGATCCTAGCTATTGCTTAGTGAATAGGCAAGAGATAGTACGTTTTTTCATGAAGATCTCAATTCTTTTTCGCCAACTATTCTGTGCCCAGGTCGAAAAGTCCGAATATTGGTAGTTTCATCCGAAAACTGCGGTCTTCGGACGGTGAATTTAGCGCCTTCTCCTTCCGACTGTAGAACTCGGATAGAAGCGATTATTTTTCTAGAATAGTTAGTGGTATAGGTCTATCCATTGATGGTATCTATACACTCTCTAGTCCTTCAGTAACGTTGAAATAAGCGTCCGAAATTAGATCCGTCCGAAAATTGATCGCTTACTCTACATCCAACCTGCAGGCTTGTCTACAGAAAGAGATACTCGCACAGGGAGTCATAAAGACACAACGGCAAAATTAACAACAAATTTTAACCACCGACACTGTCTACATAAGACAAACACCACACCTACTCACCATCCTGGCAGCCATGTCCAATCCCCTCTTATACCTAAAAGAAAAACTTCCCGATCCTGCCGAACAGCTAGTTGCCGAGAGATGCTAAAGCATCCCACGCATTCCACTTATAAATCCCGCGTACCCAACCGCTCATGCGCACTATAAGCTAACGATGGGAGCATATTTTCTGCCTAATTCGCTGCGCTCAAACGCAAGAAAATATAGTTTTACGTGACGAGCACCCAGAGTCTTGGCGTCGTTTTACGTGACCTTCAGATCGCTTATCTGACTCCTTTCTAGGGTTCACTGCATTATGCGTGGCGTGATTTTACGCGACTTTGAAATGGGGTCATTGTTGCGGGTAGGCTAAATGGCGCTACCGTTACATGAATATTTCCTCTTATATAGCAGCAGTTTACGTAGCTTCGTACCCAGGCTCTTCGGGGAGGGAAAGAAAGAGCCTGGTTCACACCGTTCGCGCATGCGCGGAATCACCTCGACTTTCTGGGGATCCGTGTCATAAACTTATGAGGACTCCAAGAGAATGGGGACCCCCCGTCCCCATAATCCCTGTAAAATGGGGACCCTTTCGTGAGAATGGGGACCACCTGACTGCGCGGTACAAAGGTTCTGTAACGGGTGAATTCTGACGTTAAGACTCAGTAGAGAGAAGGAAGGGTTGCTAAAGAAGTTGAAATATGGCCTGTAAGAAGTGCAGCGCCGTATATAGGTTAGGTCTATAGCTACTAACATACTTCGATGGGCGGATGTTGACGTCGAGTCATACGTATATAGCATATTATATAATAATTATTATGTTACTAAAGAACTTGCAAAAATGGCTATAAAAGTCAACTGCTTTCGTGACTCCGCAGTATCAGAAACAACCAAGGATGAGAGATTTACAAGGCGACTAAACAACAATGTACGAAACGACGAAAGATATGACGGAGAAGACGAAAATGGAGGGAGATACGACGGAGAAGACAATGGAGGACGCTAGGACAGAGAGCACAACGAGGGAGTGCGAGACGCCAGAGGAAGACACTACAGAAAAAATGTGTGACAGATGCCTAGAATTGTATCATTCCACGTGTACTACTGCACCTCTCATGGGCTAATGCTCAGTTTTATACAATACATGTGTTTAGTTGTATTTAATAGACTACATGCACTATTATGTTGAATTTTATATGCACAATTAGAATTGTTTGCTTTAATTGCAGAAGCAAAAGCGGGGTTCCTAAGGGGGTCCCTATACTACTGTCGCAGGCCCGAATATCTATTCCATACATTTAGGCTAGAGACAAATAAAGCATAAAGAAGTTTCCCTTCATTATATGATTTGATATTCGAATACGTCCATGACTCCGAAAACTACGAAGAAAAAACCGGTACCCCCTACGTCTGGGTCTGCGAAGGTTTCCTGCTGCATTTGCTGCCAATCTATCCAGCCTGACAAAGACGAGGCGCTCTTCTGTTCCGGTGTCGCGGTATATTTTATCCCCCCGATTTTTTATCCGGCCGGATAGAATATTCTATCCGGCCGGATAATTTTTCCTAGGATATTTCATCCGAGGTCAGGATATTTTATCCCATAAGGCTAGACGCTATATGCGACTTCAACCATCGTGTCCAGTGGGCTGTGTAGCACTCTACCCCACTGCTATAGATTTCTGGAAGGACAAAGATGCATGGCATTGCGCTATGCTAAGGTAGAGTCTATATACTGACTTTAGCCGCTAGATCGACCCTCGGTAGATCTACATGGCTGTAGACAAGTATTTCGAGTAAAAAACGATGTAGAGTAATGTATCAAACTTCGTCAGGCATCAAATTCGACAGCCTAAACAGCGCACTCAACAGTGCTCCGCTAAATCTAACTACATGCTCTTACAGATAGGTACCAGGGCACTAACATTTCGAAGTTTGAAGAGATTCAGCCAATTAGAAGCGAAGCGGTGAACGTTTGAAGTGACCTGCCGAATACATCGATTTTCGTCAGCCCGACATCTATTTTCGTCTTTGCCTGAAAAACAGAACTAGAGCCTAGCTAAGACACACTGAATTAACTCTATGTAGATTGCTCTGTAGGTTGCAGCAATCGCTGCAACCGGAGAGCCTCGCAACGCGCCGCTACAGCTGACTCCTGACGAATGTTTAAAATGCCGAATCAGCAATAAATAGCTTCCGCAATACGGAAGTTACTGCTGAGACTTTTATTGATGTAATACAGTGTATGTTAAGCTGGGAACCAAAATTTAAGAAAAGGACACAATTAACAAACTTTGGGACAAGCTTATAGTATAGAGAAACAGCAAGGAAGAGAGCATTGGAAACTGATACAATTTGATCTACTTTGCCAAAAACTGTATGGTGATGACTTGTGCTTTAGGCAACTTCAGTCCTCGACTGAGCTGATGCAGCTGGCTGGAGATGAGGGGCAAATGGATGTAAGTTATTTTTCTTAGGTGAGGGAGAAACAGATGGTAAGGCTTTGGCTGTATATGTACATGTATGTGTAGGTGTGCTCATGATCGTGGGTGTGTGGTCGACGGCAGTGGTGCTATGGTAGCTTTCTGAGTATAATTATTATTAACAAACTGGGGATATATTTTTGAAAGAGATTCAACATTGTATATATATATGCATGTATCAAGAGTATATAACAATCTTGTTTGTGCCATAAAATGAAGGGCTGAGAACCAGAGTGGCCTATCCCAAAATTAAGAATGGGAAATCATCCAAATAGCACAAATATGAATTAAAATGTTGAGTATACCTATAAGCGTTCATGAGATATTTTTGATTTAATAAATTTTCCCCTTGTCCTGAAACACATTTTAAAGTACACTTGAGTTTTAGGGGGGGTAAACTGCTGTTTAGTGGGTTAGGCCACTCTGGTTCTCAGCCCTTCAAATAGAACTGGCATTTATTGCTCAACAAGACAGCGGGGACAAAGCCACTCGGATTGCTTTAGAACTTCAATATCTGGAATACTGAGACAATGCTCGTGGTACCATTCATTGCACAGATCGCAGCATATCATATTACCAAAGCGTGTCATCACATCAGGGTAGCGACATACACAGTATACACTGATACTTATTTCATCCAGGATTCTCTGGCATTTGTCTCTATACTGATGTGGAAACTGTGAGATTGTTCCGTGACTGAAGCACAGTTCCAAGTGACTCCTCATCTTTGCTTCATCATACAATGAGGAGCAAGGGTCTTTTCCCAAACACAGGTCAACAGCCATAGCAATTGCATACAATCCACATGCATGTCCAGACTGCTGACGTTTAACATTCATGATTCTCAATGTGATAGCAGCTGCTTCAGAATTCATAATCGTACTTACTTGTCTCTGAACGGTCTTACCAGGTTTAGTTAGCATGCTGTCATACAACTCAACAACATTGTCCTCCTTGCATAGTTTGTTTGAGAGACAAGCCCAATGACTGTTTCCAACATGAATAATTTGAACAAAGTCCTTAGAAACAGAGGGCCGAGACATTTTCATTGCAAGATAATGTGTGTCTTGCAGGCCATTCTGTCGAGGGAATGCCTTGAGCATAAGTTTGTTTGCTTCTGAAATGTGATTAGCACTTAACCACTCATTATCCCGAAGAACACGTTGGTCTTCCAGAGAGAGAGAACCAATCCATTTAGTCAAAGACAAGGTAGATGCTTGAGAAGAAAGGCCTGCTAGCAAAAGAAGAATACTTTTAGAGTCATTACGGAAATATTGGAAACCTAAATTTGGCAAATCTTTCACTGAGACCAACTGCCATTAATGTACAAGCTACATGGTAGTTGAACACAGCAATCAAGAAATTGTATAGTCACAGGGTATACATGCATACTTCATTGCTTACGCTTACTATAAAATGAATTGCATGTACATGTAATTGACCAACATCAGGGGGTTCCCTAGAAGCTCAAAAGTAGATATAACATTCAACCACATCAAAGTGGTTTCGCAAAGCTCAACTGCACATAAAATTATGCACACATTCTATATACATGTGTACATCATGTACTCTACTTGACAAAGAATTCAGTGTACATGTACATACCTTGCATTTTCAGATCTCGCCTGGGTCCCTCAGCAGTTACTGTCATCTCATGTGTAGCTGACTGCTTTGATTTGCAACGACCACTCTTAGAGGCTGCTGAGAAACGTTGAGCATGCATTCATAGATTGTAAATGTTATATAATTAGACCTCACCTGCTACACTTCTTGAGTTCTTTGGTAGCCTGAGGCTGCCATCCACGGACTGATCACCTTAGCCTAAAATAACAAGAACATGCATATACATGTACATGTAAATGTAAGTTTATATCATGTGATTAAACATGTACCAACCTGTATGGTCGGAAACTGAACTAGAGAGAGATGATTCCAAATGAGGAACAGTCAAACTAGAAGTCTTGCATGCTGCCCTTGATCTCGTAGACACTATACAAAGTCAAATGAGATAAGTGTATTAACTAACTTACACACACTCTACATTGCACTTGTACTGTATTTGATGAAGGAAATAATCAAACCACGAGACTCACAATACAACACAACACAACTCACCTAAGACAGTTATTTTCAAAGAAAAAAACTGCCTCAGGTGGGACTCGAACCCACAACATACTGCGTACTAAGCAGATGCTCTACCAACTGAGCTACCGAGGCAGCTCAGCTGGCTGGGGACGAATCACACATGCAAAGCAACACAACTCAAGGCAACCTGAAGAACGGGCTAACTCAAACTTAGTACATGTACATGTATATGTGTATAAGTGCACAGTGTACACGTACTTAGCTACATGTACCTTGCATTTTTAGATCTTGCCTGGGCCCCTTAGAAGTTACTGTCATCTCTCGTGTAGCTGACTGTTTCAAGTTAGCACGACCACTCTTAGAGGCTGCGGAGAAATGATAGTGTACATTAAAATTGTAAATGTTCATCAAATCTCACCTGCTACTCTTCTCGAGTTCTTTGGTAGCTTTAGGCTATCATCCAGACACTGATCACCTTCACCTGAAAGTAACGAGAACATGTACATGTATACACTTCATGTACATGTACATCATGTGATTAGGCAGTTAACAAGTTACCTTCATCGTCAGAAACTGAAATAGGGAGGGGTGTTTCTGCATGGGGAACAGTCGAACTTGAAGTCTTGCCATGTGCTCTTGTTCTCATAGACACTTTACAAAGTGAAGTGAGATACACTACATGTACATGTGTAGTACTTTGTGTAAGCGTATTCCAGATAATTTGCACACACTATACATACCTATACTTTTACAATGTACACACAGGCACTTTACATGTACATGTACATGTACATGTACACACAACTCACCTTGTTTCTTCAGATCTCGCCTGGGTCCCTCAGCAGTTACTGTCATCTCATGTGTAGCTGACTGCTTTGATTTAGCATGACCACTCTTAGAGGCTGCTGAGAAATGTTGAGCATGCATTCATAGATTGTAAATGTTAATTAAACCTCACCTGCTACATTTCTCGAGTTCTTTGGTAGCTTCAGGCTGTCATCAAGGGACTGATCACCTTGGCCTGAAAGTACATGTAACAAGAACATTCATCTACATGTACATCATGTGATTAGACTCAACGAACCTTCAGTGTCTGAAACTAAACCAGAGAGAAGTCTTTCTGAACAGGGAACAGTCAATCTCGAGGTCTTGCCAGCTGCTCTTGTTCTCATAGACACTGCACAAAGTAAAATTAGACACATGTGTATAGTAAGCAGATAAATGAGCACACACTGTACATATATGTACATGTATACTTTTCAATGCACTGTACGTGTACAAGCAGTTACTGTCACCTAGAAAGCAGATGGTCATGGGTTCGAGTCCCCCATGAGGCAGCTAATTTTTCTTTGGAAAAAACATGCTTTGGGAGAGTTGTGTTGTGTTGCTTTGTCTTTCTGTTGTGTTGTGTTGCCTTGCAATTTTCTTTCTAAGCATCTCATGTATGATTAAAGTCATGTACACACAACACACCTTGTTTCTTCAGATCTCGCCTGGGTCCCTCAGCAGTTACTGTCATCTCATGTGTAGCTGACTGCTCTGATTTGGCACGACCACTCTTAGAGGCTGCTGAGAAATGTTGAGTGTACATTCATACATGTAGATCGTAAATGCTAATCAAATCTCACCTGCTACACTTCTCGAGTTCTTTGGTAGCTCCAGGCTGTCATCAACGGACTGATCACCTTCACCTGGAAGTATAATGAGAACAAGTAATGTATACTTACACAAATGATGTGAATAGACCACACATGTAGTTACATGTAGACGTGGAGTTGAGAAATCTACAAAATTTAGGAAGCTGAGGGTCCTGGGCCATAGTGTATCAAGCACAGCAAGGGTGCTACTACAAGGCTTTTTATATCCCATAGTTCCTAATGATGTGTCCGGAGTGTAGCAACTATATCTACAGATGCTTATGATTTCAAGCAAATGTGCACATGTGTAAAGATGGTAACCGTATAGCCTTAGGATGGACTCTACATATACATAGCTAGAGTGGAGGGTGGTTTCTACATGTACATGTACATGTATATAAAATCCACCATCAGATGAGTATTATGGTTTTAAAATCCATTGTGTTAACCAATCAGATTGCCGCACTTCAGACAGCTACATGTACTTGTAGACTCCAATACAAGTTAACACATACGAACCTTCATTGTCAGAAACCGAATAAAAAGATATTTCTGCAGAGGGATCAGTTGAACTCAATGCATCTGTACAAAATCAGGGATAGTCAGGTTATGGCAAGGTTTTGTTATTAAACTTTGTAGAATCTGGGTATCTATCACAACCTCTTATTAACCCTCGGCAAGCATGCGCAGGAGGGTTACAGTAGTTGTCTGTGTCTGTCTGTCTGTCTTTCTGTTACATGTAAGTCACATCTCACCTCTGGAGTGTCTGTTCATCCTGAAAATACTGTCACACACTCAGCAGGCAACGTACATGTAGGTGAAAAAATTTGTAGGGTTTTCTCTGGAACTGCTTCATTCAAAAGTTATGCTTACCTATGGCATCCTACAGTGATATTGCAGGATTCGGGCACACGTGGTGCCGAGGGTTCTGCACTTTAGTGCATTCATTTGATCAAGTAAGAGGCCAGCACTTGCATGGCTGATGTCAAGTACCTCTGTGTATCTAGTCTTACAATGTACCTTGATTTGGCAAGCTTTGACAGGCGTATTCTCAAATCCAGCTATCAATCTATAGTGTAAACCAGTCTCTTCTATCCCATTTACTTGTAATTACGTTTAGACCATTTTTAATGTGACATTATAGAAGTGTGGCTCTAATTACTCTCCACCACATGTTCATGTATATAGTGTACGGAGATTTTCTAAGGTGTGCTAGATACCTTGATTCTACACTAGTTGCATTGCTGGTGAGCGGAAGTGATTCAAACTAAACTAACTAGTGAAAACCATGCTTTAAATACATGTAGCTTACTGTGACGTGCTAGTTCATTACCGTCAGACCGGCCAATGAACTTTGTTGTTGCCAAATGCAAACTACACATGTGAAGAAGGCAATGGCTAACTCTATTTTGGACAGACAAGCCTCTCACTCTCATGGCTGCCTATGGTGTCTCCATTGCTCTTGCTTTTCGCGATGCATAGTACCCGCTCAGTTGCTGGAGGCACATCAGGCTGCACGCAGTGGTCAGGGGCTGCAAGCTGTGGTCGGTGCATCGAGAAAGATGTTTCTCACTCTCTTCGACTGTCTCAGAAGCAAAACGCTACCTCCAGCGAGCACTGTCCCCCACTCAGCATCAATGTTTTTCGATGTCAAGTGCGCACGCAAAATTAGAACTCACGTATAACATTACGGTATGCCCGTCACAAACATATATATAGAAAAATCGGCCTGTTGACACAACTAGGTAGGCTCGCTCCCACTCGCCAATGACAATCATCAGGGTTGCATACAGGAGGGGGTGCACTGGGATTCCCCCCCTCCCCCCCCCCCCCCCCCTCCAGCTTGAGCTCCCCTCCCCCCAGAATTAGGTCAACTATGTGTGTGTTTTAGTTCATAGCTGTCACAAACCCTACATTTTGGTTGGTCAATAGCAGGTTCCTTATTAACCCTCGCACATGTGTGAGAGGGTTTTTGTAGTCGGCCTGTGTGTGTTTGTGTGTGTGGGTGTGGGTGTCAGTCTGTCTGCGCGAGCGCGAGCCCCACATGCAATATGTGCATCCATTATGGCTGACTAAGTTGCTCTTCAAGCAGCCATATATACATTTGGTCCGGAAAATGACCATTGGCCGACTGTAATTTATAGCTCATTTCAAATCTACAAGAAGCAAAACAAAGAATAGATAAGAATTTTACAACACTACGTGATATTTACATCAATTATAGATAAGAAAGCAGAGGGTGTTTAAAACAGCATATGATACGCAGAGTGGAAGAGGGGCATGGCTGTATAGTGGACATGACTGCGTAGGAGAGGGAGGAGCTGCTGGGAACTCGTACCGTGTCTGCAGTACCGGGACACTGATGTTTAGCACTAGGGTCGGGCTGTTTGTATGCAGCAACCGAGTCAACATTGTTGTTCTCTACCGCTATCGCTTCGTTTCCAAGGCAATGCCCCCCCCTCATATGCAACCCTGATCATGTATATACTGTGAACTGTAAAAATTAATAGTAGTACACTGTATATGTACAAGTAAACAATGCAAAATTCCTCACCAGAATTAAATGTATCATCTGCAAGTAAGTCCTCCAATTTTGGGTCAGTTGTCATATTGTGACATCCAGAACTGCTCTTCCCTATATGTTAGAGTATACATGTAAGTACATGTATACTAGAGCAAGCATACAAATGCAGAATTGCACACCCATCACTAGCAATGACAGTCAATGCTTGCAGATTAAATGAATGCACTGAAGTGCAGAACCCTTGGTGCATACGCTTGAGAAAAATGGCCGACTCGTGTAGTAGCCGTACAATGCTGGAAGGACTCTGGCTCTGCAACAGAGCAGAGGAAATCCCACAAAATTTCACTCCTTTATTGGTAAGTTGCGTCATTTGTAAAAGGAATAAACTTACTACAAGTGAGCTATTAGCAAGAACAAAAAGACAGACAAACCCAACTACAGTACCCTCACTGCGCATGCATGCCGAGGGTTATTATAACACTAACAGTTAAAGTTTAAGCAACACATTTGCAGTAGGCTAACAGCACAGTTAGAAAAACGCTAAAAGAAAACATCCTTTTAACTCACTTTTTACTGGGCTTCTAGAACCCTTTGAACCCTTCTCCACTTTATCAGCTTTGGTCATTCCCTTTTTGCTTCTAAATTCAGAACTGGTTATAACCATATCAGATGCAGGTCTTATACGCTGAGTCTTTAGTTTTGGTGTTTGCTGATTGGTTAATAAGTTACACACAGGTCGCTTGAGTAAGTCAACTCTGCGTTGGGTTGGAATATCAGCAGATGTGTACAGGCCGTCAACTTCTGGGGCTCTTTTAAATGGAGTGAACATGGGTCGTGGTGCCATCATTCCCTCTGTTGACTTCAGCTCACCAGGAAGCTGTATGGCATCTCTGTTCACTGGATACACACCAGTCGTTTTAAACCCGGCCACTATATTGATACATGTCATACTCTCAACCCAAGCCTTACTAAATAGGCTACAGAAGTTATAATAGTTGACTACTTGCCCTGGATGGCTAACTTGAAAATCATGGCAGACCCTCTTCCAGTGCATCTTGAACGGCCCAAAAACACCCTTATCAAGTGGCTGTGTGAGGTGTGTGGTGTTGGGTGGGAGAGTGAAAATGATTATTCCATTCTCTGCTGCTAAAATTAATTAATGGTATCAGGACAATAATGCGACGAATGTCCATCCAATAGAAGAAGTAACGGTCTGCTAGCAGGAGCGTATCGCATAAAGTGTTTTCTAAACCATGAATCAAATAGTTTAGCTTGCATCCATCCACTATCGGAGAAACCATACTGGGTGCCAGGAACTTCCGCAATGGCCATATCAGGTGACATAGTCTTTCTTTTCCAAATTATTAAAGGTGGAATAGTTTGTCCAGTTGCACTGACACATGCTACAACAGTGACTCGTGATTTGGAGCCGCTACTAACAGAAATGGGATTCTTTTCCCCTCGCTCATGAACTGTTTTCATTGGCTTTGGATCAAGGGGGAACCCTGTCTCATCCATATTGAAAATCAGGGATGGTTGGTCATGAAGGCCATTGTCATCTAAAACCTTTTCAAAAACATCAAAATAGCCATCAATACAGTCTTTTGTGGAAGCACTTGCTCGGAACATGGAAAGGGTGGCAGGCGTCCTTAAAGCCAACTCAGGGTGACGCTTGCTGAACTTGTCCCACCACCCGACTGTCACAGACTCCTTCCCACCCCGATATGACAGCATTCGCTCCACAATTGAAATTACTTCAATTCTTGTCCGTGCACACCCGATTCTGGCTGATGACAGAAGAAATTGAACAAGATCCTGCTCCTCAAAGCTGGATAATAGTGTTGGTCTACCAGATTTGACCCCAGGTAATACTTTACCATGGCAGTGATCACTTAAAGTTGATCGAGGAATCCCGTAAGCACTAGCAGCTTTGCTAACTGACATTCCTAGCACATTTACAGCACCAAGTGCTTCCCTCATGCTGACATCATTCCAATGACGATAAGTGGTGGGTCTATTGATCACCTTTGGATTGGTGGTGGTTGTTTCCTTGACTGCTTTAGATGCTGGTTGTGTGGACCTGAATATTCGGCTCTTCAATGGACTATATCGGCCAAGACTAGGCACAAGGCCTGAGTAACTGAAATATATAGTTATTGTAACAAACACAGACCTTTATTATCTCAAGGCAATGGTTCACCTATGGTCCTGGAGAAGCCCAGACATCTCACTCCTACAACATGGAATGAAGCAGAGATCAGCTGTTCATCAAGTACCAGTCCAATTAATAGGGTAACGGGGGGGGGGGGGGGGGGTTCCGAACAGTGGCTGACAACTTGAATTGCAAGTCAAGATGGAAATATTTATGAGCAACAAAGGCCAAGGAAGTATCCTCACTTTACACCAAAATCGTTCAGTTTAGCAACCTATTTGTAAACTTGCCTGTTTGGAACCCCCTCCCGCTATCGTTTGCATGCGTTTTAGACGTTAGGCCTACCTGACTCACTTTTTCTTGCCTATCACAGTAAACCTGCTCACGTGCAGATCGCGCCTAAATATTACTGATTCGGCACTTTAAGGTTGGGAAAAATTGCGTGGGCGGAGATGTCGCGGAATGACGGCGCAGGCGGCTTATTGTACTACATTCCGTTGCGCCAGTAGCGTGATGCCGATTTTGTTGCGCTAAAATGATCTTCTACGACAGAACAGATTTTTGTTTTTCCCGCTAGAACCGCCCCATTTCTGGCTTGGGCATGCGCAGTAGGGTGTCATTAGCAAAAATCTGGTAAGGTCAAAGGTTGAACTACACGAATGTTTGAGACGGCACCGCCCCAAACTCCGCCCCTTCAACTCCAAGGATGATCACGTGATCAGTATTTTCGTAACACGTATTGTCCACATGATCAATATTTTTAGTAAATCTGGCAAGGTCAAAGGTTGAACGACTCGAACGTTTCAGACGGTACCGCCCCAAACTCCGCCCCCTCCCTTCCAATGACTGATCACGTGATCCGCGATTTCGAATCAACCAGGTGATTATTTCTCTTCGGGAGCTGAAAGAGTCAGAAATGGATTCCTTACTACCTTCTGGTGAGTGTATAGCTTGTAAAAGTGTGGGGAGGTATCCGTGGGGAGTGAAGGGATAAATATGCGGCATCCCTCTGGTGCACTTCCGCTTCAGTAGGAATTGGCCATTGGGAGCTGTGTAGGGTAGGAATGGACCATTGGGAGCTGTGTAGGGTAGGAATGGACCATTGGGAGCTGTGGAGGGTAGGAATGGGCCATTGGGAGCTGTGAAGGGTAGGAATGGGCCATTGGGAGCTGTGTAGGGTAGGAATGGGCCATTGGGAGCTGTGGAGGGTAGGAATGGGCCATTGGGAGCTGTGGAGGGCAGGAATGGACCATTGGGAGCTGTGGAGGGTAGGAATGGGCCATTGGGAGCTGTGTAGGGTAGGAATGGGCCATTGGGAGCTGTGTAGGGTAGGAATGGACCATTGGGAGCTGTGTAGGGTAGGAATGGACCATTGGGAGCTGTGTAGGATAGGAATGGACCATTGGGAGCTGTATAGGGTAGGAATGGGCCATTGGGAGCTGTGTAGGATAGGAATGGGCCATTGGGAGCTGTGTAGGGTAGGAATGGACCATTGGGAGCTGTGTAGGGTAGGAATGGACCATTGGGAGCTGTGTAGGGTAGGAATGGGCCATTGGGAGCTGTGGAGGGTAGGAATGGACCATTGGGAGCTGTGGAGGGTAGGAATGGACCATTGGGAGCTGTGTAGGGTAGGAATGGGCCATTGGGAGCTGTGTAGGGTAGGAATGGACCATTGGGAGCTGTGTAGGGTAGGAATGGGCCATTGGGAGCTGTGGAGGGTAGGAATGGACCATTGGGAGCTGTGGAGGGTAGGAATGGACCATTGGGAGCTGTGTAGGATAGGAATGGACCATTGGGAGCTGTGGAAGGTAGGAATGGACCATTGGGAGCTGTGGAGGGTAGGAATGGACCATTGGGAGCTGTGGAGGGTAGGAATGGGCCATTGGGAGCTGTGGATGGTAGGAATGGATCATTGGGAGCTGTGGAGGGTAGGAATGGACCATTGGGAGCTGTGTAGGGTAGGAATGGACCATTGGGAGCTGTGTAGGGTAGGAATGGACCATTGGGAGCTGTATAGGCTAGGTATGGGCCATTGGGAGCTGTGTAGGGTAGGAATGGACCATTGGGAGCTGTGTAGGGTAGGAATGGACCATTGGGAGCTGTGGAGGGTAGGAATGGGCCATTGGGAGCTGTGGAGGGTAGGAATGGACCATTGGGAGCTGTGGAGGGTAGGAATGGGCCATTGGGAGCTGTGGAGGGTAGGAATGGGCCATTGGGAGCTGTGGAGGGTAGGAATGGGCCATTGGGAGCTGTGTAGGGTAGGAATGGACCATTGGGAGCTGTGTAGGGTAGGAATGGGCCATTGGGAGCTGTGTAGGATAGGAATGGACCATTGGGAGCTGTGTAGGGTAGGAATGGGCCGTTGGGAGCTGTGTAGGGTAGGAATGGACCATTGGGAGCAGTGTAGGGTAGGAATGGACCATTGGGAGCAGTGTAGGGTAGAAATGGACCATTGGGAGCTGTGTAGGGTAGGAATGGGCCATTGGGAGCTGTGTAGGGTAAGAATGGACCATTGGGAGCTGTGGAGGGTAGGAATGGGCCATTGGGAGCTGTGGAGGGTAGGAATGGGCCGTTGGGAGCTATGGAGGGTAAGAATGGACCATTGGAAGCTGTGTAGGGTAGGAATGGGCCATTGGGAGCTGTGGAGGGTAGGAATGGGCCATTGGGAGCTGTGTAGGGTAGGAATGGACCATTGGGAGCTGTGTAGGGTAGGAATGGGCCATTGGGAGCTGTGTAGGGTAGGAAAGGACCATTGGGAGCTGTGTAGGGTGGGAATGGGCCATTGGGAGCTGTGTAGGGTAGGAATGGGCTATTGGGAGCTGTGTAGGATAGGAATGGACCATTGGGAGCTGTGGAGGGTAGGAATGGACCATTGGGAGCTGTGTAGGGTAGGAATGGACCATTGGGAGCTGTGTAGGGTAGAAATGGACCATTGGGAGCTGTGTAGGGTAGGAATGGACCATTGGGAGCTGTGTAGGGTGGGAATGGACCATTGGGAGCTGTGTAGGGTAGGAATGGACCATTGGGAGCTGTGTAGGGTGGGAATGGGCTATTGGGAGCTGTGTAGGGTGGGAATGGGCTATTGGGAGCTGTGGAGGGTAGGAATGGGCCATTGGGAGCTGTGGAGGGTAGGAATGGACCATTGGGAGCTGTGTAGGGTAGGAATGGACCATTGGGAGCTGTGGAGGGTAGGTATGGGCCATTGGGAGCTGTGTAGGGTAGGAATGGACCATTGGGAGCTGTGTAGGGTAGGAATGGACCATTGGGAGCTGTGTAGGGTAGGAATGGGCCATTGGGAGCTGTGGAGGGTAGGAATGGACCATTGGGAGCTGTGGAGGGTAGGAATGGGCCATTGGGAGCTGTGGAGGGTAGGAATGGGCCATTGGGAGCTGTGGAGGGTAGGAATGGGCCATTGGGAGCTGTGTAGGGTAGGAATGGACCATTGGGAGCTGTGTAGGGTAGGAATGGACCATTGGGAGCTGTGTAGGGTAGGAATGGACCATTGGGAGCTGTGTAGGGTAGAAATGGACCATTGGTTATACCCTGTGACATCCCTGATGGGTGGATTCACACCACTATAATGTTTTTCATTTGAGGGAGAGTTTTGGTATAACGTTAGGAATGCAGCTGAACCATAATAAAGATTTGAAATAGGCCGGCGCTACTACGTATAAAACTTTGTGGTGTGAATTCAGAGTGACGGCACTGTAGTTGTGATGACATGAGACATGTCCTACAGTGTGCCTCCGACCTCCACGTGGTGTCACTCGGGAGGATGCTACAGACTCTGTTTGTAGCTTCCTGCTAACAGGAGGCAAATCAAATCTAAATGGCAAGGCAGGACACCTCAGATGATCATGCTTCATTTCATGTTGTTTTGGGATGTGCATGACTCAGCAATTCCACACATTCAGTAGACTGTTGGTGTGGGTGCTGACCAGATCGAGATGGTGAGTTACGTTCTTGCTGTACATATTTGTCTGTGGCCACATATTGTACTGCAGTATATGTATATATGTGTATGTACATAATACATTGTATACAGTATTTTCTCCAATACACATGCTGATGTGACTTGTGTGGTCTCTCATATTGAACCTTTCAATGTGCATGCAACACACAACACATGTAGAGTATTCAGCGACTCACTATGTGTTGTGTGTTCACTCTCTTCCCTTCTTACTACTTCTTCCTTTCCTATACGTACTCTTTCTGCCCCCCCCCCCCCCCCCCTGTTGTGCAGCTTTCATACTGTGTGTGAACTGGTTGCTCTTGTCCTGTGGCTTCATCCAAGAGCTGTGGGTAGTGTCTGTGACAGGTACAGTCTGCTTCACTGTTGTGTATGTCCATGTTGTACTCCACCGTTGCTAACATATTACAATACGTGTTGACCAACTCCTGCCTTGGTGCGAACTAAAATAGATTGTACGTTTGTCTATGTGTACAGTAAGTTGCAAGCAAATCAAAGCAACCAGATTTTCCACAGGCATTGTAGCCTTTGTAGTGATGGAGCTTTCTATTTAGTGCACACCAGCAAGAAATTGTGTCTGTATGACTATTTTTGATTGTGGTCCACACACACACGCACTCACGCATGCACACACACTCACATGCACGTGATGTCGTGTGTGTGTGTGTGTGTGTGTGTGTGTGTGTGTGTGTGTGTGTGTGTGTGTGTGTGTGTGTGTGTGTGTGTGTGTGTGTGTGTGTGTGTGTGTGATTGTGTGTGTCTACCTGCAACTTTGCATATTATGTGGCTGGATGTTGTGTTATTGTTATATATATGTATATATACACTTGCGTCTCACACATTTGACATGTACATACAATGTACGTGGTTGGTTACGTGGATATTCCATGTAGATGTAGGTGTTATAGACTCTCTTTCTCTCTATCTTATACAATCTACTCTTTATTTTTCTCCTCTCTAGTCCACGAGTGATGGAGAAGTATCCTGTGCAGTGGGACAGATCGCCAGCCTCTGATGGAGGGTGTCGTTGAGAGTCCGACTTACAATACCACCTTCTCAACCTCTGATATATCATGTGTTCTCAAGGTTAGTGTGCAATATGCCCCCACTGTTGTGCAGCTTCCATACTGTGTGTGAACTGGTTGCTAACTTGTGCTCTTATCCTGTGCTTCTTCGAGAGCTGTGGGTAGTGTCTGTGACGGGTACAGTCTGTTTCACTGTTGTAAAAAGGGCTGTACTGCACATACAGAACGTGTGGTACAGTATTCAATGACTCGCTATCCATTCACACCACACTCCACTACCTCTCCTCCTTACTGTATATTGCCCTCGTCTCTTACTCCCAGTCTTCAGGTCTCTCTGTTCCTGTGTGAGGCTCATACTACATTCCCAGTCGAGTTCTGTTGGGCTCTGAGTCGGTCTTCTAAGTCATGGCCACATCTTTTTTCTCGAGGTGCTTTTCATGTGAGAATTTGTGTGCCCTCTGCTTTCTTGTTGTCTATTATCAACAACTCCACTATTGCTACATAGGTTGACCCACTCTTTCCTTGGTGCGGACTAAATGTCTATGGTTATTTGCGATCAAAGCAAGCTACTATATAGTCATCCAAACAGCCTGATTTTTCTGTATGTTAATTTGCATTGTAGCTACATACCTCTATAATATAATTCAAGTGTGCGAAACTAAATCTGTTCTAGTGCACACATCAATTCTGCGTGTTTTTGGCTGCTTTACTCACAACCAGTTATCTCCATTCAGCTAATACAGTATGTGTGTGACGTGTTTTGAGCCTTGTGTCATTGGAACGTCTGCTTGCCATTCTCTCTCTCAACTCCCCCTGACCTCTTCCTCTTTCCCCTCTCCACAGTTGGAAGGTGATGGTAACATCCATGGTGGTGCTGTACCTTTTCCTTAACTATAAACTGGTATGGATTACCATCGTGCAAATGTGTAGTGCTTAGTCTGTACAATATTTCTCTCTAAGACACTCACCGTGCCGTTATGTTATATTTTTTGGAGATATATAACAATTCAATCAATTCTGTGCATTAGGGATCGCCTTCAATGCAAGTAACAGTATCTATGGTTATTTGCGAGCGAAGCGAGCCATCCTAGTGGTCAAAACGCTGATTTTTCCGTATCTATCTATCTATCTATCTATCTATCTATCTATCTATCTATCTATCATATATATATATATATATATATATATATATATATATATATACTATGTTTCCACGGATTCTGCGACATACCGTAATGTTCTACTTAATTCTAAATACGCGTAAGTAGTGCAATATTTTGCGCATGAAGTCAATCCCGGGCATGTGCATATCCACTTTGCGCATCCCTCCGCTCTTTCTTAGTCGCTCCTTTGTGAGCAACAATGTTCCACATTCAGCTGATATAGAATGGTCTGACACCTTCCATCGTTGTATGTATCACCTTTCTCAGTGGCCAAGTCAAAATTTACACTAGTAAGTAAAAACCTGTGGAACATAGAGATATATAAAAAAGTATGGATGGTTATCCCTCAGTGTAGTGAAAGAGAGCTGCTGCACATGCATTACACAAAACTTACGAGGAAAGGGTCTGTTCATGGGAGTTCCCCCCCCCCCCCCCCTCTGCCCTCCCCGTCCTCTATCCCTCACTCCACAGGAGAACTCTCTTAGAGTTTAGTTTGATACCCAGCTCAATTGAAGGTAGTGTGGCACTCTATTTAGTGCACACCAGTAATAGTTTGCGTCTGAATGGCTCTTTTTGTCCTGCTTGATCACACGCACACAAATGTGCATGCGTCTGCATATATGTGCGTCCACCTTTAACTTGCTGTACACACTTGCTTCTAATGTGGCATGGTTAGGAACATATGTGGATGTTGTGTGTATTTTACAGACTTTCTGTCTTTCTCTTTTTCTCATCTTTTTTCAGTCTGCAGGTGATGGATAAGTGTTGTTTCTCTGCAGTTGCCAGTCTCTGATGGAGGGTATCCGGCTGTAAAATACCATCTTTTCGACCTCTAACACATCATGTGTTCTCAAGGTATATATATATATATATATATATATATAACTGTGCAATTGCATGATGTATATACGTGTAAAGTACACTCAGTTTGCGTGGAATACGCTTACACTTAGTTAGGCTGGGTTTCTGTCAGCACAATACAGGGTAGCCTTTTTTAGCGGACGCCTATCGTATAGCAGACAACTACTATGTACCAAGTGTTTCCCCCTTTCTCTCTCTCTCTCTCTCTCTCTCACACACACACACACACACACACACACACACACACACACACACACACACACACACACACACACACACACACACACACACACACACACACACCTTGAAAGAAGGACACCTCAATAATAAGGATAGTGTTTATTATGTTTGTATGTTTGTGACGGGCACTGACATACCGTAATGTTATACGTGCTTCTAATTTTGCGTGCGCACTCACCAACAATGCGTAGCATTCAACTAGTACATGTATATATACTTGTTCTCTAGTCACTGTTTAGTGGTAGAGTGTCAACATTGGGTTTGTGTCTCCATTTTACCCACCACTCTCCCTCCTTTCCCTCTTCTTATCCCCTCACTTACACATACAGGTTAGTGCTCAAAATGGCTCAGATCAAGTCAGTAACTGAAAACTGGCTCCTCTCTTGAGTGGTCTGACTAATAGCTGGAATATTTTAGGTATTTTGTGGTATCATTAGGGTATTTGTGTGATTTGTGGTCACTTCATACTAGCAAAACTCTCTTAAACAGTTTCACAAGGCATGGATTACTTACTGAGAGATTTTACATATCGATTAGGTCCTTTGAATCTGGAAAATGGTCAATTGACACTTCCCATGTGTATATAGTGTGTGGGATAGTGTACATGATGGGTTTCTTTTAGCGTGGTTCCCAGGCCTTTCTAGCTAGTGTAATTATTGTGTGTGGATGGGGAAGTTCCAGTTAAGATACGTACCGTACTTGAAAACACCACCACCTCAAGGACAGTTTGCACACCTATACACAAAGGGCCTGTATACCAGAGGATAAAGCTTTTTGTGCTATAATGCATGTGATTATCAATGATTGAATACTGTTATGCACATATATGCGCCACTCCATATACAGGTTTTCATAATCTATTTTAAGAGTGCGTATAATACGTAAATGTGCATGTAAAGTTAATCAATTACATGTAGCGCGAAGATGGAAACACAATTACACAAACATCAATGCCAAGTCATTATTAAAAATCCTTAGGATCCAGCTGGGATTCAAACCCAGGACCTTCTGATTACTAGTCAGACACTCTTACCACTGAGTCACTAGATCTCTTGTGGCAGAGGAGTGTAGGATGGGTGTTAATATCCTAAGGATTGAGTTCACACCCAGACAATGACTTGACTCCACAAGCAATTAGGCATATACAACATGCAAAGCATGTTATACTCCAACTCAGCCTCAATCAGTCCACCAGGGCAACTAAGCCACCAAGAGATGGAATTATATGCATGAAAAGTTAGTTAATTAGCCTGAAGATGGAAACACGAGTACACAAACATCCAGAGGAAAAAACACTTGACTATACCAAGTTCCTGTACATTTGAAGGTGTTTCTTCTTACTCTACAGAATTGGTACTTGCTGTTTTGGTCATGCACATGTGTTTTAGATGATGTACCAGTTGGACTAGCTTTTTTTCCTGAAATCAGGACACCCATAAGTACTTGTGAATTGAGATTTCCATACATTGGTCTATACATTCACTAGCACAGTTTGTGCTCAATTCTCATCTCTAAGAACATTACCGGAAATTGAACTGCCGTTACATACATAATGGGTGCTGTCACATAAACTATTTCTATTTTTCAATAGATCTCTGTATTCTGTTATTTGGCTGTAGGACTACCTTTGTCTGCACTATTATTTAAGTGTGAACCCTCTGGAACAGGACACTTCACTACACCAGATCAAGATAGAGTCATCCCTAGCATCATCCCAGCTTCATTCTACACAACCGTAATTAGGTCAGATGCATATATACACATGTACATGTGTACATCATGTGCAGACAATACACCACATGTACATGATGAACACAATGTGCATACCCTAGTCTGTTTGTTGCTCTGTGTGGCTGTTATTTACATGCTCAAAGCAAGGTAGCTTGAATTTTAACTTCCGCTAATGCTTAGTTCAGTGTTGTGGTCAATTCTGATTTTACAGTTTGATTAGGCCCTTTGAACACTACTCTATGCCCCTCCTCTCCTTTTCCTCTACCCACACTGGGGTACATACATACACTGTTACTTTCACATGTTGCCCTGATGTGTGTGTGTGTGTGTGTGTGTGTGTGTGTGTGTGTGTGTGTGTGTGTGTGTGTGTGTGTGTGTGTGTGTGTGTGTGTGTGTGTGTGTGTGTGTGTGTGTGTGTGTGTGTGTGTGTGTGTGTGTGTGTGCGTGCGCGCGCGCACTATACAACAGGCATACACATGAGGCAACTGTGCAATCCCTGCAAGGTCCAGTGATATATGTACCACTGGACTAAACATTAGGGTTTGTGTCTCCATTTTACCCACCACTCTCCCTCCTCTTAAACAGTTTAGTGCCCTTACAGCCCTAGCCCTAGTGTCTTCCTGAGTGGTGCAGCATACTTTGGCCTGTAAACCACACAGTGTCATTAGTACATACATTGTAGATGGCTTCAATGTGTGTGCATAGTCTGTGTTGATAGCCATCTATGTACTAATGACACTTAGAAACAGTGTGTGGTTTACTGCTGAAATATGCTGATTAGTACATGTAAGTATATATAGCCAAGAGTCATTAAGGTATTTGTGGTTACTTCGTACTTTGTATGTGCTATCAATCGCCTCTTACAGTTTCATGTACTATGAAAAATCGTTCTGTTGGCACAATTAGGTGGCTCACCAAAAATGCACCGTAATGTGTATAAAAGCTACTACAGGTATATACATGTACATGCATGCCTGATTAGAACATGTGCTGTGACAGAAACCTTCACAAAGAGCATAAGACTGGCAAACAGGAAAGTATGGTGACTGTCTACATGGCAGGGGCATTGTTGGTGTGTATTCTATAACTGCATTCATTGCACCAAGTCCCTAATAGGGTATGTGTTACATCATCATACCCTGTGATAAGTTTAGACATTGCTCATGTACATATATGATGCCTAACAAGTACTGAATCAGGCAAGCAGTGGCAAATACATAATGGAGGTGTGTGTGATTTGTAACAAGGCATGGATAGTTAACCCTCAGCGCCCATGCGCAGGAGGGTTATGGTAGTTGGGTCTGTGTGTGTGTGTGTGTGTGTGTGTGTGTGTGTGTGTGTGTGTGTGTGTGTCTGTCTGTCTGTCTGTCTGTCTGTCTGTCTGTCTGTCTGTCTGTCTGTCTGTCTGTCTGTCTGTCTGTCAAGTCACATCTCACCTCACTTTGTTTTGTGTACATGTACAGTATGTACTGGTACTGGAGCCTCTCACTTTTCCATCACTGCCTTCAGTTGCTGCAGTTTGTGTACATACATGTACCTCCTCCTGCACACCATCTTGCTTCCCCAGCAGCTCATGTGTAATATCCACTTATTTGCTGTGGAATATATTGCACTGGTTCACACACATGTGGTATTATATACACTCAGGTCTGTGGCATGAACTCATGGCGGGAGGGTTCTGCACTTTAGTGCATTCATTCATTAAGTTATGCAGTCCTTTACCAATTCTGATTTTACAGTTTGATTAGGTCCTTTGAACATGTAGAAAGTGGTCAATTTACACTACCTACTGGTGGTGAGGCATTTATAGTGTGTACTGGTTGTAGGTTTCTTTAGCATTTTTCCCAGGCATTCCCCAGATAGCATAATTGCATGTGGGCTTTAATTGTGTAGATGGGATAAGTTCCAGTTTAGATGCTCATTTGGAAACATTTGTACAAGGATGGTTTGCACACTGGGCCTATAAAGCCTGTAAACCGAAGGATAAAGCTTTTTGTGCCATAATGCATGTGATTACCTTACCATATGTTGTGCATATGCATGCACCATGTGTAATAGATTGTGTGTGGAAAATTGGTGTAACCATGGTCTTTATAGGATGTTGAGGTATACAGCTTTCTGTAGAGCAGGTGAGTTATTTATTTCATGTCCCATATGGTCAAGATACATGCACATGTAACTGGTTAAGGACAGGATTTCCCTTTCCCTCCCGGGTCCCCCCCTTCCCCTCCCCCCCCCCCCCCCTCTCTCTCTCCTTTCTATCTCAAAGCCATTTGCCATTCTCCCTTTAACCAACATAGGCATTAGTGTCAATGATGTGCTTTAATTAGAGGAACTCCTTTTGTTCCCCCTTCTCCAGCGTTTGGGTGCTGTTTGACCTACCACAAGTGAGCTCTGTCAATCACTATGCATGCACCTTCTTGACAGTGCCTATATGACTATAAGCAGGGTTTATTTCAGAAAATTTGACAAGGGGGGGGCCAATGGCACATACGAGAAATCTTGGGGGAGAGGGGGGGTACATGAAAACACATGTGGAGGAGCCACATTTTTTTGAAACCTGTGACTTAAGGGGGCGAAACTTTTTAAGGGGGGGGGGAGGCAAAAATCCCCTGCCCCCCCTAAAAGAAACCCTGCACACACACTCACCACACTACCTGTGTACTATGAACTCTGCATCAATCCTAGACAGGCTTCTGAAGCTGCCAAGTACAGTCACATGTCAGGGTTTATTTCATTAAAAGTGACAAGGGGGGGAACTGCATATATGAGAAATCTTGGGGGGTAACATGAAAACACATGTGGCTATATATGAGGAAAGTCTACTTGACTTAAGGGGGGCAACCTTTTTAAGGGGGGGGGGGGGGGGGGGGGGCAAATGCCCCCTCTAACCCCTAAAAGAAACCCTGCTACAAGTATGCATTGTGAGGTACATGTAGGTATATATACATGTATATATATATATATATGACTCACTTTGCTTTTTCAATGGCATTAGCTAGTACAATGTAGGTACCGACCCTACACCTAGGGGTGAGGTGATTATGCTGGCATAATTTTCAGAATAATTGGACTGCACACGTACTGAGCATAATGATAGAATAATTGGAATTTTAGACCCATACAGAGACAAGCACTTAACTATGTGCTAAATATGTAAAGGCCCTTAAGCGTGAGGCTCCTGTTGCTGTGCAGTCATGGCTGGCCCTTTGGGAGGTTAATAGTCTCTACTTAGCAATCTACAATGTACATTGTCAAGCTACAACACAATGTACATGGAGTTACATGTGTTAGCACACAATATCAACAGTAGGAGTACAAGAAAAGTAATCCATATACAAACATAACCCACTTCATGTACACACATGTACATGCATGCACAAAAGTTAGACCACTGCTTAATTTGCTCAAGCCTCAGTCCATACACTAATATTTTTGACTTCTGCAGATAACATTAAGCCCTGCACTTGAGTTCACTGGTATTGAAGGTACGTGCCCGCCCTCATGTGTATACAATAGCACACACACTCGCACACATTTGTCACCTACGTGTAGCTTACTCTTCCTCCCCTTGCCTTCTTTCTTCTCCCATCGTATACCCTGTTGTTTTCATGTAAAACTTGTAGGCACTACCACGGCTGCAGCGGTGGGGAAAGGAGAGAAGTATATACATGTACATGTACGTGGACAGAGAGAGGAGGTGAGTTGATAAGTCTATAGTACACATAATGTACGTGTAGAGTGTGCTGTACATGTAAAACTAGTGTAAAACACATGTTGAAGGACCTGTAGGGACATTATACATGTACATGTATATAGCTGGAGGTTTTGAGAGAGAGAGAGGGAGGGAGGGAGGGAGGGAGGGAGGGAGGGAGGGAGGGACACATATTAGGCCAGGCCCAATTTTACTACTATTACATTTTACACCTATCAGTCCACACTATAAACCACAAATTTCCTGTTTGTGTGTCGTGTTGAGTGCTTTGTGTAATTGTAGGGTGCACTCTGTGTTCATGAGAGGTTGTTGGGGTGTGTGTGTTAATTATTAGTGAGTTTGTCACTCCTTCCTTTTTCCTTTGCCTCTTTTTCTATACTGGACAAGTATTTATAGCTACTGTCAAACTCACCAGGAGGATAGAGTGGGAGTTGTAGAAGAGAATAAGAGGGAGTTAGAGGAGAGAGACAGACTGGTTCAACTCTGACTGGTTTGCCAGCCTTCAGACGTGGCCTCCCATTTTTAATAGTTGCCTGTGTGTTGGATGTGAGGTGTGCCGTGGGAGGGTGAGAAAATGAGAGTCAACTAAGGCTCACTCACACCCTTCGGTGGTATATTTCACATCCTACATACATTGACAAATACAACATATACATGGTTGGTAAGGGCAAAATTGTGCAGCTGTTGTATAATCCTCTCCAGCAACCCTCTCTGCTGGGAGGGTGACTAAAGGCTGTTGCACCTATCAACACTTCTAACAGGTAGGGAATGGACATGCACATTCACTGGTGTTGTCGGTCCTATATTGTCGATATGTATATGTTATGGAACATGCGGCCGTACATCCTCCCTTAATGCACATGCGTAACAAAGGTCAGGTTGTGCGTGGTCTCACTCACCCCATACTGCTCTTAACTAGTAATGTTGACATATGGAACATAGGCAGTTGCTCAATTTAATAGTGGTATTTGTCTGTAATGTGGTGGGTGTTCTTGGGTACCTATGTACATATATGTACACACATACCTGTATTAGGTCTAAATCGAGGGCAATTACGTACCAAGACATCATACACCTCACCACTCTGCAGCTTTGCCAGCTGGACTGACTTCTCTGCTGGAATGAACAGTTGCTCTACCAAACTCATCCAACACACAGTAAGTAGTGTGCGTTGTTTGGAGATGGCAATTTGATTATGAACAGTACAAACTGGTGAAAGTACTTTTTCTGTGTGCCCCTAAAGGAACAAAAGGACTAATATAAAGCTAACTGAGCATGTATGCACCACCCCCATGTAGACTCAATCAAGGATACTTATAGCCCGTTGCTAGGTGGTTGCTAAGATTATTGTAGTGGAATAAATCAACTACAGCCCTCCAGAAAGTGTGAGGGTGCAATATCTAGTGTGAAGGTGACAATATCTAGTGTGAAGGTGACAATATCTAGTGTGAAGGTGACAATATCTGGTGTGAAGGTGTCAATATCTGGTGTGAAGGTGTCAATATCTAATGTAGGCCCAGTAATATTCACTGAGCCATGATGTCATACTCAATGTGTTCGATGAAAACTGAAGTTACAGATTGACGTGGAGCATGCAAAGTTTGCGTAGTTTTATTCAGCTGGCTTGATTTTCGAGTTTGAGTGATGGCTGGTAGGAGCACTCCTAAGCGTATGCAGAGCATTGAAAGCGGTCAGAGAGAGCCAGCACTTTCGCTTCCTACTAGCTCTTTACCGCCGGTGCTGCTCACAGCTTTGGGCTTACCCAGGGATAGTTTGAGCCTTTACAAGGTGTTCCACAATTCACAGGTACAACTTGAGGGGAGCGGGAGCCTTAGCAGCTGCTTGACGGTTTCCAAAACTATGGGGGGACTAACGCGGCCCTTCGTCCACCTCGTCGCTAAAAGCTGACTCGGTCCATGACTCCATTCCTATAATCTTCCGCTTCTCTAGTACACATATGCTACCTACTGGACTTCTGTTAACATGAATGTGTAACTGTACCCAGAAACTAGCTGTGATTATAAAATGGTATAATTTGATGCATGAGAAAGGTGTTAAATTAGCAAAAGTCTATTTTGTAAATTCTTCTTCTTCTTCTTCTTCTTCTTCTTCTTCTTCTTCTTCTTCTTCTTCTTCTTCTTCTTTCTTCTTCTTCTTCTTCTTCTTCTTCTTCTTCTGCTTTAACAAGCGTGACTCACTAACGGTAACACATCTAAACATGAAACTTGGTACAGTGATGTAGTTCCGCTGTGGGTAGCGGAGAAGAGGGCCTGGTATCCACTGCTTGCGCATGTGCCAAATACATGTAGTTCTGTAAATTCTCAGGATAACATGCCGTAAATTCACCTGCAACTTGCCACACCTTGTACCACGCCCATTGTAGATCGCCTTGATAGCCTCCTTGCTTTCTTTAGTTATGCCACCTTGTGTGAGGCTCAGAAGTGCATATTTCACAGCATCGTGGAATCCAGTATCCATCTTCGTCGGCTAGTTGTGGTGAAAAGTATGTGCTAGTAACGAAGGAATTATACGGAGAGGGTTACTGATATATTCAAGCACCAAGGCTACGGAGCCTGCGCACACAGTGGATCTCCTTTCTTAGCCTGTTGCCTGCAATAAGCCTTTGGTTGCCAAACACTCTTATATTCAGGACAAAGGTCAGATTTCTATTGCACCTAAGTGTGCCTTCCTAGACAAGTGAGTAGTCACCATTTATGGTTTTACAGTTTGATTAGGCCCTTTGAACATGCTCACTCTTCCACTCTATGCCCCTCTCCCTGCACTAGGGGTGCATACACTGAATTACTTTCAGATTTTGCCCATGTTGCCTTGTTAGAGCTGATGCTCTAGAAAATGGTCAGTGTGTGTGTGTGTGTGTGTGTGTGTGTGTGTGTGTGTGTGTGTGTGTGTGTGTGTGTGTGTGTGTGTGTGTTGGGTGTGCATGTGTAAATCTCATAGATTTAACGTAGTTTGCCAGTGTTGTGGGCAATTCCGATTTTACTAGTTATAGGCCCTTTGAACACTACTCCTCTATGCCCCTCCTCTTCCTTCCTCTACCCAGGTAATTAATTATTTCCCCATGTTGTGTTGTTAGAGCTGATACAGAGTTTACTATGAACTGGTGACAATTCTGGACTATACTCTGGGCTTTTCTTTGCTAAGATGGCCATACAGTCAGGTTAGCGCTTTTTTTGCTGTCACTTTACATGTTGTATGTGAACAGTCCCTATTTGATGTGAACGGCAAACTCTATGTCAAGTTTGACAACACCCACAACTTGTGATCACCAATTTGGATTAGGCTCTAGCCACTGTTTCCACTCTATATTGCTCCCACTTTACCCACACTATGAGTTACAGCCATTCCACACCTCATACTCTAGAATGTGACTACATGGTATCTGATCACAGTAGTTGCCCTGATGTGTGTGTGTGTGTGTGTGTGTGTGTGTGTGTGTGTGTGTGTGTGTGTGTGTGTGTGTGTGTGTGTGTGTGTGTGTGTGTGTGTGTGTGTGTGTGTGTGTGTGTGTGTGTGTGTGTGTGTGTGTGCTTGGCTAAAAATACTTAGTTTCCAGTGTTGTGGGCAATTACGATTTTGCTGTTTGATTAGGCCTTTTGAACATATGTATATACAGCATATTTCAGCACCTTTGCAACAGGAGCCTGTAAACCACACAGTTTCTAAGTGTCATTAGTACATAGATGGCTTCAACATAGTCTGTGTTAGATAGCCATCTCTGTTCTAATACACTTAGTAACGCTAATGCTTATTTAGTGTTGTGGTCAATTCTGATTTCACAGTTTGATTAGGCCCTTTGAACACTACTCTATGCCCCTCCTCTTGTTTTCCTCTACCCACACTAGGGTACATACATACACCGTTACTTTCACATTTTTCTCATGTTGCCTTGTTAGAGCTGATGCAGAGTTTACTCTAGAAAGTGATGAACTGGTCACTGTGTGTGTGTGTGTGTGTGTGTGTGTGTGTGTGTGTGTGTGTGTGTGTGTGTGTGTGTGTGTGTGTGTGTGTGTGTGTGTGTGTGTGTGTGTGCACTCTACAACAGGCATACGCAAGGCAACTGCAATCCCTGCAAGTTTCAGTGACACTGGACATGCCCTAGTGTCTTCCTGAGTGGTACTAAGTACAGCAAACAGGAGCCTGTAAACCACACAGTGTCATTAGTACATAGATGGCTTCAATGTGTGTGCATAGTCTGTGTTAGGTGGCCATCTGTGTACTAATGACACTAACAGCATATTTCAACACCTTTGCAACAGGAGCCTGTAAACCACACACTGTTTATAAGTGTCATTAGTACATAGATGGCTTTAATGTACTTGAGAGTGAGTGTGTTATATAGCCATCTATGTACTAATGACACTTAGAAACTGTGTGTGGTTTACAGGCTCCAGTTGCAAAGGTGTTGAAATATGCTGTAGAAACAGTGTGTGGTTTACTGCTGAAATATGCTGTATGAGTAAGTAGCCAAGAGTCATTAAGGTATTTGTGGTTACTTCATACATTGTATGTGCTATCAGACCAATTACCCAATACTCATTTATCCCCTCTTTTGTACTATGAACATTTATGCACAATTCCACCCCTTCTCCCAGTCACACAAGGGGTGTGATTTGAAATGTATATGTAGTAGTTACAAGAGTGCACAGTGGAATGCACCCCAATTAAGGCTATTTTTATTGCTGTTAGGCTACTTTCTCAATTTGCTCTTATAGTCAGCCTGTTGCCCACAATAAGCCTTTTGTTGCGGAACACTCTATTTGCCTTGCTAGATAAGTGAGTACAGTGACCAATAAGATTTTACAGTTTGATTAGGCCCTTTGAACACTACACTATGCCCCTCCTCTCCTTTCCTCTACGCACACTAGGGTACATACTTGCCAATTTTGCTCATGTTGCCTTGTGCCTTGTTAGAGCTGATGCTCTAGAATGTGTGGGTGTGGGTGTGGGTGTGGGTATGGGTGCGGGTGTGGGTGGGTGGGTGGGAGGGAGGGAGGGAGGGAGGGAGGGAGAGGGAGAGGCGGAGGGGAGGGGGAGGGGGAGGGAGAGGGAGAGGGAGAGGGAGAGGGTGGGTGGGTGAGGGTGGGTGGGTGGTCAATGGCAGTATTGCTTCTTGGTTAGTGGCCCTGGAATTCCCCCTCCCTCCAGCCTAGCTCTGTTCCCCCCTCCCCCCCTCCCAGAAAACTTGAAAATTTGTATACAGTCTACTTGAAAATTGTATAGTACTCCCATACTCGTGCATGACACTATTACATGGCTAGATGATCCTCCTTTCATTTCACTACTGCCTTCCCGAATGCTGTTTGAGTCATGTACATGAGTTGCTAGTGTTCTATGCCCCCATCCTATGCCCCTAACACTATTGCATTTTGTCAGTGAAAGTGGGTCCAATGAGACTACACTGCACTGATGAGGCCCAACAAGGCCGAAACAGTGCTGCCTCAGTTGCATCCTAAAACTGATGTTGCTATATATATAGTTCTTGAAACAATATGTTGGATGCATCAGAGTGAGCACTGTCTGCAGTTGTCTTCATACTTGTGGGTTGAACTATGCACATTGTGTGTGGTGTGTGAACAGATTTCAGTGTTTCAGTGGTCATATGCACAGTGCTCCCAGAATGGTGGTGGGACTAGGGAGTTCAGGAGGTACATTGGTACTGCAAGTGTATTGTCTTTGAACTAAAGATCTGCAGATTATTTTTCCTTTGATGCACTTCTGGTTAACAATGATAGCTGCACAAGTGCAATGCTTCCTGCTAATCACATGTGGCAACCTCCATGCATGTGTGGGTGTTGTTTTCATTCTCCCTGTGGGAAGAGTTGTGTTACTCCTCAGAATTCAATATAGACCTTCTACTCCCTTGGCCAGTGACCATTGCTGGCTATAGTCTGTCAGATGTGTGTGGTTACATATATACATATGTACATGTATATGTGTGTGCCACAATAGGTATTGGGAAAGGCACATATAGATGTGCGTCTCCTTTAGCCACCACTCTGATGTGTGTGGTTACATACATATGTATACATGTATATGTGTGTGTCTCCACAATAGGTCTTGGGAAGTCAATTCTCACCCTTCTGTGGTGTAGTCCACATCCCTGCATACAGTTGCTGTCTGATCTGAAAACAGTTCTGATCCCAAGTTTCTTACATGACCGTTGCATCCTCTCCAGCAGGCCCTTTACATATGGCATGTAGAGAAGCCTGGGTTTTTCCGTTGATGGTGGCGCAGGGACTGTAGTTGTGTTGCTGGTGTTGGGTGCAGTTCTGGAAGATCTTTTCAAGTTCCGTGAGATGATTTTTTCTGTCCCTGCTGATAGAGCTAAGAAGCAGGAAATACAGCTGACCTTAGTCCTCACTCACTTTATACATCAATATTCTCACTCCCACAGGTTACTAGTATATCATTGGCCAGCTAGTGGCTTGATGATGGCTTTTTTCTAGGCAATATGACCCAAGAGTGCATTATTACTCCATATGGGTTCTCAATTTGGATTTTACAGTTTTATTAAGCCCTTTGAAGTGCATCATTACTTACACTTCCACATGCCCCAAGGGTTGGGGATTGGCTTCTGCTTCTGTGCTTTGTGTGTGTGTGTGTGTGTGTGTGTGTGTGTGTGTGTGTGTGTGTGTGTGTGTGTGTGTGTGTGTGTGTGTGTGTGTGTGTGTGTGTGTGTGTGAGTGTGTGAGTGTGTGAGTGTGTGAGTGTGTGTGTGAGTGTGTGAGAGTGTGAGAGTGTGAGAGTGTGAGAGTGTGAGTGTGTGTGAGTGTGTGTGAGAGTGTGTGAGAGTGTGAGTGTGAGTGTGAGTGTGAGTGTGAGTGTGTGTGTGTGTGCCCTACACCTTTATACTTCATAATGTCTATGATGCAGCTACATGTATATACATGTACATACATGCCTCACTAGAGATTGTGCTGAGACAGAGAGGAAATCCCACCAGTCTTGTAGTGTACAACAGTGGTACCCTTTCTCTATCTGCTTCCTACTCCCTTTTTACATGAATACCTATCACTTCCCACTGCAGTTAGTGGAATGTTCTGTTTACCAGGGTACATGTACTTTCTGCCAAACATTATTGCTCTTGCAAAGTGAAAGGGCACAATGCATGTACATTGTATGCACATTACATCTATGCACTACAGGCCCTTTCAAGACACCTGTAGACTTAGTGTGTGATCTCATAGTGTGATGTACAATACTCAGTGGCCAGTTTTCGAATGGACTTGTTGTGCAAAAGTGCACATTTCCTAGAGCGGGGATTCCCTCCCACCATCAGAAATAGTGTTACATGCATGAAGATGCTGTTGGTCTCGATTGTATGTACACAATCATAGTGGGAGGTGCATCTGCCTCAAATGCCATGGCATCATCCATACACACTGAAGATGCATGTCAGTTCCTCGTGTCAAATTGAAATGAATCATTATAGTCATCCCCACTCCACTGATAGTCGATCTCATCCCAGACCCCCATACAGAAGTGTCTGGCGACTTTTGTGCTGACTCAAATCGCTGCATTGGGAATCTAGGTATCAGAATGTGGTGTGAATGGACCCCTTGTCAAGACAGAGAGAGAAAAGGGTCTGGTGACTTTGGGTGAAATTCTTTGTCAAGATGATGTCACACAGAGGAATTTGTGCACGCCAATCAGATTCAAATTCAGATTCTGACAGCTTCAATAATGCCTGACCAAGGAAGCAATCCAAACTAACCTTCATTGAACTGATGGGTGACCTAGGATCTGCTGGTTTTTCTGTCCAGTATGACACTCTTGAAATTGGCTCACTTGGACACACCTACAATCTCTATAGACTTACTCTCCAAGTCTCAGTGCAACCTAATCCACTACTCAACCCATTTCATATTTGTCTTCTAGTACCAGCTGTAATTTCTATTCATTTGCTCTTGCCAAGTCCTCTTCTGTTAAGTCAGCTGTAACTTGAGATCTGGAGCATATTGGACACCTCACATGTTGTATGATAGGTCTCCCCGGTATGCACAATTGACGTACTACACCAATATGTGGGTATTACATGACGTACACGTACGCGTAGGTAAAGCGGCAATATAAATAGCGCGTCAGCGCGGCTCTGGGGAGAAGACAGGAAAAAGGCTTACCCGAAAAAGTGAAGAAAGGAAACGAGTAAAAGAGAGAAGAGCTCAAGAGAAAGAAAAAGTGGAAAAGTACGTGATAACTGTAGTGGCTTGTATCGTGTGCTGGGGCAAGGTGGTGGTAATTGTTGGGGAGCTTTGTCCGTGTGTTGCTAGGAAGTGCGTGCTGTAGGTATCCGCAACTGGGTGGGTTGAGGAGTGTGAGTATTGTTCTGCTTACCGTTTGTGTGTCCTACAACCCATGCGTTGATTGCTAGGAAGTGCTGTAGGTATCGCAAGTACATGTACATGTAGGTGGCTATCCACAACTGGGTGGTTGTTGAGGAGCTGGGGAGTGTGAGTATTGTTCTGCTTACCGTTTGTGTGTCCTACAACCCATGCGTTGATTGTTCTGCTTACCGTTTGTGTGTCCTACAACCCATGCGTTGATTGCTAGGAAGTGCTGTAGGCATCGCAAGTACATGTACATGTAGGTGGCTATCCACAACTGGGTGGTTGTTGAGGAGCTGGGGAGTGTGAGTATTGTTCTGCTTACCGTTTGTGTGTCCTACAACCCATGCGTTGATTGCTAGGAAGTGCTGTAGGTATCGCAACTACATGTAGGTGGCTATCCACAACTGGGTGGTTGTTGAGGAGCTGGGGAGTGTGAGTATTGTTCTGCTTACCGTTTGTGTGTCCTACAACCCATGCGTTGATTGCTAGGAAGTGCTGTAGGTATCGCAACTACATGTAGGTGGCTATCCACAACTGGGTGGTTGTTGGGGAGCTGGGGAGTGTGAGTGTTCTGCTTTCTTTTTGTGTATCCTACAACCCATGCGTTGATTTTTAGGTATGGTGCTTAGGTATCCACAACTGGGTGGTGGTTGGGGAGTTGTTATTTGGGGAGTGTACAGCCTATCCGCACGCGTACATCCGCTTTCCTTATACGGAACGATTTAATTTCACGCGCAAGCGGGCATACGCAACAGTAGTGTACCCGGAAGTAGTGTACCGTCTAAGTTTATCAGCTCGTTACTGGCATATAGAGATACAGCTTCCTAACTCGCTCCACGTGTAGAACCACAAACGATATTCATATCGCGCAAGTGTGCCTCGTAATGAAAACGACCTGGCTTTCTGTAGTGAAGCAATTTCCTGGAGCACCTACAGTTGAACCACTTACATAAAAGCTTGGGACATTTCATTTTTACATGATCTTACACCAAGTAAAGGCGAGAAATGTAAAGAGCATGAATAATACTATATGTACAGCTCAACAAATGAAGTGAGCAACTTTTAGGATTGCAGTATGAGCATCACAAAGATATACCATACACAACAGGACTTGTAATAGCACAATGTAGTAAAACAGTATAAAGGAAATGTAGGCAGTTACATGTATGACATTTTCTGTATTTAGAATGACAGATAGACAATATCATTCATCAAGTTCAAATCCTAATATACAGTACGCGTCAAAAAAACGTCAACAAAGGTACGGTAAAGGTACGGTAACGGTACGGTAACAGTAGAGTACGGTAAGAGTACCACACGGTACTTTAATCGCCTCAACAGTACTACGAAAGGTACTTCAATGGTACGGTAGAGGTAACGGTACGGTAACAGTAGGGTACGGTAAAAGTACCACACGGTACTTTAATCGCCTCAACAGTACTACGAATGGTACTTCAATGGTACAGTAAGGTACTACGGAAAATACTTTACATGTGTGTACAGAAGTACTACAGGCTGAGTGGTGCGAAAGCTAACGCCATTGGTTAACCACGCCGTTGAGCAAGAGTACTTACACACGTACACGGACTCTCAAGGGTAGTTGGTAGGTACAAATGTAGATCTACGTGCATCATAGTAGCAATCTACACTGTTCGCGCGTGAGTAAAGCAGGTAATTAGACCAACGCCTAGTAAGCAATACATATAGAAACGAGCCTATTGTATAGAAGCTTACAGGTTATCCTAGCACTCTCGAGCGTCCTTCTACTCTGTTACAAACTACAAGCGAACAAACCTACAGTAACAATGTGCAATAAACTTGGCTCTAAATAGAACGCGCTCCGTCACGGACGTGTACGGACGCCGTTCCCGCATACGTAGTTATGCCAGCTAGCTATATAGCCACCACGGCCGGCCTAGCTACTATCACAACAACAACCAGCTATATACTATCGCAAAATAATGCGTCAGCGTATACTGTAGCGCTTTTGCGTCATTTGCCATTTATACACTCAGTTTAGTAAGCTGCGATCTCTTGCACGCTTGTACGTTTATAAGCGTATACTGGCGTAGCGCTGTGCACGGACTGGTATATGGACTAGTTCACTGGAGTCCACTGTCGGAATAGTATATACGTGGTGAGTATTAGAGCGACTCTATCTGAACAGAGTACTTGGGCAGTACCGAGGGCGGTACTTTTTAGAGTATATATTTCACCAGTACTTTGTGGAGTACTTTAGCGGTATTTGAGCGGTACTTTTGGAGTACTCTAGCGGTACTTCTGGAGTACTCTAGCGGTACTTTATGAGTATCTGAACGGTACGTGAAAGTATCGGAACGGTACTCGGAGGGTATCTGAACGGTACGTGAAAGGTACTTGGAGGGTATCTGAACGGTACGCGGAGAGTACATGAACGGTACTGGAACAGTAATACCGTTACCTTTACCGTACCTTTACCGTACTTTTGTTGACGTTTTTTTGACGCATACTGTAAAGTAATGTCACTTATGTGGTTCAGAGCCATTGACTGCATACAGCAGGCCCTCATCCTGGCCCAACGACACTCTGCAATGAGTAGAAAAGGTATGTTTACAGTCAAATCCATCAGAAGCTCTAGTTTGTCATGCTAGTGAAAAAGTAACAAAGGAAAAACCATTCCTCGCTGGATACCCAAAGATGCTAGATTACTGCTACATAGTTACTGCATTGTAGAGGAATGCAGTGAAACTTCTCACACAACATATATCATAAGTTATGAGGTTGCAAAAGAGCACCTAGATCTAGCTGAATCCTGAGGGTGCCACATCTCAGTCATGCACTCTTTATAATGCCCACTATCAACACCTCTACAGAGAAGTACACTTACCACAACCATGTGCAGCTTGTTCCTCCCAGCCAATGTATGGAGAGGAGTCCACTTTAAGTTTGAGTATACTTAGCCTACATTTCTACTTCCATTTTGTTCGTACAGCTCTAAGACTAAGTCGATACATACGTATATACATGTAGCGAGAGTGAACAGTCCTAACAAAATCTCGGGACACTGCATTTTTACAAGATCTATCTCAATGTACTATGGCTAATTAGACGCACAGATAGTTACAACATCATATTATCCCACCAAAAAGTGTGTATCTTATCGGTAGAGAGAACCAGACCGTCCAAAACCGGTGCTTCCGCATTTCTCGATACTGCCAGAACAAAGTAGCAGCTCACTTTCTCAACAATGCAGCAGTTTTTATATCTCAAACCTTTTAAAATATAAAGTTTGATCATCGCTTAGACGGTTGGAGCTCATTCTGCTGATGCAAACGCTAAAGACCCAGAGTAAAAGCGGTAGGTTCACCACACACTCGTATCTTCCCGGACGGGGTCATTTCATTGAACCGGAAGTTCAGGAAGTGTAATTAAATTTGGGGCGTGTCGTACGCTTGCGGATAGGCTGGTAAGTATTGTTCCGCTTACTGTTTGTGTATCCTACAAGCCATGCATTGATTGCTAGGTATGCAGGGTGAGCAGAGGAGGTTGGAACCGAATGTAATGTTACGTAACTGTCATGTGATTTACGCACGCGCTATTAGATGCTCGCGCCTGCGTAAGCTGTAAAGAATGTACGCGCATTGATTTACTGGTAGTAGATTCCGATCAGTATTTTCGTAGCAGGAAAGAAAGCCGCTTCAAATGCTCTGCTCTATGTTAGGTTTTAAACCACAGAACTATTTTCATGCAATTTCTCTCTCTTGACAACTTCAGAACGTGACAGACCTTCCTCAGAGACCAGATCCCTCCTGGCGAGTGAGCCTACTCAGAGGCAAGACTCTTGGAGGTAACTCAGTTCTCTGACACTCTGTGTGTGTGTGTGTGTGTGTTCATGAGCGTGTGCATGTGTGTGTGCGTGTGAGTGTGCCTGTGCATGTGCATGTGTTTGTGTTTAAGCAGAAATGTCGCGACGCTCGTGAAATTCCACTGTGTGGTATGCATGGCAAATGAATGCGACTTGTAGTGTGTGCGTGTTTTACTGCGAGTGTCAGAATGGACGAGGTGCCCTTGCATGAGCATGAACATTCCACAGCTACATGTTAGCGGTGGGTTTAGTTTACCCCTCACTCTAAAGATGTCCCCAGCTCATGTATCTTAGGATCTGTATCCACGTAACTTGGCAGAGAATGGGTTGCCCCTTGAATCTAACAGTCACTCTTACATAAACGCGCATGCATATTTTGTAAATGAAACCACATGTCAACTCAAATTTCATTCACGCATTAATGATTAAGTGCACTAACGCTATCACAAACTTTTGCTCATGAAACGTAGCAGGAAAGAAAGCCGCTTCAAATGCTCTTCTCTATGTTAGCTACGTACAGCTACTGTAGAGGTACAATATTTTGGTGGGGTTTTAAACCACAGAACTATTTTCATGCAATTTCTCTCTCTTGACAACTTCAGAACGTGACAGACCTTCCTCAGAGACCAGATCCCTCTGGCGAGTGAGCCTACTCGGAGGCAAGACTCTTGGAGGTAACTCAGTTCTCTGACACTCTGTGTGTGTGTGTGTGTGTGTGTGTGTGTGTTCATGAGCGTGTGCATGTGTGTGTGCGTGTGAGTGTGCCTGTGCATGTGCATGTGTTTGTGTTTAAGCAGAAATGTCGCGACGCTCGTGAAATTCCACTGTGTGGTATGCATGGCAAATGAATGCGACTTGTAGTGTGTGCGTGTTTTACTGCGAGTGTCAGAATGGACGAGGTGCCCTTGCATGAGCATGAACATTCCACAGCTACATGTTAGCGGTGGGTTTAGTTTACCCCTCACTCTAAAGATGTCCCCAGCTCATGTATCTTAGGATCTGTATCCACGTAACTTGGCAGAGAATGGGTTGCCCCTTGAATCTAACAGTCACTCTTACATAAACGCGCATGCATATTTTGTAAATGAAACCACATGTCAACTCAAATTTCATTCACGCATTAATGATTAAGTGCACTAACGCTATCACAAACTTTTGCTCATGAAACGTAGCAGGAAAGAAAGCCGCTTCAAATGCTCTTCTCTATGTTAGCTACGTACAGCTACTGTAGAGGTACAATATTTTGGTGGGGTTTTAAACCACAGAACTATTTTCATGCAATTTCTCTCTCTTGACAACTTCAGAACGTGACAGACCTTCCTCAGAGACCAGATCCCTCTGGCGAGTGAGCCTACTCGGAGGCAAGACTCTTGGAGGTAGCTCAGTTCTCTGACACTGTGTGTGTGTGTGTGTGTGTGTGTGTGTGTGTGTGTGTGTGTGTGTGTGTGTGTGTTCATGAGCGTGTGCATGTGTGTGCGTGTGAGTGTGCCTGTGCATGTGCATGTGTTTGTGTTTAAGCAGAAATGTCGCGACGCTCGTGAAATTCCACTGTGTGGTATGCATGGCAAATGAATGCGACTTGTAGTGTGTGCGTGTTTTACTGCGAGTGTCAGAATGGACGAGGTGCCCTTGCATGAGCATGAACATTCCACAGCTACATGTTAGCGGTGGGTTTAGTTTACCCCTCACTCTAAAGGGGTTAAGGTTGCATGTTGAGATTGGATGTTACATAATATTTACTTGACCCATCTCGTGCATCTTAGGATCTGTACCCTTGAAACTAGATTAGGCAGAACCACTGCTGAATTGGTTGCCACTTGAGTCTAACACTCTAGGTATATGTACATAAACGACAACACCTGGTAACCCCTCTGTGGGACCTCCCTCTGGCCTAGAGACTGTTTGAGGTGCTGTATATTTTCGTGGTTTAGAGGCAGACCACGGAGTATTTAGCCATGAATTTTCGAGCCACACCCATTTTACGCATGCCACCATTTTACGACCGTGCTTGTCGCATCCGAAAATGCTTGTTCGCAGTGTGGACGAGTCACAGGTATAGCCAGTACAGTATTCCACAGCGAGTAGCACCGTTGAAGTTGCATGCATACAGAGGGCCTGCTTATATATACTATGCGAGCGTGCAACCATGAAAAATTTTCCACAGCTTCCCGAGAGTGTCCTCGCTCACAAAAATATAAAATACCCGCTATACGGTAACTCATCGCCTTGGTGCTGTGTGTGTGCGTGCGTGCGTGCGTGTGTGCGTGTGTGTGTGTGTGTGTGTGTGCGTGCGTGCATGCGTGCGTGTGTGTGTGCTGTGCATGTGTGTGTGCACGTGTGCTCATATGTGCATGTGTGTGTATTTACAGTGCAAAAATGTCAATTCTCATGAAAATCCGCTTCTATTATGGTATGCGTATGGGATTAACTGCTGACAACAGAAGCAACCTCCATCTTACTAACATTAGCCTTCAATTGCCACTTTGTATGCACTGTGTCAATATGTTTCTGTAGAGATTCCCTAGCAGCACTGGGGGGTTGCAGTTTAGTGCTCTGGTTGTCCTTTTTAAATTTTTCAGCTGTTTTCACATTTTGGCCTGTCATACTAAATGCTGAACAGTCCTTACTGATCAAGATGAACTGGGTCATGTGACTGCCACGTGGCTGATATGCCAGAGAATTGGCTAGGCTGATTATTTCTTATAAAGCTTGATACATAGGAACATCTTTTAGGCCAGAAAGATTTCACTACTCACGTTAGTGTACAGCAGTGAAAATAGCCATTTCAGAGGTGTCTTGGGGTTAGGCTGCCAGTTGGACTGCCTATATGACAGCATTTCTGCAAAATCATTTTAACCCCCAAGACACCTCTGGCTGTAAAAACAACCGAACGTATCCAGTACTGTTGAAACAACCACCTGACACACGTATACCACTTGATGAGAGAGAAATTGATGAGCTTGTGTCAACTTATTCAGGGTTCTAGCTAGAGCAAAAATAAAGGAGGGCGGGAACGCTACGTGTAATGATATGCACGCGCAGGATTGCGCTTCAAAACAACTTGCGCATATTTAGAATCACGCAGATCATTACGGTAGCCCTGTTACGCGTAAAATCCGTGTTACGTTAGCCTCGTTACGTGTGAAAGAAGGCGTGGCGGTAAGCGTAAAAGCCGGGCGCTACGCGGACAAAGCGTGGCGCTGCGCCCTGCTATGACGCTTTAGCGAGAACCCTGTTATTACTATGTCATGTCATAGTCTACTAGGTTGTGAGGTGGTGATACACGTAATGTATACATCTTATCATACAGATACTTACTCACTCCATCTCTGCTGGGTGACAACTTTTGGTGATGGCTACTACTGGCAAGGTATTGAAAGTACTAAGGGGCAGTGCTAGGGATGGCTGGAGAAAATAAAAATGCTACTAACACATTCAAGTTGACTGATTTAAAATGAAGTGGAAGTGGGATTATGTATAGGTCCAAGCATACTGAATGATCACATCATTACTGTATACTAAAGCTATATTATGCAAGTGCAATTTTTCTTATGCAGGCTACATATACTGTGGAGGGCATACTTAGTGAGAGGATTTTTGACAATAAAGAACAGTTTTTAGTCAGGTGGGGTGGCAACTATAAGCCATCATGGGAACCAGCACATGTAATAAAGAGTGATTGCCCTGCTCTTGTTGAAGAATTTTTGAAAGTTAGTATAAGCTTTGTTTTTGAAGGCACATTTTTACTGTAATTGCTTTTTACCTGTAGGAACCTCCACTTACCAGAGTTCTTAAGACGGCATTGGCACCCAGCTCTTCGAAAATGTCTTGGGAGATTGTAGCAGGCCTGCTGGGCTTAGTTGTAACTCAAACGAAGTGGAAACCAGCAATAAAAACGCCGCCTCCCACAGGAAGACATGATATCAGATCATTTCCGTTGTTTGAGCTTCACTCGCGGTTTGTTGACGAGAACTACGATGAAGCGGGAAAACTTCCCCTCTTGTCTATATTGCTTGTTGAAGCTCTAGAAACTTATGAAAGGAAAGGAAGCAAAGAATTTGTCGTTATACCTCAAGCAAGACTACCAAAAACAACCGAATATAAAACAGATTATGCTATTGCACTAATTGAAAAGGTTGCAGCTGATGCTGTAAGTTATTGTTTGAATTGTACACTACAACACTTAACATTAGTTCGTTCATTTTCAGGGGAGGAGAGTACCAAGGTACTTGGCTCTGTACGAGTTAAAGAAAGAGGTGTCTTCATTTCTGTCAAATGTGAATGACAAGCACCTGGCGCAAACTTTGGTGGAGGGGTATTATACGATGCTGGGGGGAAAATGCGACTCCATTGTTGTGGCGCTCACCGACATTGCTTCTACCCATTATTTTAAACTGAAATTGCCTACCACAAGGCCATCGGCAAGTGAGAGATCTTGTGAGGTGGTGTGGCACCACGCCGTCGTATTAGACCAATATCCACTGTCCTCTAAGGAGCAACTAAACCCCTTCATTACTTTTGTCCACCATGTAATTGACGAATTGGTTTGAACATACATAGCTCACACATGGACAGTGCCTCTCACTGCTGAGTAGCTACATTGCTGGATATAAGTATGTACATTTATGCACAATTTGTTCTTTCATTGCTGGATATAAGTATGTACATTTATGCACAATTTGTTCTTTCATTGCTGGATATAAGTATGTACATTTATGCACAATTTGTTCTTTCATTGCTGGATATAAGTATGTATATTTATGCACAATTTGTTCTTTCATTGCTGGATATAAGTATGTACATTTATGCACAATTTGTTCTTTCATTGCTGGATATAAGTATGTATATTTATGCACAATTTGTTCTTTCATTGCTGGATATAAGTATGTACATTTATGCACAATTTGTTCTTTCATTGCTGGAGATTAGAGGTACAGCTGGAAAACATGATTCCCCAGTATAAAACGACAACTATACATGACACATAATTATAACTAATATTATATATTATACATATTATAACGAATTATAATATATGTGAACTGAGGCTAAGTATTCTATACACACTCCACAAGGGGTATAATTTGAAATGCATGTATAATTATAGGTATAGTAGTTGCATGGTGAATACACAGCTATTTTGTTTACTGTTAGCCTCCTTTGGCTTATCTTATAGTCAACCTGTTGCCCACAAAATAATTTGGTGGCCAGATGCTCTATATTCAGGGCCAAGGTTAGAAGCAATTTCATTTTCGATTACACTTAAAAGTGTGCCTTCCTAGACAAGTGACCAATTAGGATTTTACAGTTTGATATTGCCCCTTAAACAGTGCTCTCTGTTCCACTCTACATGCCCTTCCTCTACCTACACTGAGGGTGTATATATATGTTAGGGGTGTGGGTGTGAAACTTTAGCTTAGTATTGTGGGCAAATTCCGATTTCACAGTTTGATTAGGCCCTTTGCACACTACTCACTGTTCCACTCTATGCCCCTCCTCTACCAACACAACATATATAGTAACCCTCCCACAGCACAGCAATAGTCTGTGTAGTCTCTTGCCCAGACTACACCCTGAAGGGAAAGGGTCTGGTCGCTTTCGCCACATTTTTTGGGACTTCACGTAAAATTAAAAAGGATAGGAACGAAATTTCACATCCAACAGAAGTAATTATAGTGCGTAGTAATGTTATTTTCCTCTAGATAGCTGTACATGCAGTAGACAGCACATTCACAATGCATCAGTGGCTCAGCACTGCATGGCTTCAAAGTACTTATTTCAAGTACCTGACAAGTGTTAGGCTATTTTGGTTAAGTGGCTAAATGGAGAATGAAACTCAGTAGGTTGGAGTGGATGCACTATTAGTGTGGCCAAACCGTTTGTAACCCCATCCACTCCTGTGGACCATATAGTTCGCATGTATGCAGCAGTACATGTAAACATACATGTACATGTTCCTGGTATAAGGGATGCAACAAACACACATATATCTGTGTTGTAAGTAAAACAATATTAAAAAGGGTGGTAATATACTACAATGCCAGCAAATTAAACAAGTGTAAAAAGACTGTGCATGCGTGCATATATATATATATATATATATATATACCTACACAATATAGTTATGACTGTGGATCTAGGACTATGAAAGTGATAGTGGTTGTATTGATGGGCCTTCCTTGATGGTGGTCACGGCATCACCGTGTGATAGCCCATGCAGGCTCCTGGAGTTCATCTGCTGGCCTACCTTCAGACCAACCCCTGATAGTGCCGCAGACCCATCAGGCTGTGTGGAGATATGTATGTACATACCCTAAAGTAGCTGGGATTTAATTCCAGCCTCCCAACCAAGAAACAATGGCTTTAGCATATGTACCCACAATAAATACACTCTGCTTGTCTATACTATGTTACTAGTGAATGCATGTACGGCCCTATAAAGATATTGATGTGGGATCCAGCTATGTACCTTTATCCCGAGAGTGTCCCTCCATTGCTACTGGTCTCTTCTTTTTTCTCAGTTGAACCTGTGGCTGAGGCTCAGTGGCTGGTTCAAGAGTGGGAGCTGGATCTGGTAGGGGGTCTTGCACTAGTGGTTCATCAGTCTGGTTACCATCTGAACCCCTGTGTGGGATCATGAGAATAGCAATTGATGTACCAGTAGTACCAGGAAAGTGCATGCGCAAGTAATGCCTCACATCGTCATACTTGGCAAGTTACTGACATTCCTAAACATTACTCCAGGGAAAATTGAGTGCGAATAATGACAGTGTAACTCCACATGCATATTAAATTGGCTGAGATATAGACCCAGATTAGCTGCCTCGCGCACCAAACAAAAGCCGTTTGGTGTACACATGCAGGAAAAGATGTGCTTCTAGGGTTTTGCAGTGGAAATCTTTCAATTAGGATCTACTCTAATTAGGACACCCTCCTTCAATCAGGACAACCAGAAACACAACACCCTCTGATTTTACAACCTTGATACAATATTCAACCGGTCTTGTGCCCAGACCACACCCCGAAGGGAAAGGGTCTGGTCGCTCTCACCACATTTCTTGGGACTCATTAATATTCAATTTGAGAAATGACACTACCAATCACATTCGCAGAAGTGGTTTATGTAATTCTACATAGGCGGTTCTGCGAAATTTCTTTCTAATTTTACGTACAGTCCCAAGATCTTCGGGTGTGGTCTGGAAACAAGACTATTGTACTACGCACTATAATTACTTCTGTTGGATGTGAAATTTCGTTCCTATCCTTTTTAATTTTACGTGAAGTCCCAAAAAATGTGGCGAAAGCGACCAGACCCTTTCCCTTCAGGGTGTAGTCTGGGCAAGAGACTACACAGACTATTGCTGTGCTGTGGGAGGGTTACTATATATGTTGTGTTGGTAGAGGAGGGGCATAGAGTGGAACAGTGAGTAGTGTGCAAAGGGCCTAATCAAACTGTGAAATTGGAATTTGCCCACAATACTAAGCTAAAGTTTCACACCCACACCCCTAACATATATATACACCCTCAGTGTAGGTAGAGGAAGGGCATGTAGAGTGGAACAGAGAGCACTGTTTAAGGGGCAATGACTTAGGAAATTATCATAATTGTGACATCACATCCCCCCATACCCCTGAGCCTAGCACAGAGTTGCAAGCACACCACAGACAGCACAAGGTATGCTTCACTGCTTAAGTACATGTAGCTACCCTTGCATGGGAATTTATGACATTGGATGTTAATAAGCTAGTGAAGGGAGTTCACCAGTGGCACAAGTGAGTGTACATCACTTCACATTGTGTCCATATTCCCCTCTCCCTTCCTCTCTTCCACTCTTCCCTTGTTTCTTTTCCTCAGGTAGTACGTCATATTCACTGTGAATGGAGCCTCGTATGATGGACTGCTGAGGAGAACTCGGCAGACTAGGTGGAGTCAGGCCAGGTGGAGACAAGAGGTTAGAGGAGCTCCCTTCATCAGTAAGGTCATCAAGCATCCCAGGACCACCATCAGGGAAGTCTGCATAATATGAATAGTTCACTACACCACATATATATACTACATGTTATTGTAACGCTAAAACCTACTGACGGGACAGGATTTAGATGGGATTGCCTACATTGTAAGCCACTGTGTCTCTTGTGTGTTAGAGGAGTGTAGGATGCCCCCAGCATGCGTCTTTGGGGGAGGCGTGAGTGAGTCCTCTGGCGGCTACCTAGCCGCCACTCAGGCAAGCCCCCCTTGCATGTCTCATGTCTGGAAGTCAGATCATGCCTGATGGAGAACCCCAACAATTGTGGAGTTTGGTGGGGCTGGTGGGTGGAGTCGTAATTCCACTCCTGCATGTTTTGTCTGACACTCTGGTGTGACTATTCTGTGGCACGTGGCTTACAGTGCGCATGCACATGGGCCTGAGACTTCTGTCGCGTGCATGTCTGGCTCCCATCATTAACCACGTTTAACATTCTGTTAAACTACATAGAGAAAGACAACCCAGACAAAAATGCAAGCTTATGTAATAGCCTCGTCCCCAGGCTCTCCCTAGGGAGAGCCTGGTATATCTGGGCACGTGACTGACACTGAATGACGTCAAGGTAAACATTGTTGTATGTTCGAGTTGTGGAGTCAGCGTACAAAGGCAGGTACATGTAAGCATGTGATACCACTCTACGATGCCGTACTACTTCAGACAGCCTGGGCATAACTCAGCAATACAGACTGTGTTGGTTTGAAGTTATGTCACAGCATTAAAGGGAACATCACTGCATATTCAATCTCGGGTGGGACTCAAACCCACCACCATCGCTTTCTAGGTGACGACGCTCTTACCAACTGAGCTACTGAGGCAGCTACACATACATTATACATGTACATTCTGTACACAAACGTATAAATGTGCAAGGCTATGAAAACTAATCCCATGTACATTTACTGAACAAACATGTGCACATGTATATATATGTACAGTGTATATCCATCACCTCCTGCCTGTAGCACAGGGTTCTTCAGCAGTTGAGAAGCCTTTGGTCTCTTGCTGGCCTTCGCTCTGCTCGCATGTTCTTCAGAACATGCTTCTACGACTAGTCTCCTGTTCCTGAAATACATTTGTAGCAAAAAGGGTGACTGAGGACTGGATGAAATAGGAAGGAACACACTTTGCGACAGTGGGGTACTCTGAAATGGGTACTCGGGTAGGTACGGTAGGGTATGGTAGGGCTGCTCCTCAGACAGGTTTTACTAGCTGTCAGATACTTACAGAATGCAATTATGCTCAAAATAGTGCAAGCAAGTTGTCAGATAGGGGACATAGGAGGATATCCCAGTGTGTGTGTGTACTCACTGGGAACATTCAGTGTCATTTGTGCTGAGTTGCTACCACAGGAGTTGACAAGCGTAAGTCCCCATGTCATCATAGCACAGTCTGATTATGAAGAGTGGGAGGGGGAGGGGGAGAGATCCAGATCCAGAAGATCTGGCTGACGCAGACTACTACCCCACTCTCTTTGTCACTGGATAGGCCTGGATGGAGGGAGGTAAGAATTAAGGGAGAGAGGGAGGGAAATCCATAGTAAAGGTTCCCTATACATCACATATCACGGTTTGTAGCTGATCTCCTTCGACTGTTGTATGATGTCCCTCACCTGTACTTGCAGCATCCACGGCTCAATGAGCAGGTTGGATTCCTCATCAGTAGGTCGAATAAATTCCTGTTCTCTAGATAATGAAATGCAGACAGAGGCGATATGGGCAAGCAAAAGGCAGACAGCGGACAGCTGTTTCGGGCTAGTTGGCCCTCATCAGCGCCGTGTATGCTTAGTTGCTCTGCGACGGCCTAGAGTTACATACTCTAAAGCCAACAGTAATGGGCAGGGCCGGGGTAATGAAACCACCCTGGCCCCGTGCAGAGCAAACCAAGCAAACGGCGGACAGCTGTTTCGGGCTGGTTGCCCCTCATCAGCATGTACGTACATTGTATGTCTTCTGTTCGCAGAAAGTTGCAAGCACACACAAAAAGTGCTTTGCAACTTCCTCCCGAGTGACACCACGTGGAGGTCGAAGACATGTCGTCACTCTTAGGAGGATTCACACCACAAACCTATACATGTACATGTTTTGCCTAACTTTTCCATTGTTAAATCAGTGTGAATCAACCGTAAGGAGGGATGTCACAGGTTCATACATAATGTTGCTTAAAGGGAATGGTACACGTGCTGCACGTAAGTTAACATGTAGTTTTATGATTATTAGTATGTGGACAAACCTGTGCAGAATAAACGTGCAGTGACATTCACTTTAAACTGTGACATCCACCCTTCAATGTACTATCCAATAACGTTTTTACCTTTTATACTGTGTTTATGGTACGATATTGGATAGTACTGTACATGTACCACAACAAATACATGGCATACATGTATGCTACCCCTAAAAGAACCTGAGGATGGAGCAACGACTCCTAGCAACAACTCACTCAGGCTCACACATAATATGCATACACTAAAAGAACCTCTGAGCGTGGAGCAACGACTCCTAGCAACAACTCACTCAGGCTCACACATAATATGCATACACTAAAAGAACCTCTGAGTGTGGAGCAACGACTCCTAGCAACAACTCACTCAGGCTCACACATAACATGCATACACTAAAAGAACCTCTGAGCGTGGAGCAACGACTCCTAGCAACAACTCACTCAGGCTCACACATAATATGCATACACTAAAAGAACCTCTGCGCGTGGAGCAACGACTCCTAGCAACAACTCACTCAGGCTCACACATAATATGCATACACTAAAAGAACCTCTGAGCGTGGAGCAACGACTCCTAGCAACAACTCACTCAGGCTCACACATAATATGCATACACTAAAAGAACCTCTGAGCGTGGAGCAACGACTCCTAGCAACAACTCACTCAGGCTCACACATAATATGCATACACTAAAAGAACCTCTGAGCGTGGAGCAACGACTCCTAGCAACAACTCACTCAGGCTCACACATAATATGCATACACTAAAAGAACCTCTGAGCGTGGAGCAACGACTCCTAGCAACAACTCACTCAGGCATGCATTACATGTACGTACACATGTACATGTACATAAACACACTGGTGTGTGTGGTGCAGACACACTAGACAGCTCACAAACACAAATGCCTGATGTCAGCAGATTTCACACCGCGGCACCACTACAAACAGCCATAGAGGATAGCACCGCAGAAGCATATGCCTTTTACTTACATGCACGTGCCTATTAGCAAAATGCAGAGTGAAAGAAATAAGCAGAGCTAATTGGCACTTTCCAATGGTGCCAGCTTAGCTTTTACGCATCTTTTACACTCCCAGGTAACCTCGTCCTCCCCAAACACCTCACTGGGAATGTCCATGCAGTGGCGGTGATACCAGACGTGGCACACATCACACTCGGCCATCTCGTCACCTTTCTCCTCTGGCATGCGACAAGAGCAGTGGAGCTCTAGGGTTCTGGGCTTTCTAGGGGCACTCTTTCGCTCACCCAGTACAGGAAAACGAGAAACGTGGCAATTTTCAAGGCAAGTAGTCAGGTGAAGCCTGATCCCACTGTGATCAAACCTTGCACTGCAGGGGTCGAAACCACTGCATAGGTCGAATGCATAGGCTATGGCCAGAACACCACAGTCTGAGCCGTTGGACTGCTTCTCGACATCCATCATCGTGATTTTTAGCTCGTTTGACTGACTGTGCATCATGCTTGCTATCAAGTGAATCAATTCTTTAGTCGGAGATTTATACAAGCTGTCGTACACGTAGACAGCCCCACTTTCACAACCAACCGTGGACACAACACACCAGTGGTTGTTTCCGACGTGTACAATCTGTAAAAACTCCCCAGAGTGGACCTGAAATGCACACACCTTCTGCAGTACAGGAGGTTGCAGTCCTGCCATGTTGGGAAAGAACTGCAGCAAGAGCATTTGGGCTGCACAGATGATGTTGTCCGTGAGCCACCCTCTCTCAGACAAAATCACCCCCCGATCACGATGGCTCAGACTGTAGGCACCATTGTTCACCCACAAGTTTGGTGCCTCATTCTCCTCCTCTGATGCCGAAGAAATCACGATGCTACCAGAGCACAAGGGGATATCACAATTGCAGCATTCGAGCAGAGCTGGGTCGTCGGCAACACTTCTCAGTGAGACCTTTGGGGCCTGCCGCCAGTTCTCTAGCGAGATGGAAGAGCCACTGGCCAGTGGAGTCAGCTCAGTGGCACAAAACGAGGTGATCAGAACACCCTGTGAACAGTAAAGTTGATACCGACCACTGAACACCCCGACAATGCGACAGGGGAGATGAGAACTGCCCATATTTCTGCAGTGAATACAGACGTGATCCCCGACTTTCATCTCTGTCTTCTCCTTCTTTGAGGACGGAGGGAAGACACTGTCACCTGGGGAACATTCTACCTTCAGTGCACTGGGAGAGGCAAGTTGTCCTGCATTACTTGTGGCAGGAAACAGTGTGCGACCCGGTCGACGGTTCCTGTAGCTCAACGGGCAGCTTCTCCTGTGCCTCTTCCCCTCACTTCCACACGTACATGTACACACATCAGTCCCACTTTCCATTTCGGACGAGCTCTCACTACTGACCTCCCCGTCAGACTCGGTGCTACTACTAGAGATGGTCTCCTTTTCGGCACGTTTTTTGTTGAAAGGGCAATCTCTGTGGTTAGAGCGCTTGTGTGTGCTTGACCCACACGAGGCACACTTCCCCTTCCCTTGGGGTCTACCCTTCCTCCTCCCTTTACCCTGACTCACTTTTACGTCAATATCGCTATTTTCGCTATCACAACCGTAGTCGTGGCCGTGTTTCTTTGACCACTTTTTACGTTCTTGGCCATCAATAACACGGTTCTTTTTCAATTCTATCCTCCTCTTTTTCTGAGGAGTTCCTTTAGCCCACTCTAATTTTCTCTTTCTACGCACACTGTGCTTCTCCAGTGCCTCAACAATGCCGTGGAAAACAGGTAGCTTCATGCGTCGGTACAACTCGGGGATCCAGTGGTAGCTAGTACCACGCTTTGCATGCATGTACGACAAGTTGGCTTGAAGCAAGCCGATATTGGTAGAGAGGTGATAGTGAAGCCTCTCCAAGGAGATGTCCTTGGACCGAAATCTAATCAATACATTGTGAGAGGCTTCGACTAAATTAGAGTGACCACGTTTGAGGACTGGGTGCACTAATCTGCTTGCCTGTGAAGCTCTCACCATGCACTCAATCTCGTACAACAAAGCATGGAATTCACAATCCAACTTCAATCTAGTTTGGTACGGCTTTCCTTCGCATTTTATCTCTTTAATGGGACACTTATTGCACGTGCAAACCTGAAGTAGCCTTCCTTCACATTTTATCTCTTCAGTGGGACACTTATTGCATGTGCAAACCCGAAGTGGATGATAGTCGCACCTTCCTCCCTCCCACTCGTGCACATCACGTGCATGCTTTGGCAATGCTGTCAGCCGCCTTACAAACTCCTCCTGAGATTTCACTTCCATCAAAATGGACGTGAAATTAGTGTGGGCCTTTGAAATGAAAGCATCAGTCAGGCATCCACATGCAGCACTGTGATTGCCTGTACACTTACAACTAAGCTCACACAAAGCTGGAAAAGCCTTTCCGTACTTCTCAATCATCTTTTCAGATGCCCTTTTCTTTTTCTGGTGTGATTTTAACATTTTTTTGTGTGCACGTCCGGCATGTCCGCCGCAGATCATTATGTCGGCATCAGGGAAGACTTCTCTGACGGCATTGGCAGAAGAAGAGTCTGCGTCCTGCCAGTGTACAGCAATCTGCATTCCCTCATCTTTGGCCCTCTGAAATGTAATACTAGCGGCATACCCCTCGGAGGATTTCGACGTACCCTTGTACAACTCTTCTTCTATAACTTCATCTCTGCCCTTTTGACAGAGGTGGTGGTAGTAGAGGAGAGCGCCATTCAGATAATTTCTTATCGTGAACGTGGCGTTTTTGCTATGCCAACCACGTGTTTGCCACGTACCATCGGCAACGGTTACCGCACGTTGCCACGACCCGAGTTCATCCTCCTTTTTATCTTTCATTTCCTGCTTAGCTGTCTCACAAATGTCGTCGAGCATTGCTTTTACTATTGGATACATGCTATAAATTGTATCCATAAAAGCAGGTGCACTTACAGCTTCAATACCAAGTGCATTCTTTAGCGTTTTGTAGTACACTGCATGAGTAATGCCGGCACAGATGAAACCGACTTGTATACAGGTACTTATTACATTCCTATTGTCATGGCTCACATGTGTTGTAAACACTGCACTTTTCAGTGAACATCCATCGCAACAACAACTAACTGAAACGGCGCCACCCAACCCCTGACACTTCACACCAACGGGAACTACATTTCCCTTACATCCAGGGGTTGCACAGTGACGAATTTCATTTAAAAGCTTTAAAAACTTGCCCAAATCAGGCAAAGTCATAAAGCACAATCTATTAGGCAAGTCCACTGGACTCACCTTACCCAGCCTGACACGATCGGGGGTGGGGACGTACACTGAATCGATGTCACTCTCACTTTCCCAATCGCAGCCAGACTCACTGCTACACTCACTACAATCTTCAGTAGCTTCACCGATTAGAACTCTGGACTCTTCCGAGCCCTCCTCCTGGCACAAAGAGCCTGAATAAAAAAATGTCTCACTAATGAGTAACACACAAACACGTACACACGCAGATAAGGTCGTAAGAGCATAGGAAGATTGCTCTTTGAACTGTAACCCCCAATATCAATGAGGAAGAGACACACAGCGAGGCTTACTGTACTTGCTATGTGTCAGCTCTAAATCACTACATCTTCTCAACCCTTCTCTGTGGCTGGATCAGTATCTTCACTATTCTCTGCATACTTCCATTTACAGAGAGGCGGGGTTGCAATGTAAAGGTCATACATATGCACATATTGGTCCTAACATGGAGTTAGCACTTTAGTGCTGAATCAGGCACCAATGCACACACACACTACAATGTGACTATGACTATTCCCAGCCAGAATATAGTGTTATGTATGCAATGAGTGTGCTGTTGTGTTACAATGCACGTGCAGGACTAGGGCAGACATAGCCTTGTTCTCAGGCCGATTGAAAGCCGCAGAGAAACGGTCTGGTATCAACTGTTCGCGCATGCGCCAAATATAAATTAACCATATGTGAGGTTGGATGCCAGGCCAGGAGTCAATGCCTAAGATGCCATATGAGAGACAGCGGCTGACAGTGGCAGCCCCTCTCCCACTGTTGAAAACGGGACACGTCTTCCTTCAGCACTAGGGCACACTTTACAACGTTTCAAGGTTCAAAAACACAGCACATCAAGCATATACATGTAGGTGCCGTACATGCAAATAAGGCAACAGGTGTAACACTATACCTTGCTACTCCACCTTACTACCCTAGGTATTGCAGCAGCCCAATATGTACACATATTATTGCGAGCGAAGCGAGCCATCTAGTCGTGTCAATGGGAGATTTTTGTATATATGCTCATCCAACCTACATGTAAAATGAAAAATAAGTCCTAAGAAGGACTATAGGGGTGAAGGGGCTATTGCTTATGAGTCAGGAAAGCTTCTCCCAATGCATGGAGACGACGAGAGAGACTATATACAAGTCAGGAAAGCTCTCCCAATGCAGCCCCTCCACCCCAACCTATACTGTGTTCATTTCTCCATTTATAGTGTTGACTCAAACTGGTCTTACAGTTGTGGTTTTGCCAGGTATACCTATGAATAATATTATAGGAAGGGTTCAGCACTGGCTGTCAGGTGACAGGTCATTCTAACTACAATGTAGAGTCCTCTTCCTATCCTGAAATTAAAATGGGTTAGGCTCTAATCATGGAACAGAAGAGATCATCTACAGGTAGATCAGAGCAAAGGTTTCAATGTTACAGCTAAGCTGTAACAAAATGTATGTAACATTGTCCCAATGGCCCATTCCTACCCCACACAGCTCCCAATGGTCCATTCCTACCCTCCACATCTCCCAACGGTCCATTCCTACCCTCCACAGCTCCCAATGGCCCATTCCTACCCTACACAGCTCCCAATGGCCCATTCCTACCCTACACAGCTCCCAATGGCCCATTCCTACCCTACACAGCTCCCAACGGCCCATTCCTACCCTCCACAGCTCCCAATGGTCCATTCCCACCCTACACAGCTCCCAATGGTCCATTCCTACCCTCCACAGCTCCCAATGGTCCATTCCTACCCTACACAGCTCCCAATGGCCCATTCCTACCCTACACAGCTCCCAATGGCCCATTCCTACCCTACACAGCTCCCAATGGCCCATTCCTACCCTACACAGCTCCCAACGGCCCATTCCTACCCTCCACAGCTCCCAATGGTCCATTCCCACCCTACACAGCTCCCAATGGTCCATTCCTACCCTCCACAGCTCCCAATGGTCCATTCCTACCCTACACAGCTCCCAATGGCCCATTCCTACCCTCCACAGCTCCCAATGGTCCATTCCTACCCTCCACAGCTCCCAATGGCCCATTCCTACCCTCCACAGCTCCCAATGGTCCATTCCTACCCTCCACAGCTCCCAATGGCCCATTCCTACCCTCCACAGCTCCCAATGGCCCATTCCTACCCTCCACAGCTCCCAATGGTCCATTCCTACCCTCCACAGCTCCCAATGGTCCATTCCTACCCTCCACAGCTCCCAATGGCCCATTCCTACCCTCCACAGCTCCCAATGGCCCATTCCTACCCTCCACAGCTCCCAATGGCCCATTCCTACCCTCCACAGCTCCCAATGGCCCATTCCTACCCTATGGCCCATTCCTACCCTCCACATCTCCCAATGGTCCATTCCTACCCTCCACAGCTCCCAATGGCCCATTCCTACCCTACACAGCTCCCAATGGCCCATTCCTACCCTACACAGCTCCCAATGGCCCATTCCTACCCTACACAGCTCCCAACGGCCCATTCCTACCCTCCACAGCTCCCAATGGTCCATTCCCACCCTACACAGCTCCCAATGGTCCATTCCTACCCTCCACAGCTCCCAATGGTCCATTCCCACCCTCCACAGCTCCCAATGGTCCATTCCTACCCTCCACAGCTCCCAATGGTCCATTCCTACCCTACACAGCTCCCAATGGCCCATTCCTACCCTACACAGCTCCCAATGGCCCATTCCTACCCTACACAGCTCCCAATGGCCCATTCCTACCCTACACAGCTCCCAACGGCCCATTCCTACCCTCCACAGCTCCCAATGGTCCATTCCCACCCTACACAGCTCCCAATGGTCCATTCCTACCCTCCACAGCTCCCAATGGTCCATTCCTACCCTACACAGCTCCCAATGGCCCATTCCTACCCTCCACAGCTCCCAATGGTCCATTCCTACCCTCCACAGCTCCCAATGGCCCATTCCTACCCTCCACAGCTCCCAATGGTCCATTCCTACCCTCCACAGCTCCCAATGGCCCATTCCTACCCTCCACAGCTCCCAATGGCCCATTCCTACCCTCCACAGCTCCCAATGGTCCATTCCTACCCTCCACAGCTCCCAATGGTCCATTCCTACCCTACACAGCTCCCAATGGCCCATTCCTACCCTCCACAGCTCCCAATGGCCCATTCCTACCCTCCACAGCTCCCAATGGCCCATTCCTACCCTCCACAGCTCCCAATGGCCCATTCCTACCCTATGGCCCATTCCTACCCTCCACAGCTCCCAATGGCCCATTCCTACCCTCCACAGCTCCCAATGGCCCATTCCTACCCTACACAGCTCCCAATGGTCCATTCCTACCCTACACAGCTCCCAATGGTCCATTCCTACCCTACACAGCTCCCAATGGCCCATTCCTACCCTCCACAGCTCCCAATGGCCCATTCCTACCCTCCACAGCTCCCAATGGCCCATTCCTACCCTCCACAGCTCCCAATGGCCCATTCCTACCCTCCATAGCTCCCAATGGCCCATTCCTACCCTACACAGCTCCCAATGGTCCATTCCTACCCTACACAGCTCCCAAAGGCCAATTCCTACTGAAGCGGAAGTGCACCAGAGGGGTGCCGCATATTTATCCCTTCACTCCCCACGGATACCTCCCCACACTTTTACAAGCTATACACTCACCAGAAGGTAGTAAGGAATCCATTTCTGGTTCTTTCAGCTCCCGAAGAGAAATAATCAACTGGTGGATTCGAAATCGCGGATCACGTGATCAGTCATTGGAAGGGAGGGGGCGGAGTTTGGGGAGTTTGGGGCGGTACCGTCTGAAACGTTCGAGTCGTTCAACCTTTGACCTTGCCAGATTTACTAAAAATATTGATCACGTGGACAATACGTGTTACGAAAATACTGATCACGTGATCGTCCATTGGAGTTGAAGGGGCGGAGTTTGGGGCGGTACCGTCTGAAACATTCGTGTCGTTCAACCTTTGACCTTACCAGATTTTTACTAATGACACCCTACTGCGCATGCCCAAGCCAGAAATGGGGCGGTTCTAGCGGGAAAAACAAAAATCTGTTCTGTCGTAGAAGATCATTTTAGCGCAACAAAATCGGCATCACGCTACTGGCGCAACGGAATGTAGTACAATAAGCCGCCTGCGCCGTCATTCCGCGACATCTCCGCCCACGCAATTTTTCCCAACCTTAATCATTCGTCAGGAGCCGGCTATAGCGGCGCGTTTCGAAGTTCTCCGGTTGCAGCGATTGCTGCAACCTACAGAGCAATCTACATAGAGTTAATTCAGTGTGTCTTAGCTAGGCTCTAGTTCTGTTTTTCAGGCAAAGACGAAAATAGATATCGGGCTGACGAAAATCGATGTATTCGGCAGGTCACTTCAAACGTTCACCGCTTCGCTTCTAATTGGCTGAATCTCTTCAAACTTCGAAATGTTAGTGCCCTCGTACCTATCTGTAAGAGCATATAGTTAGATTTAGCGGAGCACTGTTGAGTGCGCTGTTTAGGCTGTCGAATTTGATGCCTGACGAAGTTTGATACATTACTCTAGTACGTATCAGTCAATGAAAAAGCGGATACAGTAACACAATACTCATGTGCATGCATTTGGAAAGCTAAGTCCACGCCATAGACGGATGGACGGGTTCATGTAGCTAGCAACCACGAATGTAGTTGATCAGCTCTTTATATCTCTCCTCTGTGACTTCACATCCCATAGCTACGGTTTAGTGAGCACTGACTGACTGCTGGACTGCTGGACTGGGTAGTAACAGAAATATTCTGTGACATACGCACCTTGATCACCATGCAGGGATAAAATATCCTGACGTGGGATAAAATATACTAAGGATATACTATCCGCCGGATATATACTATCCCCCGGATAAAATATACGGGGGATAAAATATACTGTGACACCGGTATCTGTCAACAATGGCTACACCGCTACTGCGCTAGTGTGAGTGAGGATGGCTACAAGTCCGTTAAATCAGGGAACAGTCCGTTCTTCTGTTACTGTTGTTATCGAGTCCGTAAGGAGGAACAGTTGTCATTATTGGAGAGCTCTATTCAAGCACTGAAGGCTGAGATTTTGGAGTTGAAGAAATGCTCTTCTGCAGTAGTACCTTCCCCTCCCTCTCAAATCTACCTCAACATTTCTCAGCTCCATCTCAGCGAAACTATGCATCTGTCACAGTCTCTAATATGGGTGAGTCAGCTGTACACCTTACTCCTGATACACAGTACACCACACTACAGAATTTCACCACGACAAAAAATTCAATGTTGTCTTGTATGGTGTTGAGGAATGTCCCCCACGTACTTCCAAGGCTGACCGTTTTGAGTCTGACCTTGCCAGTGTAGTCTCTGTTCTATCAACCATTGATAGCAATATTCAGCCGCAGTCAATAAAGGATTGCTATTGGTTAGGCAAATTTTCACCTCAGGAAACCCGTCCTAGACCTATCCTAGTTAGGATGATCAGGATTTCTGATGTATCTAAAATTCTGTCAAAGAAAAGGCTGTTATCTCGTCCTTATTCAATCAAGCCCGATATGTCTTGGGAGCAAAGATTGGTTGAGGCAGTTTTATTGCAAGAAAGATGGCACTTGATAAAATCTGGTGTTGCTCGTAATAGCATTAAAATTCGAGATACCCGTCTTTTTGTGAAGAATAAGTTACATGGCCAAGTCATTAATTCTAAATTCCAGTGTGAGCTAGAGGGCTCTAATCTCTCTTCTCAGTCAGATACAAGTTGTTGTTCTAAGAATGTTGCTGATGTAGTGCCCATTGTAGTGACTGAGAGCCATCAGTCTGGGTCTAATGTTCCCACCACGTTAGTTGCTGATCCAAATACATCGTCTGGTAATCTGATGAATTCCAATGCACACCCTTTATCTCCAACTCCTACCTCTACCATTCCTACTACCTCTAATAGTCTGGTTCACTCTGACAGTGATGTCCGCTCTACACCAGAACAGCCTGATTCCTCATCCCCACAGTCTTGACTATCTTCTAATGTCAATGTATGTTTGTTAAACTTGCGTAGTGTTGTTAATAAATTATCAAGTTTCCAGTCATTTGTGTATGCATCTGATTTCAATGTTTTTTGTTTATGTGAGACATGGTTGTCTGATCGTATTTTTGACAGTGAAATCCTTCCCCATCATTTCATTCTCTACCGCAAAGATAGGCCATCTCGAGGTGGGGGAGTTTTAATTGCTGTTCATGTTTCCATCCCCAGTTCATTGTTGTCATCCCCTGTAAATCTTGAAGTTGTGTCTGTTCAAGTTGGTGTAAATCAAGATTTTATCTTATGTTCTGTATATATCCCTCCAAATTCATGTGAATCTTACCTGCTATCCCTGCTTAATTACCTTTCAGATCTATTGTATTCTCACAGTAAGTGCATTATTGTTGGTGATTTTAATTTTCCTGACATTTGTTGGTCCACACTTTCTGGTACATCTTCATTTTCCAATTACTTCTGTGAATTTATAATTTAACTCAGTATGTTATGGAACCTACACATATTATAGGTAATATACTTGATTTAGTTGTAACAAGTCCTAGTGTAAATATTGTTGACCTGTCTATTATTCCTTCCGTACAGTACTTTTCATCTGATCATTTTATTGTCAGTTTTCGCTCTGTAATAAAATTCCTATTCTATGTAGTAAGCCAAGGTATGTGTTTGATTTTCCTAAAGCTGATCTGGATAGTCTGTGTTCTTATCTTTTGGATGTGGATTTCTCTGTTTGTCTAAGGATATTGAGTTTATTTGGTGTACAATCAAGACTTTTATTTATGATGCTATGCTTTTGTACATTCCTAAGGTTCGTTTGAGATCTCGGCAAGGTCCTAAATGGTCTGACTCCAACATTCGCCATCAACTCAAGTGTCTTCGTACTATGCGAAGAAAATACAAGACTCATCCAACTCCCATAAAGTTGTGGAAGATTAAGTCTTTAGAAGTAGAGTTAAAATCAAGTATATCTTCTGCAAAGGCCATCTTTGAATCAAATTTACTGGCATCACTCCAATCCAATGACTCATATAAAATTTTCAATTACATACGCAGCATTACTGGTCAGAACAATATTCCTATATCTCTGCACTTCAATGGTACCAAGGTCATTTCAGATCAAGATAAGGCCACTTTGTTTAACAGGTATTTCCATTCTGTTTTTACACGTAGCACATTCTCTCTCCCTTCCATTTGTGATCTTCCTAAACCTCATTCTACCCTGAGTGAGATTTCTATTACGGAAGAAGATGTGTTTCAAGCTCTTACGTCTCTGGATCCTTCCAAAGCTAGTGGCTGTGATGGCATTGGATCGAAGTTACTGAAGCATTGTGCTTTAGCTCTGTACCAACCACTCCATCACCTATTTTGTTTGAGTTTTTCCCAGCATTATATTCCTGTGGAGTGGCGTACTCATCTCATTAAACCAATTTTTAAATCTGGCGATAGAAACTCAGTCAAGAATTATAGACCTATATCTCTCATTTGTGTTACATCTAAAGTGTTAGAGAGGATTGTTTACAATCATCTCATTGACTTTGTGAACAGCTCAATTTCTACTAAACAGTTTGGGTTTTTGCACAATCGTTCTACCCTTCAGCAATTGCTCATTTTCTTAAACACTGTTAATCTTTCTCTTAACACAAATTCTCAGACTGATGCAGTTTACTTGGATTTTAAGAAAGCTTTTGATTCTGTTAAGTTATGGTCCTTTGGCATAGCTGGTAACCTTTGGAAGTGGCTTCAAGCATACCTTACAAACCGTGTTCAATGTGTTAATGTTAACAATACGGTTTCTAATGTCCTCCCCGTTGTTTCAGGAGTTCCACAAGGCAGTATCTTGGGACCAATCATGTTTTTGGTGTTTGTAAATGACCTTCCAGCTGTTGTCACTTCTTCCCTGGCCTTGTTATTTGCTGATGATGCCAAATGCATTAAATCTATTTATGAAACATCTGACTGTCTCTCTCTCCAACAGGACCTCAATAACTTAGCCACTTAATTGAAGTACCTCTTGGAACCTCCTTTTTAATGAAGAGAAATGTTCTGTTGTTAGGTTTTACTCAAACAACTCTCCTCTACTCTATAACTACTATCTCAATAGTAAACTTGTTGCAACAAAAAGCACTCATTCTGATTTAGGTGTTGTGGTATCTTCTGATCTGCAGTGGAAGTGTCACTATCTCTCTATTCTCTCTAAGTCCTACAAATGTCTAGGTCTGCTTCGTAGAGTCTTCTCCTCTGCCAGTTGTGTGAGGGCCAAAAGGGTTTTGTACCTATCTCTTGTTCGGTCTAAGTTGCTCTACTGTTCTCCTATCTGGCGTCCACACCTATTAACCGATATTTGAGCTCTCGAGAATGTGCAGAGAAGGGCTACTAAATTCATTCTTAACGATTTCCTCTCAAACTACCGTTTTCGTCTGGTTAATTTAAATCTCCTTCCACTCATGATGATTTTTGAATTAAACGATATCATCTTCTTCATTAAGTGTCTTAAGAAGCCAACTGAATATTTTGATATACTCAATTACGTTACCTTCTGTTCTAGCCGTACCCGATCATCTACCTATTTCAAATTGAGGCATTCCTTAACTAAGAAAAACAGTGTTCGTCACTTCTATTTCAATCGGTTACCTCGTCTTTGGAATTCTCCCCCCTATATTGATGTTGATCAATCAATAGCAGTGATCAAGATGAAACTAAAGAACTTCTTCTGGTGTCATTTTATTAAGAATTTCAACCCTGATAATGTGTGTTTGTGCTAAGTGTTCATTGCTCCCTGTTTCCTACCATTTTAACACCTCTATTCTCTAAACTTGTGTATATTTTAGTATGTAACATTATATTTGGGCTGTTGGCTAAAAGCTCTCAGACCCTCAGTGCAGTCCCCATTTTTTTTTCTTCCTTGTTACTTCTCTTATATATATATTTTTTGTCTGTACTGTAAAGCAATAATAATAGTACGCAGCCCATGAAGTCGGGGTATTGGAGGTTTGCGCGTGCATGAGAACCTAGTTTACATAACTTGTCGCTCGTATAGTAACTTACCATGACCATGTACCACATTGAATTTCAGCACTGGGGGCGAGCGGGATAAAGCCAGTTTTACATTTGCACGTTTCGATGCAATTTTCTTGGCTCTTACTGTGTTTGGACTTAGACGATGAGGAACTTTCAAATGAACTGCTTAAGTATGTGGTAGAAATGTGGTTAACGATTCGTGGATTTTCAATGGCTAATACTTGGATGGAATACTACAAGCAATCCGATGAATTTAACACAAAGAGCAAAACAGGATTACGGAAAGGTATGAAACGTAAAAAAATTACAACTAGAAGAGGACTGTACACATGTTATTCACAACAAAATAATAGTTCTGTGCTTAATGTGATGCTTTGTGTGTATATTTTCTTTTTGCACATATACGTCTGCGCTTAGGGAGTGGTGTGTCATCGACAACAATATCTCTGTTCTCCTTTCCTCTTCTAGAATTGCCCCCCACAGGCTTCAGAGCCACTGAGCCTTGTACCCTCAGTGAAGCTGTGTTTTTCAAGAAGGCAGCAAGAGTAGGGTTGTCATTAGCTACTCCATACATTCTTTAAAAGTAACTTTCTAGTGGATCCTGACAGAATTTTTCGGTCAGAACATACTTGACACCTTTGACTTTCAGAAGGAAAGTAATCATTTCCACCATTGACAACACTACAATAAGGGCAATTGCAAGGGGGATTGACATGATTGTACTGTAATATTGCACGTGTCCAACCTGTCATTCTCAGTCCTTCTAGAGTCTCTCTTGACATACACAGTTTTCTCTTCTCAGCTTGACTGAGGTCTTCTTGAGTTCGTGAACTAGCTTCCCATTCATCCAGATAGCTTAAAAAGTCGTGTTTGAGCCACTGTAGGGTAATATGGTTACATAGTACGTAATACAATCAGTAATAATAATAATAATACTCATGAAGCTACCATAGCATTACTGCCATCGACCACGCACCCACAATTATGGGCGGAGCCACACACACATGCACATAAAGACAAATCCTTACCATCTGTTCCTCCCTTACCTGAGGAACATAACTTACCATCCATTTGCCCCTCAACTCCAGCCAGCTGCAGATCCTCAGCCAAGGACTGAAGTTGACTAGGGCACGAGTCATCACCGTACAATTTTTGTTTACGCGCATCCCAGACCCCTACAACATATTCCTTCACTAAGCTGAGTAAATCGTCAAAGTCGTAATCCCAAAGCTCACTTCCTAATACATATGCAGTTTTCTCTATACTATTAAGCTTGTCAAACTCGGCAAATTTGTTTCCTAAAAGCTCCCGAAGCTTCTCCACGAAGGTGACTCTAATATTACTATAGGCTGAACACTCCCACAACACATGAACTACACTCTCACACTCAGCACCACACAACACACACTCTGATTTGCCTTCTCTACCTCTATGCCTGCCTAGCTCTTCATTTAAGCCATGTGTTCCTGACCTGAACTTAAACAAGAGTCTAGTTCCTGCATCACCAACCCCATGCAAATACCTCTTAAATTCTACTTCCTTCCCAAACCTTTTGTACATATCTTTAGTATTCAATCTTTCCTCAAACTGCCTACCCTCCCTTTCACTAATACTCTCCTCTATACATGCCAAAAATGAGGCTAATGAACTCTCTCCCCTCTTAATATCCTCTACCCATTCATGCTTATCCAAACCTAAAGACACAAAGAGTTCATCAACCACTCTACCCCATGCTTTCCTTTGTCTACCTCTACGAGGCTTAGTTTCCCATTCCCGACTGAATAATTGCTTTGGGTATCTATCCTCAGGCATTGATACTAATTTATACCACCACTTTAATTTAGCTCTATCCCTTCTACCCCTCAACGATTGTAAACCCATATCACCTCTAACTGCTTCATTACAAGTCTTAGACGAACAACCCAGAATCCTTTTGGCTCCCCCCAGAATAATGGACTCTAATCCAGCTACTTGACCCTTATTACCCTCCCAAACCTCCCCTCCATACTCTATACTAGGTCTAATCACAGAAAGAAGCAACAGCCTACGTGCAGTTAAGTTAATATCTCGATTACAAATAACACTATGCAACTGATTTACCTTTTTCCTGCCATTATTAATCACCTTTTTAATATGCACATCCCATGCTCCATTACTTGCAAAATCAATGCCTAAATAACAGTAACTTGAAACCTTAGGAAGCTCATGTTCTCCCCACTTCCACTTACCCTCTACTCTATCCTTAGAAAACACCATCACTGCACTCTTATCCACATTAGCCTTTAGTCTCCACCTGTTACAGTACCTATATACAACATCAATAAGCTTTGTAGGCTTTCCGTCGACTCACTAACACCTACAAAATCATCAGCAAACAACATCCCTCCCATCCTCTTACCACTACTAATTTCTATCCCAAGCCCAGCGTCTTCTACATCCTTTAATAAGCCATTTATAAATACTGAAAATAAAATTGGGGATAAGCTACAGCCCTGTGCCACACCTTGCTCTACCCTAAATGCAGCCGACTTCTCCCCCTCTAACAATATGGCACTTCTAGATGCTTCGTACATATTCTTAATTACACGCCACATCCTTCCCTTCACACCCATATCCCATAGTTTTACCCACAAACCATCACGCCACACAGTATCATAAGCTTTACGTACATCTAAAAAGAAAGCATATGTATGTTTACCCTCCCTCAACCTGCCTTGCACAATCTCATTCAATGAGTAAACATTATCCATGCAACTCCTGTTAACTCTAAATCCAGCCTGACCTTCATGCAATACCCCTCCCTTATCTAAACACTGTACCAACCTATTGTTAAGCACTTTACAAAACACTTTCCCTACAACACTCAGTAATGTAATACCTCTGTAGTTCCCTGGATCCTCTCTATCCCCTTTCTTAAACAGGTTAACAATAAGGCCCTCTCTCCATTGCCTAGGGACAGCTTCCTCATGCCAAACAACTGAAAATAACTGCTCTAACAGGCCAACCATTCCAGAACCACCATACTTTAGCAACTCACCCACTAACCCATCACTACCACCTGTCTTATTATTCTTTAGTTTTCTAAGGCATTTGGCAATCTCGGCCTTTTCTATCCCCTTATCTAAAAGGGCATCCTCACATGCCCCTGACATCCTACCACAAGCTTCTACTTTACTCTCAACCTCCTCTTTCCAATCATCATCGAAATCACTATCTACACTAACCCTACCCAAATGCTGATAATGCTTCTGTAATACCTCCAGCTTGCCTTTTGTACTAGTTACAGACACTCCCTCAACACCCTTCAAGGAAGCAATACCTCTGTTTTTAGCCTTTGTTCTCCTACCAACAAAAGCCCAAAATTCTTTCCTACTCCCCTCAAAATCTACATTCGTTTTCTCAACTACTTCCTTCCACACTGTAAGCTTCTTTTGCCTTACCAATTCCTTCACCTCCTTACGCAATCTACAGTATTCGTCCCATAAGTCCTCCCTACCCCTGATAAACTTCTTGTAAACCTCTCGCCTCAAACTAATCTTATCCTTAAGCTCACTATCCCACCATCTAGCTGCTCTGCCACAAACAATCATTTTTTCCCCAATCTCCTTTTTTGCTACCCTATTTACTATACTCTCCCACTCATGCAAAACTTCACTCACTAACTCATGTCCTTTAATGCCCTTTTGCACCATACCTTTAATACTCTCTGCAAACCTGTGTACTTCAGTCTTTAATGCCTCCTGATATCTTACTTTTACCTCCTCATTTGCAAACCTATCTAATCTCCATCTTTTAATTACACGCTTCTCCTTTCTAGACCTGTTAGTTACCCTTCCTAATTCCATCCATACAAGAAAGTGATCTGAACACCCAATATCAGTGTTATCTACCTGTACATTCCCAGAAGCTGCCATAAGCTGAGCATCAGTTATAACATAATCTATTATAGACATCTGTTTTAAAGTAGGCCTAACTCTAGTCCACTCAGGCTCCACTACCAAGCTTCTACCATTACAAACCACTAACTCCACCTCATTCAAGAAAGAAATCAGTCTATTACCACTAGCATTATATGTATCCTCTCCAAACATGCCAATGACATCATCCATTTCTACAGACTTACCAACCCTGGCATTAAAATCCCCAAGCAATACCACCCTTCCCTTTTCCTTAAAACTAAGTACATCCTCTTTAAGCTTTTCATAACAACCTTCAATGCTAGCACTACTCGTACAATCAGTAGGCATATACACACACCCAATGTAAAAGGCTGAACTTCCCCTTCCACCCCTTACTTTCATCCACACACTCTCCTCATAATGCACATCAGTAATAAACTCGACCTCATCTACCAGGCATTCTCGCACTAAAAAGCCAACCCCACCCTCACCTCTCTGACTATTTTGATTCCCACGAGGTTTCCCAAACCACTTATACCCCTCAACAGCTATTTTAGTATCCTCCTTTTCCCAAGATTCCTGCCCTGCTACCACATCTATACTATTCTTATCTAATACTTCCCCAATTTCCTTTTGTTTACGCTCACTACCTAATCCTGAGAAATTCCATGTAGCTACCCTCAATCTCCTATCTCTAACACTCCCACCTAAGGCTCTTACCCTGTCACCCACAAGCTGAACATCCAACGCACTATGTACATGCTCATCCCCAGAGAGGCATTCCATAAGCTCATCACTATCACATGCTTGAGAGACTAAAGGCTCAAACCTATTAACACACTGTATATTTAAAAGCTTAGACCTGCATTGGTTTCTAACCTGCTCATCCAAAACACATCTACATCCAATCTTCCTAAGACAAGAGGAAACCTCACCAACTAATGCTTTTGTAAGCCCCTTACTATCCTTATGAGTAAGTACTAGCCTTACGTGGTCACCCTCCCAGCACACAGTGCCCCTAACAAAACTAGCTAACCCTATATCTACAAATTTAGACCTTATTTCAAGTGTAGTGAAGCTTTTAGGCACCCCCCATACTAAAACATTCGCTCTAAATCGTTTTTTACAACTCACTGCCCATGCCTCGCCAGTCCTCGGCTGAACATCGTTAACTGCGTCACATCGTGAAGTGGGCATTAAATAGAGTAGCTGGCTAAATTCAAAAAGTAGTCCACAGAATCAGCTGACACCGACAGTAAAACACTCCCAGAAAGCTTCTCCTTCCACTCAGACCCAGAAGACGATCTCCCACGAAGTAGATTTTAAAATATAAAGCTTTAAATGCAGAGGCTCGAAAAAGCAACCACACGGGGTTCGGCGCATGCGCGGAACCCCACGTAATACAATCAGTAATATACTCTAATAATGCATACATGAAGGCGAGGGTCTGTATCCTCTCGGAAGGGTCTCATGTCAGGCATTCTCCTTCTAACACACTCTTTCTGCCAATGCACATTTAGGCGATCAAAAAATTTGTTGAAAATCCCACAAAATCGAGCTGTAAGCTAGACATGCTCCCTTTTGATTTTGGGGATCACTGATAAGCCTGACCCTGGTCTCTGGCCATCACCCTGGTGGTGGTAGTACAAGTGCTCCAAGTGCTCCCATGAGATGTACTGTTCATTCTACAGTGTGATATAGTGAGAGTACATGGTAAATTGGTGGTACCATAAGAAAGCATGAGTGCCAACGGGTGTCTATATATCCAATACAAGTGTGTATACATTTCATTGTCTTCTAACATTACTAACCTTCATGGTTCGTGTATGCGTGTGTGCAAATGAATTGCTCCAACAGTTGCGAACAGTTTTAATGAGGTGGAGTACATCCGATATGAAGAAAAGGGGGCGTTTTTCTGGACTGTACACGTTGACTGTCTTGTAGACCACCTCATCGCCTTTGTCTGATGCCTGCTGGTGCATCTTGAAGAATTTTCTATTTGCTGAAGCTCCATCTGCAGTGGTAGTGATGACTTTCAGACCACATGCTTCGAGTCGTTTAATGCATTCCCATACGAGTGAAAATACTAGGTATACACTCAGTGTAGATTAGTGCCTCGCGCAGTAAATGCATAGTATTTAAAGGAAGCAGAAATGTAGATATAGAAGAGAATGAGATCAATAATGATGTTAATGTCTCTGGCCCTCCTGTTCCGTTCTGCCTCTGTCATGGCCTCAAGTCTAGCTGACCTAGTCGAGGAGTAAAGTACATAAGTACAGTAGGGGCGGGGCTTCTGGGGGTTTCCGAACACGGCCGATTTTCACCTCCTCGGACACAAGGCCAAGTTTTACAGTAATCTCAGTAGTACAGGTAGCCTCGTGCCCAGCCTCTTTCCAGGGGGGAAAGAAAAAGCCTGGTACGAGGCTATATTAGCACAGCAAGACTAATACCGTAAAACTTGGCCGCACTTCGAGGCCATCTCTTTCCCTTTCCGTCCTCTTTCACGTCCCCGCCAACTCCCAGTCGTGAGATCGCAGACATTATCGCTAGCGTGCGCGCGCCTCCACGCTCCGCCCAGAATTCCTAAGCGTGACTATAATTGAATTCCTGAAGCGTGACTGACGTACATACATACATACAAACATCGCAAGACGAGAACGCGCTGCGGAATTAGGATGCCTCGCGCTAAGGCGCTCGGCAATAACATCACCTGAAGTGCTAGCACAGGGGAATTGAACGTAAGGAAATTCAAGCTTACTAAAACTTTCACGAACCATGAAGACTAACATATGCTTTGCAATCGAGGAGTTACTTCCTGTGAATCAGAAGTCTGTGCCCGTTCAAATTTGAGAAGTTGATTGTTTATATCTCCTGAGTTGATAAAACCGATCACTTGCAATGAATGCTTGTCGTATACTAAGCCTTCCTTCACACGAACTTCATCAAAACCAAGCACATGTACTTTTGAAAGTCCTGAATGGTGTCTATTTGTGCTTCTTTCATTAGCTGTTTGTCCAGCTCATCATCGGATCCAGGTTTAGGTTCAAAGCAGTGGGTGTAGTCCCTAAGAGTAGGCTCTGAAGGCAAAACAAAGGTGGATCGCGATCGCAAAGCATTGTATGTTCTAGAGGACATTAGAGTACGGTAGAATGAAATCCGTTAATTTGATTGGCTGATGTGATGAACAATATTTTACTTAGTTTCCTCAGTGAGGAAACTATCTAATAGTGTTCACCTTCTTAGTTTCTCCCATTTGGGCACGTTTTCATGTGTGTTCATGTTAAATTCACGTTCAAAGTAGCGTCGCGTCTTGTACGGTTGCTATGCACGCCGTACTCTAAAATAGTTAGACGCCTCGCCCAGGAAACCACGCGATTTAGAAAGCCTCAGGCCCTGTAGTAGCGTTCCTCGCTAGGCTCGGAACGCCACAGCCCAGGGCCTTCGACTTTCTAAATCGCGTAGTTTCCTGGGCTCGTCGTCTAACTATTATTTAGAGCTTAGCTGTTTTAAATTCTGTAATCTGATTGGTCAAGTGCGTGGTTTCTATTTCCCGTAGAAGCCACGGTCCGTGAATTCTAAGTGCCACAGGCAATTAGCCAAGACTTGAACGAGTTGAAAAGAAGAGAATACACGCAACTATGATAACGAACGGAAACCGAAACAGCAAAGAGAATGTCTAACTGTACTATACCTGCTAAATGTCGAATTCAGCTAGCCCGCGTGCCGAGTACCTTAGGGCAGAGGCGTGGTCAATAAGACTCGTGCCCGGTGTATATAGTTACTGTTCGAACGTCGGTAGACGGATACCAAACCTTGGCTTTGCTGCGATGGCGGATAATCCTACACAGCTTTAAATTCAAACTATCGTTGTCTTGGAGTTAGCACGCTCTAAATTAGTTAGACGCCGTCGTCCGGGAAACCACGCGATTTAGAAAGCCTCGGGCCCCGTAGTAGCGTCCTCGCTGCGCTCGGACGCTACAGCCCCGGGGCCCTCGGCTTTCTAAATCGCGTAGTTTCCCGGACTTGGCGTCTAACTATTATTTAGTTTCAAGTTCAAGCACCACTTCACGATCATTGGATGCCATCTAAGCTCGCAAGCATCAACAGTCTTGATTGCCCGAAGTTGATGATTCCAAAATAATCGAAGAAATGACCCTGGAGAGTGTGACTCATATACCTTATTGGTGCTTTCATTCATTGTCTTCTCCAAGTCAGTTTCTGTAAACCTGTAATAAATACAGATCACAGTGTGATTTACAGTTGCACATAAAGGTTAAATCATAGATTTTGGACACTTGGTGGTTGATTTGGTCTTTCTTGAGGAGGTGTAGGAGGAATAGGTGATGGACAAGCTGGTGCCGTCAACTTCTTCACCTTCTTTGGTCTACCAGGCTTGTTCTTCTTGGATATGCATCAATCGTTTCCTTTCATAGTTTTTATGTCTCCGTCCCAGCATGAATTTCCTGCCTGCCATTCTTCCTGGATACATTTGTACAATGCTTTACACTTTATACACTCAAAAGTACATGTCTACCATCTAGTGATTGGTATTTACCTCCTGCATCAAACGAACGGAACAGTAAACGGAACATCATAATGCATCATTTCAATTTTGATTATCATCCATAATACGGAAACCTTTGCAACAAACCTAGGGCAGCATTACATCTAGTACACTGAGGTAAGTAATGTCTCATCTTTAACTGTGTACAGCTTTGCTGCCTCACCAAGCAAATCCCCCACATAGGTTTGATTCAGAGGTAACTTATTGCTGATATATTATTACCATCACGCTTTCCCCCATTATTTGTCACAGAACTTACTTTAGCGATCTATTAGAGCTCCAGATAAACCTCAACAGCTGATGCATCTATGCCTGTACCCGTGCTTGTATGCTCTTCTAGCGCTGCAGCCCAACCGAACCGCTCGAGCGCTCTTCGTTGTTGGCGCACGCCGGGCCTTGACAACGTAACGCGGATTATACAAGGAAGTGACGTCGCCAAGCAAGTTGCGTTGTCCAGTGGCGTAGACAGGGGGGGTGCTTTGGGTGCTCGAGCACCCCCTTTATGCCTGAGGCTATAGGCCTAGTCTACTGTACTGTACATCAAGTTTACATCTTACCTAAATATTCAGCGGATTCGGAGCACCCTGATTATCTCCGGAATCAGATGTGTTTTTGGCGAGCGTGAGCGAGCTAACTAAGTGGTCCGAAAAGGCGTTTTTTCGTACGTCGTGCTAGTACGCATTAGCCGATATTACGCGCTTCGCGCGATATAAGCATAACAGAAAGGGAGAGACAACGTCGTGCCCGTGAAACTGCTGCGAAGAGGCTCATCTGAACGGCTAGTTGAAGTTTTACCTTTATCACGTAGCGTAGACGACTGTGCTCTTTGTTTCATAGTCGCGCGCGCGCACGAGCCACAGGAAGTTACATAATAAAGGGGTGTGGCTTTAGGCTGAAATTTTCGAAGCGCGAGCGCTCGGCACCCCCTTCCTCTAAATCCTGTCTACGCCACTGTTGTCAATCCCTTTTCCCCTCTACTATCTGTATGCTATTATCATGAGGGTCCCTATCCTACGCCTCTGTAGACCTATTGATTCGGAACACCTCACTGTGACAGTAGTAGATCTAGGGGTCCCTATTCAGTCGTATCGCCAGCGTACCGGAAGTGTATATAAACACGTATACTGCGGCACGTCAGCGTGATAAATGACCTTTGACCTTTAGTGCACTACACTTTTTTCGGTTTTTGTGTCTATAGTACGATTACTAGTTATCTCTACGTCCGTACATCAGCACATACGGAAGTTTATCTAGTATACAGCCTTTGTTCCACGCGTATAGCTACTTCCTACGCAAAGTTATGACAAATGAAACAGGGGTGTAGTCTCTGTGGATACACTTCCAGCTTCCTTCACCAACAAGAGTAAGACTTTTACTGTAAGTAATAGTGGTGTGTAGCTATATGTAGCAGTAAAGAAATATTGTGTCCATTGCTGTACTCAAAATATATGATTTTTTAAATATTACATCAGATAGCACTTCTCAAAAGCAACACTACATCAAAAGTAATACATAAAACACCATGTTATTAGAAAGTAAACTCTCTCCATGTCATGGCCACTGGTAATAAATGTCATGAAGGCCCTTGTGGACCATGTTATCTCTGTAGAATACACGCATCAAGGTACACACACCCAGAGGGATTCAGCAGTGAGCTGCATCAAGGTACACCCACCCACAGAGATTCAGCAGTGAGCTATACACCTTCCTGTGTAAGTAAGAGGAGTAAAACTGGGTGTATCTGCTATGCGTGTTATATATGCACAACATTCATAACCCCACATTCACACCACACTGGAAGACAAAACCTAGCAAAACAAGAAGTAGATGTGGTATTGAATGCTGTGAGGCTACAGCAGTATAAAAGTGCACACATTTAGCATCTAAGGAAGAGGTTGAACACACTTTAAATCAGATGGTAACGGCACTTACAGTGGAAAATGCAAAGCATTCCCATATCTCTCTGCCAAACCCATTACAACATCACTTCTTGTTTGCCTTTGTACTTACAAAAGCACTAATATGTCCCTCAGTTCCATAACATCACCTTCTATTCTATTTCCCTCACAGTGCACACAAATTTTGTACAGTAGTCAACGACGATCGAGACCTTACATTATTTGGCTTGGGTACATTTTCAGCTTCCTTAGGACAGAGCCTTATGAACATAGCCTTATAGATCATTAAATTTGCTTCAGTTTGATATCCCCAACACCTGTGTAGCGCGGCAAATAAAGCCACAGGAAAGCTTTAAAATCTGAGAACAATTTTGGGGCTGCCTATCGAAAGTGTTTCACGACAACTGTTACGGCCACAAAAGGCCGTCACGGACAAAAAATAAACTCACCGTATTCTACTGGCTTTTCTGCACCAATCAAACTCCGTAGTTGTATCCTAAGGTAGTTTGTTAGCCGTTACTGGCTTGTTAAACAATGGAGGTAGGTCCTGCAAAACACGCGCCATGTTTACGTACAAGATAATTACGTCATTGCAAATAAATCCACGCCCTTCTGCACGCTGGCGATACGACTGTATTCTCACGAGGGAGTCCCTATTCTATCGGCGGGGTACCGTAGTTATCTATGATTATGGAGACAGGGGTCCCCATTTTACCGGGGTTATGGGGACGGGGGTCCCTATATTAGGGGGTCCCCATTTTACGGTGACACCGGATATTTTTCCGTTCACGTTCGCAATACGGTGATGTCGGTTACACTCTACGCGTCATTGTTGATTCGGATCTCTCTCCTTTAGTCACCATTTCTTACGCACTGGAGAAGATTGCTTATCATTTAACACAGTTATACGTCGATTGTCAACTCCCACTACAATACTTTAGGAAGTATTGTAGTGGGAGTTGTATGCTCTTCTGCTCGAAATAGTGTGTGTTTAGTGTAAACATGTGTAGAGTTACAGCAATAGCATGATAGGCAATTCATTATTCACCTTCTATGCAAATGTCATTATGTATAGTTGTTGTGTTATATATAATCTGTCACATTGATATTGTGGTTTGTAAGTGGTCATGCCATGAGAATTACCACTGCTTAACAGTAGTATAATTATATATATATATATATATATATATTATGACGTTTATGTAGAAAAATCTCCATAAATTGTATATATGTTACAAAAGGATTACTACATTACTGTACTTATTGGGTTTCTGCTGTAATATACATGTACACTTATGTTACAGCATAATATACATCAAGCAGTTTACAAGAAAAGCGTACGGTGAAAATTGCATAGCATCTTTCTCATATTCCATAAGTTGGGACACTTTCAATACTTCCAGACTCATTACTTTCTCTGTCTTCTTCACTCTCTGATTCCATCTCTCTCACAAGAGCAGCTTGTTCTCTCTCAAGAGCAGCCTGTTCATACAGCTCCCAGTCATCATTTGGTTTGTTTTCATGAGCACAGCATGCCGTCATTCTGCGACTGCACTTGACAATAACAACAACTTTATAGAGAACTAGTCCAAGGAATTGGGCCAATGCTATTGCAATGAGAGTGAATGAGGCCACAGCAACATTACCATTGGAAATGATTATAGAGAATAACTTAGTTAAATTCATGATGGATAGGTTTAGAAGAAAAGCAGTACCAAATGTCCCTACAGCACTGCTACGATAGACTTTCTGGCCCCAAAATGTGAGCAGTATACTCAATATGGCAGTAGAAAACTCAACAATCCCAGTGGTACTATCAGGAATAATTGCTGATATCAGAAGATAGGCTGCTCTAACAAGAAGAAGAAGTCCGAACCAGTAGCGATGCTTGTCCTTGAAGGCTGCAAAGTGGGCATCCAGAAATGGCTTGAGATTCAGGAGCATGCGTGTGATGATACGGTAGTTGAGTCTGTGCAGCCACTGTCCTAGCAGTAGAAGAAGAGTGTAGGGAAACCACAGGAAGACTAGAGCAGCAACAGCCACACAAAACAGGGGAATGTGTTTAGGGCCAAGGTAGTCCAGATTGCCATCAGCTGACCACACTAACTTCTGTCCTTGTGTAGTATAGAGTGTTGTGTAGGACATGGCTGTAATGATATTATTGAAGAGTTTGGCATAAGAGAGGAGAAAGAGGGTGGCAAGTACTGGAACACCATTGTTCCCCATTACCTTGGCCACTCTGCCACTGTACTTGGCAATGATGATGATGAGACCTGCAATGGCCCATATGTAGAGAGGAAACACAAACTGGAGCCATGTCTTACTGTAGGCAGTGAGTCCATTGAAGAAACAGGTTTCTATTCCAATGTCCAGATTGAGCCAAGCAATGAAAAGTGTCGCCGGATTAACATTTGTTTGACTGTAGTATAGGTGCTTATTGGCACTGACTACATTGACATAGAATATTAATTCATTCATTGTTCCCTGCGATATTGTCAAGTTCAGTAATTTGATGAAAAATACAAGGAGCAACCCAGCCATGGCAAAAGGCAGGAGGAGAGGGATGTAGACATTAGAGCAACGTAGACAACGATTAGTTCCCAAGGCTAGACTGAGACCAGGCTGACATCCTCCACATAGAACACCAGAGTGGTGCAGTTTACACTGAATATCAGTAGCACTGTGATTGATGTACTCACTTTCAGATTCCTGTGTAGTCAAATTGACTTCTGTACGTGCACGTTTGCAATAATTGTAAGGACAGTATTTTGAAGCTGCTACAGTATTGTTGCCATATGTTCCCACCCATACCAGTCCATCACGACTGATGGTCTGATGTTGTATGTCACATATAACTCGTGGCATCTGTTGCAGAAGATGATTGCAGTCACACTTGAAAGGTGGATTTCTAGAAATATCAAATCCAAGAGGACATGAATGAAATGAAATATTGATGAATGTAGGATAGTTGTAGATTTCATTTGGGAATACAAACCTACTATAATCCCATTCAAACTTTAAAAGTTATTAACAAATACTTCACTATAGTTAGAGAGCAAATCATATACTTTGAAATCTGCTTTATTTAGCTCATCTAAATAGTGAGAAGCCAGTTCATGATAGTTTGTTTCTTCATTAAGTATGGCCCATGAGTGGTTTAGTTTGTGATTGTCGTCTGTGTTCATGGGTTGGAACACTTCTGCATTGTTTGTTTTAAGTGTCAAAATTGCAGTGCAGTTTTCATCTCCACTTGTGTAAAGTGTATATCTAAGATCTGCACACTGGCCATTGTTAACAAATGTACTCTTCTGTCCTTCTTCAAATTGTATGGAACATGTAGTGTAGTCCTGGAGAAACTGTGGTATTACAGAGCCTGTCACAGTGCCAAAGTTTTGTCCTACAACTACTGCAGGTAGTGTGATGGTCTGTCCAGGGTAAATGTTACGTGTTATGGGATCAGCCACAGTCAGACAGTCAGGCTGTCCATCATAACATAGACACACACGAGATGGTTCAGAAGAAATGACAGACAAACCATTCTGTTCAGACATGTCAGATATATTTTTGAAGCTAAGTAAACAGTTCCAATCTCCATCATAACCCAATGCCACTAGTCCTCCATAGACAACATCTCCACCTTTGTCTGCTGTGTTATTTGTAAAGATGAGCCTTGCCTGTGATCTATTACCTTCAACAGATAGAAAACACCTGGTTCTTGGAGTGACTCTCTCAGGGACTATAGATGAACTAAATATATCACGAAACAATACAGTTCCGTTATAGTATTCATCAGTAAGTATGTAGATAGCTCCTCCATAATTAAGAGCATAATTATTTTGAAAACGAACAGTGCTGGTCTCAGAGATCACTAACACACTACTACTGACAAAAAGTAGAGCTGGTCCTAACAGTGCATGGTTATCAGAAAATACGATTTCTCCTTTGGGTATTATCTTGGAACCAATTGCTCTTATAGAAGTGATATTGTTCCTAGTAAATATGCACTTAGACATGATTAAAGTACAGTCATTTAACTCAATGACAGCTGGTACAGTACGTGGGCTTGTGGCAATGTTAGAAATAGGCAATGCAATGATCTCAGAGAATGTGGAGTATTCCAGTTGAATATTATCAGAGGATGAGAATGTGATTTGATTGTCCCCATTGTGATTAACTGATATATTCCTCAATACAATATTTTGAAAATGGTTTTTTATTACTATTCCACCATATTGGTTATATGGTGCATTTATATCTGTAAGAATTGTGTTAGTACAGTTCAGCTTAAATATTCCTTCACCTATATTATTTATTGCAGATATATTCATCATTGTTGTGTTCTTACATGAGAAAAATAACATTCCAATGAATTGATTATTTATTGCAGATATATTTATCATTGTAGTGTTCTCACATGAGTCAAAGTGCATTCCATCACCTTGATTATTTATTGCAGATATATTCATCATGGTTGTGTTCTCACATGAGTCAAAGTCGATTCCATTATCTGTATTATTTATTGCAGATATATTCATCATTGTTGTGTTCTTACATGAGAAAAATGACAATTGATTATTTATTGCAGATATATTCATCATTGTTGTGTTCTCACATAACAAAACGGTCATTCCAAATAGATTATTTATTGTAGATATATTCATCATTGTTGTGTTCTCACATGAGTCAAAGTACATTGCATCACCTTGATTATTTATTGCAGATATATTCATCATTGTTGTGTTCTTACATGAGACAAAGTACATTCCATCACCTTGATTATTTATTGCAGATATATTCATCATTGTTGTATTCTCACATGACAAAAAGATCATTCCAAATAGATTATTTATTGTAGATATATTCATCATTGTTGTATTCTCACATGAGGAAAAGGCCATTCCAATATATTGATTATTTTCAAAGTTTATGTCCTTCAAACTCACATTACTACATGAAATCAAATCCATTCCATCCTGCTGATTGTTAGTTGCAGATATGCTAGTCAAAGTTGTGTTATTACATGATTCCAAATACATTCCATTCTCCATGTTGTTAGAGAGGGTTGTGTTGGATATGTCTATTGCATCACTTCTGATAATCACCATCCCAGAATTCTGACAGTTATCAAATGATGAATTCATAATACTAACTTTCTTTGTGTTCTCTATTCTAATCCCATTATAAAGATTGCAAACTTGTAATCCATCCATGTAAAGATGACTGGTTTCATTTACTGTAATTCCTGTAGCAAGTGAATCATTCCCTTGAACACTATGAATGTGAAGTTGCAAGTGTACATCAGTACTTTGTTCTACAATGACTCCTGAGACATTGGGTGTCCACATTTCTAAATTGATGTTATTAATCACCACATTAGTTACATTGATCATCTCGATAGCTGATTGGGGGTAGATGCAATGGTTTAACGATTCATTCTCACAGGAAAACTTGACAAGTAGTTGTGAAAGCGTGCCACTTCCAACAGCGCTTGATTTCAGGGTGACATTTTGTACATTGTTGATGTGTAGTGGTCTCTTTAAAACATGTTTTCCAGGCAAAAAGTTGAGCACTGTGTTGGACTGTATGTAGTGGCTGGTGTTGTTCATGTAGTGATTGAGAGTAAGACATGGTTGACCAGGACATGAGGTATTGGTAGTGAGTGCAGTGGGCCTGATGTAATACTCAGCTGACTCACACAGAGAGATGACTGGGACCAATAGTACCAGTAGCAGCAGATAGGAACTCCATCGAGCCATCACTCTGTGAAATTTTCAAAGTTGGTAGACGGACTCAATATATTTTAACAAGCTATTTACATATATCTACTTGTTGACTTTTTGTCAATCCACTTACCTTAACATGTGTAATTCCTCCCTACATCTCTTTATTATGGGGTTATGCATGTTGTATGCCCTCATTCCCTGTCTTGCTGCACTTGTTTCTCTGACATTTGACACTGTCTAACCTACATCCTTTAGTATGTTAATTTATAGGCCCTGACATGTGGTAAATTTCCTTGAAACTCTAAAAGTTCCACAGTCTGATAAAAATATGTGGTTGTTTTGACCATGAAGGTAGTGTTCTACCTGGAGACAGTTACAAACCACCAAGGATGTGTAGGATATCCTATCCATAGATTGCTCAACTCATCATAACTTGCCCATTGACAATGTAAAAACTCTTAGTTGTCTAGGTATAACCATAATAGCTGCTTGAATTGACAACCATCAGCCAATAAACTTGATAAACTTGATAAAATATGCCAACGTTTCGACCACTGAAACTGGAATTTAAGGCCTAGTAACCAAAATTATATCCTATTATGGTTACTAAGCCATCCACGTTAATATTTTAATTTTCACTTTTATAGGCCCTGAAATGGGGTTATTTTTCTTGAAACTTTAAAAGTTCTACATCCTTAATTTATAGCCCATTGCTATGTTGTTGCTTCGTAGTAGTGGCTTATACAAGCTAGAGGGCTATATCTGAACAGGAAGCAGGTTGCAATTGTACATATTAGAGAGTCGGTAGACTCTCTATGTAGGGATGGCGCCGACACGCCCATTAAGCCTTAAGAAATGTAACGGCTCAGAACTCTCCAACGCGGCAGCTATAAGCCCTTTTAGAAACATAGCATGGCCTACGAGTGTTTCTATACACGATAAGACCCTCAAAGGTGGTAAAATACATCGCTACAATGATATGCGTGATTTTGCTAAAACCCGATTTCTTCAACATCTTCTTCTTCTTCTTCTTCTTCTTCAGGCATAACTCAAAATCGGCTTAAGTATTTATCTTCATTTTTGCACAAATCGGTTTCTTTTTGGCCGGCGTAGTGCCTTTCACCAAAAAATGGTTATGTAAAGTACAACTCAGAGCCACGCCCACAGACTTCCTCTCAGTTGTACGCCATTTTTACTTTGTGCACGTAATCGAGCTCGCAGCATAGTCGTACCCAGGCTCTCGAAGTAAGAGCTACAGCATAGGTGTGCAGCAAATCGGTTAGTGTAAAACTTCAGTTTGCGTTACAGGTGTTGATCAACTCTGTTCTCAGAATCTGCTGTTTTTTTCTCATTATCCCCGCTCTCCATCGCGCGTACTGGCTTTGGAAGTGTCTGGGGGCCGACACACCCATAAAGCCTTAATTGAACAGTGCAAAACTCCTGAACGGTGCCTTTATAGACACATAATATGCATATGACTGTTTCTATACAACAAAAAAAACAGTGAAACAAGGGAGTAAAAACATTTCCATTAAAATGTTAAAGGATGTAGGGATGACAGTGCCAAAAAGTAGAGAAACAAGTGTAGTGTATATATATGCAGCAACACAGGGAATGAGAGACTATATTTATATGCAGCAAGACAGAGGATGAAGGCAGTATATTATATGCACCAAGACAGGGGATGAGGGCATGCAACAATAATAACATGCGTAACCCCTCCCTACATCTTTCATTATGGGGTTACGCATGTTATTATTGTTGCATGCCCTCATCCCCTGTCTTGGTGCATATAATATACTGCCTTCATCCTCTGTCTTGCTGCATATAAATATAGTCTCTCATTCCCTGTGTTGCTGCATATATATACACTACACTTGTTTCTCTACTTTTTGGCACTGTCATCCCTACATCCTTTAACATTTTAATGGAAATGTTTTTACTCCCTTTATTATAGTAGTTGCAGAGTGCAGACAGGCATGTATGAGACCTGTAAGGGCTCATACATGCCTATCAGGGCTTTGCAACTGATTTAGTGGAAGTTAACCACAGTTATCATGGTCATTACTTTAGATGTCGAAGTACATGATTATGTCTTTAAGATCTTTAACCCTCGGCGCATGCACAGGAGGGTTCAATACTTGGTTGTGTGTGTGTGTGTGTGTGTGTGTGTGTGTGTGTGTGTGTGTGTGTGTGTGTGTGTGTGTGTGTGTGTGTGTGTGCGTGTGCGTGTGCGTGTGAGTGTGTGTGTGTGTGTGTGTGTGTGTGTGTGTGTGTGTGTGTGTGTGTGTGTGTGTGTGTGTGTGTGTGTGTGTGTGTGTGTGTGTGTGTGTGTGTGTGTGTGTGTGTGTGTCTGTTCAGACGATTTCTGCCATTGCACCCAATAAAAAAAAGAGACACCATAAGAATCAGCGCCCTATGGGAAAGATTTTAGAACGGCATTTTCAAAAGAATGATTCGTTCCAAAGTTATGGTGTCTAAAGTCGGCCATTTTGTTATGTCAGTGAGCATGCGCAAAGGGCTACGTGAGAGTAATGGAGTAGAAGATGAAGTAATAAGCGCTTGAGAAAGGTATGTACCAATTGTTGTTCAAAAGCCTAACGGGGTACTAATAAAACCCTACCTGAAATATAATACAGTGCGCATCTCAGATCAAGCCTTCTCTGTAACTGGGCCAGTTCTTCGCTATTTCCATAGCCATACATGTACATTAGACAGGAGGTGGGGTTCCAATGTATAGCTCATTAACGCGCCGATGGTTTTGCACTTTAGTGATATTCATTTATATTGAGACCAGATATTGGGACCTCTCATTATGGTTTGTGTAATTGGTCTTTGGTGAACAATAGGCACATATGGCTTTATACATTCCTGGTAGTAATCACTGTCATACATGAGGTTACCTAGTAACTTCCACTAACTACATTTCTGTACCGACTACTCTATAGAAAATTCTATAACGCAACAACCAACTCCAGCACAGGTCATCATGACCTTGAGCAATTTACACACAATGCTAATTAACAAAATGATGTCTTTTCACCTAGTTAACTGTGTAAACTCTCTGAAAACCACATAGCAACATTGCAATTAAACCGCCCCATGGTGGGATGTATACAGCAACTCCGGTGGGCAATTAAACGTGCTACTACCCTTCGTGGGGTGGTTAGGTGAGCGTGCAGTGGATCGTGGTAGCCGATTTACACAGGTGGAGGTGTGGCTCAGAAATGGTGGGGCGGCCTTAGGTCCATCTGTTCAGGGGGGAGTCCACTGGTCCTAGGACAGGTGGACCCACTAGGTCCACCTGTCCTAGGATCGGTGGACCGGGGGTCCACCAGTCCGGGGGGGGGGTCCACTGTTCCTCCGACACTGGCTATTAGTTCCCCGTCTACTCATGCGCATGAACTGCTACTTTTAATTAATAATACGCACGTGCCGTGTAAAATTAATTTATTCGTGTTGGAACGCCAACGCTATTCTACAACGATCCCACACTCGCAGCACTTCTTCTGGCGAGAAAGATGATTAATGTAGCCCAATGCTAAAGGTTCAAGCCGTTCATCACTCATTGAGCTAGTGACCATGTCTTAAGACGTCGGAGAACACTGAAGGACCGCACACCAGAACAAGCTCCAACGGGAAGACTTAGGCTTCCTGCAGGCCTAGCGTCACTGACTAGCGATCGCGGTAACATGCCTAGCTAGGCTACTTAGCTAGCTAGGCTACTTGCAGACCTAAGTAAGTAGTAAATACCCATAGCTACTGAGTGGTATAGTGAGTACATTGGATGCTATTGTTGGCCTTCCTATCTAATTCTTGCGCAATTTATTCGTCGAAAAGCGGTGGGGCGACCGCCCCACCTGCCCCAATGGTAGTTACGCCACTGTATATTTGCAATAACTTCCTATACATCTTGTCCAATTTCAGAATTTCGAACTCCATCGGCTAGCTTATCCTCCTACGATTTTTTTTGGTATCTTTACAAAGCTCTACGCCTTACCAGTCCGAAGATCGCTGTATGTACCATAAGCAAAGTATAGAGCGTGCCATTAACCGTAGGCGTGTTATTTAGAAATCGATCGCGAGGCCCTAGCTGTTCTACAGAAAACCAAGTTTTATTGGTTGAACCACGATATTAACTTACTAGGAGAGAAGCTAGCAAGATAGCACTAACAGTGCAGGATGAACTTACGCCTTGTATATTTGATATAATTATTACTAGCACAGGTACAATTTCAAATTTAATTTTATTGTCATGAAAACCATTGATAACATGTGAACACCACAGCTAAAGTCAACACCTTCAGAAAGCGCTACTATGTTTCATGCGGCAACGAAATCATCTGTAAATACTGGCACAATAGGTATTAATAGATTCACCTACATCCTTGCCATATGAATCTGCCTGGAAAAATAGTCCCTACAGGTAAAGGAAGACAGTAGGCTGCTAAAACTTCGCTTATCGCTACCAATCTAAGAACCAAAAGTAAACTTGCCGCTAAAGCTTCATAACCTGGCGATTGGTCCCAATTTTAGAATACGCATTCAGGTACATTCAGGCTTCGTCAAGTACGTCGTCAGCGTCGTCTTCGAACGCTTTTGTAGACACATTCGTCATCGAAATTGAGCCATTCCAGGCCCGTACGCAGGTTGTTGAAAAGGTAGGTTACATAATAAGCGCATAACATAATTACATAAGTGCGCCACCTAGGGGGGTCTGGGGGCATGCTCCCCCAGCAAAATTTTGGATTTCTAGACCTGAGATCGCAATGTTAGAATTTTAAAGTCCCTGCAAACGCTCTCTGCCCTTGACCCTTATTACCCTCCCAAATCTCCCCTCCATACTCTATAATCACAGAGAGAAGCAACAGCCTACGTGCACTTAAGCTAATATCACAATTACTAATAACACTATGCAACTGATTTACCCTTTTTCTGCCATTATTAATCACCTTTTTAATATGCACATCCTAGGCTCTACAGTAGAACCTCCTGTAGCGGACCCTCCGAGAAGCGGACGACCTCCGAAAAGCGGGCAAGCTCCGCGGAACGGATTGCAACTTCCGTAGAGCTAATACATTTGAGACCTCCGAGAAGCGGCCGCCTCCGAGTTCCGGACAACGGACACTGACGGTAGTCCAAAATACATAGTTGCCATATATTTTTGACTCCTACGACGGTCATCGAAGCCACGCCCCACCCTCGCGTTAATATTACGCGTCATGGCCAGTCAAGTTGTGGGAGCCGACAGTCTCGAACTTCTCGAAATACATTCTTATGTTCGGGGATATCACGCGTACATGGATGTTTGGAATCCAGTTCAAGGCCTGACTTTGCTTCTTAAGCGGGAACCAACAAACGACAGGGATAAGAATGCTGTTGCTGTGCTTCTAGAAGATCGAATCGTAGGACACGTACCACATAACCTCGCTCACTATTTTTCGCAATTTCTTCGAAGGGACTTCAACAAAGGTCAGGGGAGCTGGTTACGGACTAGAGGTTCCTTGTGTGTACAGGCTCTACAGTCCCAAGATATATGTTGAAAGACTGAATGAGTTAGTGGACTCACTTAGAAAGGCCGGACTTATTTAGAAATGTATGTATGATGTGTAAGGCTCATAACTTCTACATTGAGTATACATAAGTGTATACGTAGTAGTGGCACGTGGCGCCTCCGGATAATGACCACGAAGCTCATAGAAGTGTAAAATGGACAAAATAGGATAAACCTCCGAGATAGGGACAACCTCTCTACAAGGGACAAATGCTATTTACCATAAGTGTCCCTATCTCGGAGGTTCTACTGTATTACTTGCAAAATCAATAACTTCAAACCTTAGGAAGCTCATGTTCTCCCCACTTTTGCCCCTATATACTCTGATAAATTATCCAAAAATGTGTGATTGTTTTGATCATGAAGGAAGTGTCCTACATGGAGTAACAGCTACAAACCACAAAGGCCCTGCTTTCGTGCAGACACAAATTAAGATTCAGGTTTGATGCAATACTTTACAGTTGTTTAGTTACAAGAAGAAGAAAGTGGAAAAATGTTAAAATCACTTTTGGGATTATTATGCACATGTTCTCCATCTTAATAGAATATTTGAAGTTAAAATAGATACACACATATACAGTACTTTCATGCTATTTGACATCCTTTGAATACAAGACTGAATATGCTGTAGCTAAACCAGTCCAAACAACCACCTATCGGGTCTTTTATACAAACTGCGAAGCATATACAAATTATTTTTATGTATATACACCTACAAACTGTGAAGCATATACAAATTATTTTTATGTATATACACCTACACAACTACACAAAAAATACCTTGGAAGTGTCGGTTAGGGTTGATCTGAGTCTCCGCAGGAACTGTCCAGGTGCAGTCCTGGCGCGTATATAGCTGTACTGTTTGTTCCAAATTACGCATTAACGAACACGCATACGCAGTCAGAATGGCAGGATCAAAACTTTATGCACTTTTATTTAGGCCCGGTGGAAGCATAATTTTATTGCTCCTGCCGTCTGCTCATGCGTAGCGATCCGCTGCAAACGATCAGCTTGGCTGCTCCACTGCTACATGATGTGCGCAGAGCCCCACCCATATTACAGTATGCACACGATCGCTACATAATGTCGTGAACAGAGCCCACCAATATTACCGTATGCGTTAGCCCTGTCAACCTATAAAATTGGTCCGGCCGTGGCGGACCGGGCTAATTTTTTTTGGACGTACTTTCGACCTAGTCTCCAAGCGCAACCATGTTGTGCGCATGCTTAGTAGTGGTTACCATGGCAGCGGCTATGGACGGACAGGCTCCGCCGGCGAGGGAGAGCGGGAGCGAATCCACTATAGGCGGCCTCACACCTTAACGCATACGCACTAATTTCCGTAACTCAGTAAAATAATCCGTTTCAGGTTATGATACCTGATTCTCTAGAACTGGCATTCATACATAGAAAAAAGTGTTTACAGTTACATTTGATTTTAAAGGTCATGGTTTAAAAAATTCATTACAGCTGAGGATACTGTTTTAGCAGCTGGAGAAAAAGTGTCAATATCCACCACTGACATGCTAGTAAGAGTTCAGTATGGATGATAAATAGAAGGTTATCTCTGATAAAAATTTTAACTAAATGTACATGTTTTGTTCATTATTGCAGTTCTGACAGAAAAGATATAGTTCTAGTAAGGAATGTGTGATGTAAACAGTTGTACGTAGTTTATATAATCATACAGGAATAACAAAGGTGGTATCATTTTTGCGTGAAATATGAAATTGTGAGTCTGTATCACTGCAAAAAATGGGTGGTTGTTTTAAACATTAAGGTGTGGTTATCTCATGATCAGTTGCAACATAGCTATTTTTGTAACTGCAACCTCCCAAGAGGTATAGGATATCCCTAAGGAATGATGTCTGTGTATCTCATGTGACAATGATACTCCTTGTGATAATACCTTATCTCACAGGGAAAATCACCTACGCAACCCTATACTGTAACTATACTTCTATTTAAAGGCACTTCAATTACATACATACCATATCTGATTTGGGGAGTTACTATAGCTATAATATCCTCTAGGTAATATATATCCTCTAGGTAATATATATCCTCTAGGTAATACATATCCTATATCTAGGTAATATATGATATATATTACCTAGAGGATATATATTATATACCTAGATATAGGATATTTATTACCTAGCCATATTGCCCAGCAATGTATAATTTCCTATTCCGCGCTGGGCAATATTTTCCCATATTGCCCAGTTATATTGCCCAGTCAATTTTAATTTCAGAGCGCATTGCGCATTGCGCGTTACGCGTATTGTTAGCAACGAGAATGAAGTTGGGGGATTTATCCAATATAGCATGCTAAAGTAAACTGTAAAAGGTCCAAAAGTAATCCCATTAGGAGTTGAATATCTGTAAACTGCATCTTTATATGGTTGAGCAATTACAAATAGAGCTATATATAAAGCCAAAGCAACAATTGCAGGTGTAGTGGTGGTGAACTACGTGTATGAACATATGTTATTTTTACATGCAGATACTTCCATTTTTGTCATGGCACACCTTACCGTCTCTCCAAGTCTGTGCAGTGAGAGATCTAGGGGGGTTTCAGAGGTTTCCACTGAAATCACCTTCAGAGGCGGCGGCAGCAGTTCGGAGTTGAGGGGGCGAGGCTGAGGACGGGTTCCGCCCATCTATGTTCATACGACACATGTACGCGCGCGCGTTACGCAGTTTGTTATCTGCACGCGCGTATATACATGTATATAGTAGTAGCCCGTTTCGAAACGCATCGAGTGCATGCAGCAGCAGCAGCAACACACATTTCGTCGTCATAGCTCTTATTTTATTGGGGGGGCGAGGCCCCCCCTACTGAAATATTGGGCGGGCGATCGCCCCCCTTGCCCCCCCTCTGCCGCCTCCCCTGCCCTTTTGCTGCGACTCTATATAATCAAGCTGCGACTCTATATGCTCAAGTTGGGATTTAAGAGTCAATGCAACTAAATCAATAATTCTTATATTCAATGCATCTAGACACCAGTCAGCTACCGCATATCAATTTAACATCAATAATATGCAATTAGAAATTGTGAGTAAGTTCAAATATCTGGGTATCATATTCTCTGATAATGGAACTTTTAACACAGCTGTATCAACACTTGCTGGACAAGCAAAAAAGGTTCTTTTCACAATGAGGACACAGACAGCCAAATTGAGATACCTCCTCCAATATTGTTGACCCATATTTTTAATGTCCTAGTAGTACCAATACTGGAATATGGTTGCGAGATCTGGGGGTGGATGTCTTGTCCTGAACTAGAGAAAATACACAGACAGTTCTGTAAATTTGTATTGAATGTTCCTATTTCTGCTACCAACTTAGGAGTTTATGGAGAGCTGGGAAGATTTCCACTAAATGTAAAAAGATATACCAGAGTAATTAAATTCTGGTCTAAACTTACAAAGTGCAAAGATTGGTCACCTCTTTTATACGATTGTTATATACACAATACAACGATTCGAATCATTAAGATGGGCAAGAAATGTACAAAACATTCTGAACAAAAGCGGAGTCCCCTATTGGTGGGATACCCCTATACCTACTGATACTCACCTTGCTGAGAAAGAAGTCCATCAAGTTTTGTGTGACCAGTTCCTACAGGAATGGTCAAGCTTACTGGAACAAACTACTGGAAAATTAAGAACATTCAAATTATGTAAAACAGATTTTAGAAGAGAGAAATACTTAGACTTACCCCCACATTTAAGATCTGCAGTAACAAAGTTGCGTCTAAGTTGCCACCCTTTATATATAGAAACTGGTAGATATCACAAACCACATGCAGTCCCAGTTGAGGAAAGAACATGCATATTTTGCAAAGACAAAGCAATAGAGAATGAGACCCATTTCCTGTTTCAATGTATAGCATACAAAGGATTGCCTGAATATAAGTTATTCACAACCACATTTCCCCTCACAACATACAAACATCTGACATCAGAAGAGAAATGAAGAATTTTGTGGATCAAAGCTAAAGAAAACAGCAATCAGATGATAATCCTTGCCAAATATATATATGCTGCTTTTAAGTGACGTCAAAATTAATATTGAAGCTGTAATTAATTTCTGTGTTTATTTATTTTTATATGACTAATAGGCCTCCTGGCTTACCTTGTCAATAAAATTATTATTATTATTATTATTATTATTATTATTATTATTATTATTATTATTATTATTATTATTATTATTATTATTATTATTGCTCGAACACGCGTACTGTCGATTTCATAAATTGCGCGCGAGCATGCGTTAGCGCTAGCAAGCAATAAGTATTTACCGACACCTAGCACTATATACACAGCGATTATCTCTCTTACATGTAAACTCGACTATAACTGAAACTGGGCAGGGGTGACATGGGTAACGTGTACGCACGTGGACGTAACTCGGCACGTCATCATTCGCCATATTAGGATATAATTTTGGGTGTGGCTCAAAACTAGCGCGAGCCGCGACATGCTACCCCCTTTGCAAAATTCTAGATCCGCCACTGCTGTGTTTATCTGTTTATCTGTTCTGTGTGGTGTACATCTGTCATCTTAATGGTCACTCGTTATTATCCTAACTGTTACCTCACAGATGACTTGTAAATGTGGCATCTGTTCCTACACGGTATATAAAGCCCTTGTAAAACTTGCCTTATATAGCGGGTATGCTATGATCCTATGTTCATGCCAGTTCGTAATTTTCTGCGCTTGCCTAATTACGGCTGGGCAAGAGACAAGGCCTACTCGATGTGCAAGACCCTTTCTTTCCCTACCCGCTACTTCCTGTGTTTATTCCGCATATGCGGAAAGGGTGTCCTGCTTGCTGATACAACAGCAAAAATTAGTGAACGTTTTCGTAGAAATTAACGCAAACAGTCTCCGCCCCCGCAACGACCTACTATACTAGAAAGTACTATATAGTGCATGTAAGTCCTCTATATGTTTCAATTGAGCTTTGCATAAACATGACAAAAAACCTCTATTTTGCTTTCTGTTGGGGAAAAAAAGTTGTTTTTAAAAGAAGTATATACAACTGATGATATATAGCTCACCCATGTAAGTTAATGTCTTTGATCATACCTCCTTAGGTGTGTAGCCATTAGTAGCCAATATAGTATTAGCTACTATGGAGATATACATGTGCTGCTGCAATATTGATATTGTGGTTTATAAGCTGTAATTTTTGGTCATGCCGTGAGAACAACTTCTCTATTATCACTGCAGCAGCATAGCTTGTGTGTTTAGGGAACATCCAAAGAGCCAAATAGAGCTTTGCATAAACAAAATGCCTGAATGTTATTGAGCTGTAGTAATTGTTTTCTGTTGGGAAATTGGGAAAAAAAGGTTATTTTTTTAAAACAAGTATAACACGCTGTGGTAATGAAAGTGCAAGTCTCACTACTCTGCATGTTCCAACAGTTGAGAAGTTTCTGGTGTTCCTATAATTTATATTCTGCAACCAGTAATGATATACATTTGATGTACATAAGTGGATACAGCAGTGGCACAAGGAATACTACTGCTACTAGAGCAAAATTCCTTTTAAATCTGAAAATGAAGTTGCATGATTTATCCAATATAGCATGCTAAAGTAGACTGTAACAGGTCCAAAAGTATTATATATTCTAAATTGCGGTTGAAAAATTACAAATAGAGCTATATATAAAACCAAAACAACAATTGATAAAAAGGAGGTATAATAATTACTACAGTAGGTGAAGCACAAGCTGAAGTGCTGCAAAGTAGTGACAGTCTCAAGTGTCATTAGTTCCATCTTTGTAACAACCTTGAAAAGCATCCACAAAGGTGTGAAGTGTCAGTGATCTGAGGTGAAGACGATTGAGACATCTTAGAAAATATAGGCATAGATAGAGGAATAAAATGATGACTGGTACAAGCAGTACTTTGAATGAGAGAAGAAAAGTTACAATGGCATATCCAGCATGGGATTGACCGAAGTATTTCAATGAGGGATCAATGTACACAACCCACACGTAGGATCCATCTGGGCTCCACAGTCGAGATGAAGTCAATATCAGAGAGTCGGTAGACTCTCTATGTAGGGATGGCGCCGACACGCCCACTAAGCCTTAACAAAAGTAACGGCTCAGAACTCTCGAACGCAGCAGCTATGAGCCCTTTTAGACACATAACATGGCCTACGAGTGTTTCTATACACAATAAGACTCTCAAAGGTGGTAAAATACACCGCTACAATGGTATACGTGAAATTGCTAAAACCCCGATTTCTCCATCTTCTTCTTCTTCTTCTTCTTCTTCAAACGGCCTAGCACAAAATATGTACATGTATTTACCTTGATTTTTGTACCAAAAGGCTTCTTATTCCCGTGGGCAGTGCCTTTTACCAACGGAATCTTTGTAGGACCCCTCTTCGACGAATAAAGCTACGATATACTAGCACTTCCGTGTAGTTGAACGCCATTTCCTCGTTATTACTCACGTGCGTTTCACATGACCACGAGCAGCAAAATGGGTGGGGCTCGCACACACGCAAAGAGCATTGTATTTGCAAGCGAGTCTACAACGAAAAAGCAGTGAGACAAGGGAGTAAAAACATTTCCATTAAATGTTGAAGGATGTAGGGATGGCAGTACCAAAAAGTAGGAAAACAAGTGCAGTATATATGCAGCAAGACAGGGGATGAGGGCAGTATATATGCAGCAAGACAGGGGATGAGGGCATGCAACAATACAAACATGCGTAACCCCCCTACATCTTTATTATGGGGTTACGCATGTTAGTATTGTTGCATGCCCTCATCCCCTGTCTTGCTGCATATATACTGCCCTCATCCCCTGTCTTGCTGCATATATACTGCACTTGTTTTCCTACTTTTTGGTACTGCCATCCCTACATCCTTCAACATTTAATGGAAATGTTTTTACTCCCTTTATATAATGCAGCATATCCAATTTTCACGTATGACAGAAGAAGTAGTGATGATTGAGACATCTCTGGAAACATACACAGCTAGCTAGTAAGGTATGATTAACTTACATCCGTAACTATCACCAGTTGTGCTTTTTTCCCAACAGAAGACAAGCCACTACAACTGGATAGCTTTAAGGCAATTTTTTTTCTGTTTTTGCAAAGCTCAATTGGTTGTTTTCACTTACTTTCATTCATTGTATTACACTAGTAGAGTTGCATTTTCTTCAGGTCTCAGCTTACCCAAAACAGTACGCAATTGTAGTAGTGTTACATCACAGAGGTTACTATCATAAACACAACATCTGGCCACCCCTAAACATTGTATATACACGTACATTGCCAACATACACTTCACTACTTTTGTCCTATGAAACAGAGAACAGTGTTACTTCAGTCCTTGGCTGAGGATCTGCACCTGGCTGAAGTTGAGAGGCAAATGAATGGTAAATTATGTTCCTCAGTTGAGGTAGAAACAGATGGTAAGGATTTGCCTGTACGTACATATATGTGTGGCTCTGCCAGTGATTATGGGTGCGTTGTTAATGGTAGCAGTGCTATGGCAGCTTCTTGAGTGTTATTATTGTTATTTCTATGGCCACACTACAAGAGAAGACTATATATAGAGATTACACAGACAGTGATAAAGGACAGGTTGTCTAGACATAACTATTCCTGTCACTTGTAATGTCACTGCTAAATTACATAAATAATGTATAGCATACATAGAAGGTGAAAAGGTGAATTTGATGAATGTATATACTAAACCCACACTAGCTGCTGTAACACAATGTGGTGATGAAAGTGTAAATGTTCACTCCTCTGCATGTGGTAAGGGTTGAGAAGTTTCTGGTGTCTCTTTTCTACACCAGCTGCAATGAGCAATGATATATTTGATGTAGATAACTGACCAGATGATAGAGTACAGAAGTGGCACAAGGAATACTACTACTACTAGGGCATAAATTCCTTTTAAATCTGAAAATGAAGTTGGGTGATTTATCCAATATAACATGCTAAAGTAAACTGTAACAGGTCCACAAAGTAATGCCACTAGGAGTGGAATATCTGTTTTATTTTACACTCAGAGGCAGAGAACCTGGGGGGGCAGGGGGGCTTGAGCCCCCCCACTTTTTGATAAGGGGGGGCTGAGCCCCCCCAAAATTGGAGGTTGTCATGAAGAATGTTTAAATAGTAATAGCCTACTTGCTGGATGTATTCAGATAACCCCCCACTTCATGAATGCCGAGCCCCCCCACTTTTGACATGCTGTCTCTGCCTCTGACACTACATCTTTATATGGTTGAGCAATTACAAATAGAGTTAAATATAAAACTAGAGCAATAAATGATAAAAAGGCAGATGTGATTAGTTCCACTCTAAGTGAAAATGCCAAAGGAAAAAGTAAGCGAAGGACAAGCTGAAGTGCTGCAAAATAGCGACAGTCTCGAGTGCCATTAGTTCCATCTTTGTAACAACCTTGAAAAGCATCCACAAAGGTGTGAAGTGCTAGTGATCTGAGGTGAAGACGATTGAGACATCTCTGGAAACATTGACATGGATAGAGGAATAAAATCATGACTGGTACAAGCAGTATTGTGAATGAGAGAAGTAAAGTTACAATGGCATATCCAGCATGGGAATGACCAAAGTATTGCAAAGAAGGATCAATGTACACAATCCAGATATGGGATCCATCTGGGCTCCACAGTCGAGATGGAGTCAATATATATAATGCAGCATATCCAATTTTCATGTATGACAGAAGAAGTAGTGTAGCAAATGTGTCAACCAGAGATATCTTTAGATTAATTCTACTTTGAAAACGTGCCAGTAAATAATGAAAAGGTTTCCACATTTGGGCAATTATCTTACAGCCACGATCACGAAGTGTCACAAATGTGTACAGAACAGCCACTAACACTAGTGGATATAGACCAATTGCACCATCTATAAGCGATGCATTTAAGAAATTAATGTGTGGACTGATGCATTTGGGATGATAGAGTGCTCTAAAGAAATCAAGATTCCATGGACCATAAACAGTTGCTATAAATACTGTAAAAAAATTGGAAAATGTAAAATGATAATTCAATGTACTCTGCATTGCAGGAGATGATGATATCAGTTGTGCCACTAACACAAACACACTCCATGGAGGCTGCAGTACATTCAAGTGGAACACTGTTAATATAATACACAGATAGTTGGTGGAATTAGTGACTTTGCGAAAAACTCGAACAATTCTTTGATGTGGAAGCCAGTACATTGGACACACTTCAAGTCATATGTAAACAGTGGAAATCCATGACCTTGGATACACTTTGAGCAGAGTGGCCCATCTCTTTTCCACCAACCACATGTTAACTCAGTGAAGTTCTCTCTTATCATAGGTAGTTGATAAACTGTCTGTGGGATGTTAGCAATACAGGAATAGGCACACCTTCCTGCAACACTGTGATTAGTATGATATGTCATACATGTACACATTCGCAAGGTCAATGTACCACTACTGGATAATTCCATGTCCAATACTCCCACATTCACAAGTGTTGTTTCGATATAATGTCCATGGAGGGCAGGTGCCAATTTCCACTGCTGTGACTAGTCCACTACTGCTGACAGATGTACTGAACACTGTTACCAGTACTATTGCCAGACCACAGAGATGTATGATAATGCCTACAACTCTTGTGAGTTAATATAATCTTTTCTGCAGAAGCTTACGTATCTCCTTAGTACACACTACACAGCTAATACTATATTGGCTAGTAATGGCTACACACCTAAGGGTATGGTCAAAAGAGATTAACTTACATGGGTGAGCTATAATTTATATTATATCATCAGTTGTATATATTTGTTTTAAAAACAACTTTTTTTCCCAACAGAAAGCAAGCCACTACAACTGGAGAGTTTTCCATGATTTTGCAAAGCACAATTGACTGTTTTCTAAACATATAGAGGACTTAGCTACATGCACTACATAGTCCTTTCTAGTACAAGTGTAAAAACATTTCATTATAATGTTGAGGGATGTAGGGATGGTAATGCCAAAAAATTAAGGAAACAAGATTGTAATGACTGGAGTGGTGCACTGTAAGCAATTTATTATGATGTGATCATACACAACTTATGTATATACAGGAAATGATGAAAAACCACATGTAAATTATGCATGCACGACAATGGCCGAGTAGCAATATAGTTTGGAGTTCAGAATTCACACTACTACAAAGATGAATTGCAATTCATGTATGCAGACAAGGAATAATTGCATGCAACAATAACAACATGTGTAACCCCATGTGATTCCTTGCAACTATTGATTTTTTAATTATAAAACTGTAATTACACTTGCCATACCATGATAGAAAAGTGTCCCAAAAAGCAACAGAATCCACATACAGTGACAAAATTTAGGGAAGTGCCACTACTGGCACCCCCTGGGGAAAAACCTGAGTTAAAAACATCAAGAGAACAAACCTCAGGAAAACCCAAACAAAGCATGTTCTGAAAAAATGTTCTTGTTGAGGTTTTCAGTTCGTTATATACTCTAGATAGAGTCAGACAGAGAAAGATCTGCATGGGTTAAGAGGGCAGAGTGGGGAATATTAGAGGAAGGTGTGCACAGACAGAGGTAGTGTATATACACACATATATACATACACACATAGATGCCCATAAGTCAGTCAGCACAGCTTACATTGTACATATAACTAGATGAATGCTTGCAGCATTGTGTGTGAGCAGAGTGAGCCCACTTAGCCATAAGCTTAAATGGATGACCATGATCTTGGAAGATAGAAGATGAAGGAAGTCTAGGGGGGAGAAGGGGAAGGATCAAAGTCAGAATACACATTTTTTAATGAAGAGTTGTCACAGCTACAAGGCTAAGTGCACAAGGTACACCACAACTCTTTTGTAAGTGCAGACTCTAAACATCTTATACTTTATTGCAGCCATATGGACATGTAGACGTTGGTTAAAAGTGTGATTATTTTTGACCTGTAGCTGCATTATCCATACTGGATGTAATATATAGCTACATGCAAGTGGCACCTGCACATTGTAGTATAAAGTGATGTGTACTCTGACAAGTTATTGTTAACTGCATGATATGAATATGCAGTTTGTCAGTGAGTGACTTATCCAACCCTAAGTGTGCAAACCGTGACACATCTGCAGCTGCACTATCCAAGAGGACATGCTATAGCTACTTCACATGACAAATGTCATGTAGTTGGCTTGGTAATGTCATGTTCCATGTTCTCAACCACAAATTCCACATGTATTACAGTTTGTGGATATTTCTTTCCTAGTCAGGGAAAATACTGGTTTTGAGATATGATGATACAACACACAATGAATTTGGGTTGCCTGTTCATTCATGTTTCATGTATGCTATGGATTTACAATTCTCTACCAATGTAGCAGATGGTCACAGATACAGTAAATTCATTCTGGGAAGTCTTTTTCTAGCTCAGTTACTAGGCCAGCATGAGTATTGAGAAGGTGTGTTTCTAAATAGGCTGCCTAAGGGCTGAATCCGCACATTTTTTATCTGTGCTCTGCTCATAGCTTAAGCTTACATCATTGCTCATCAAAGCACCATTAGTGATTTGCATTAGTATGTGGTAGTTGCCAGAACACATATCTTCGTACCCAGGCCGTTACGGGGGACGGCCTGGTATCGACTGTTTGCGCATGCGCAGGCCCTTACCAGTTTTTCCGAATAACATCGTATACTATATGTTGCTATAGTACAGTGTACTCTCGTATCAAATACCGAGAGAGTATTCGAGCTTGGCATGTCATTCGCCTTTGAGAGATTCAGACAGAGCTAGATTGAGCAACGCGTACGCAGTCGATTCCGTTTGCTGATACAGCAAAAATTACTGGGAGTTTTCCTAGAAATTAACGAGATTTATGCGCATGCGCGAACAGTCGATACCCGTCTATTCGCCCTCACGACGGCCTGGGTACGAGGCTACCAGAACACAGTACCTTATCAATTTCAAATACCACATGTGGCTTCTGATAGCAGGGCTTTGTTTAGCAGCCTCCTGGCTGCTAATCTACACACAGTTTTCTGTGAAATCCTGGGCATACGTTTCGCTACAGGTGTGCATACTCAAAAAAATTTGCACAGAGATTTTATCACAATGTTGATCTTTGTCAACTCAGACTTAGCTTCAAAGTCATGTGACCAATGCGTTTGTATATAGCTCTTTAAATATCTTTTTCACAAGGCTTTGTTTGTGACAAGATGTATCTGGGCTTTTGTTGTGACAAGGTGCATCTGGCTCTTCTAGCTATGCATATGTCATCCCTGTGACAGGCATAGTATTTTGTAAATGACATTATCCTAGCACAGCGCCTGACAAAATAAGCATGAAAGAGAGCCTTCTTTCTATGAGACTGTGCAAGTATAAAACTCTCTAAAATAAATCTCTCTAAAATGTCTCCACACACGGTATGTACAGGGGGCACGGGAGAACACAATTGAGAGAATATTCTGCGCCTGACAGTCAGATTCACTGACATTCAAAGACAGCAAAGCAACTGCAAACATGCACTATACACGTAAAACTGCATGCATCCGCCTAGACATGTACGTACGTTTGCCGAGTAGACCTAACACCGGTGCACTGAGTTCTTTACAGCTGAGCAGCTAAATAAAAACGTACCTTCCGAAACAGAAAACGAAGTTGGATGAAAGGAGGAGCTGAAGGTCCATGCGAAACGATCTCAGAAGGTCCAAAATCCTGGGTAGGCATGCCCCCAGAGCCGCCTAGAGGGCGGCTTGCGTGCGCTCAAAACAGGACCACTTCATATTCCATGGCGACGGCTCTGATGTATATATATATTGAGTATATACGGCGTATAGCCGGATACGAATCCAATGTTGCAATCCCAGCCCAGTGTAAATTTCACGTATATACATTTTACTTTTATGAGTACTGCAAGGATCATATGTATTGTGTATATATCGGTACACCAGGCAACGTGCGCTAGGACGCTAGGAACGCTATTATCGGTGAAACACACGACTTACAAGCTTGTCGATCTTTTGCAATGACGCCGATTGCGTACGCATAATCGGCCCTGCCCACCTTTTCTGCTGCAACGACGATTGGAGGCAAAATGCGCGGTGGCGGCAAAATCTGCCGGTTTCAACTTGAAAGATGTCTCTCTTGCAACTTGGTCTAGTGCCCTTTGGTGGAACTGCAGGAATCATCAATTACAAAACTATCAGTTACTTGCAACTAAATGGACTGTACGAGGTAGGGGGATGCATAGCTAAAAGTGATGGGATGTCATACCTTCATTGCTAGGTGTCGAAATGTACAATTGCATCCAAGGACTGATGTGTCAGGTGGTGTAAGATGGTATTGCTCAACATGTAACAACAGAAAAAGTATCTGCCAAGGAAGTTTCTTTGCCAAGTCACATCTGCCTCTGCAGAAATGGCTATTGCTAATATAAGTGGGTTAGGCAATATCCAGTAACTGATGCTTCAGAAGAAGCTGAAGTTGATGAAAGGACTGCTTATAGCTATATACCAGTGGCTACATGAAGTATGCTCCCAGAGGCTCATAAATGATCCAGATATTGTATTAGGTGGTCCAAATAAAGCGGTTCAGATTGATAATCTTTGTTTCATCATAAGCCAAAGGTAAGGAAGTAGCGTACGCTGCCAATTATCGGACACTACCTATTATCGGCATCCCCGTAAACGCGCACGCCGCTATGATTATTAATACTGAATATCGGAGAAATCCGGAGCTTTACGGATTCTCTACCACGTTTTTTTGCAAGGGTCTTTGTTTTGCTTGTCCACTGCGCTTGGAAGACGTACGTTGCTTCTAAATGTGACTGATAAGCATGTACACTAATTGATTTTCTCCTTGTTTTCTAGTTATGTCGTTAGAAATGCCCCGCAGAAGGAAATCTTTTACGAGCAAGAAACGATCACGTTCTGCACCTGCTAGTATACGTTTGCTTACTCGCAGGCCTGCCAAACGAAAACAATGGTCTGAAGAAAGTATGACAGCAGCACTGAAGGCAGTAGAACACGGTATGTCGGTGAGCAGAGCGTCACGAGATTTTGGTGTTCCCAGGAGTACAATTTATGATCGTTTCACTGGAAGAGTGGTCCATGGTGTCAAACCAGGTCCAAAACCTTACCTTGACCAATCAGAGGAGGAAGAATTGGGTAAATATCTTAAACATTGTGCCAAACTCGGGTATGGAAAGACAAGAAAAGATGTTCTTAGTATTGTAGAGTCTACAACCACTGAGCGTGGTACGCTCCGTTCAAGTCATGTATCAGATGGATGGTGGCGTCGTTTCAAGGAACGTCATGGGGACTTATCGTTGAGGCAGGGAGATAACACTGCACATGTGAGGATGGATGCAATGAACCAAGATACAGTCGACCACTATTTTGCTCTGTTGCATGACACACTGAAAAACCACGGTTTGTTGGAGCGGTGTCCCTCTTAATCCACAACCACCAAAAGTTGTTGCTAGCAAGGGGAGAGTGACCAAAAAAGTGCGGTATCGTACATCAGGACGCAAAGGTCAAATTACAGTAGTTGGATGTGCTAACGCTAGCGGCCAAGCAATCCCTCCGATGATCATCTTTGATGCGGCAAAACTAAATCCTTCCTGGACAAAGGACGAAGTGCCTGGTACCAAATATGGCCTCAGCTCTAATGGATGGATAAATTCAGACCTTTTTGAGGGGTGGTTCGTAGAGCACTTTCTTGAGAATGCTGTGTCTGCACGTCCTTTGTTTCTTTTGCTCGATGGTCACAGCACGCACTATCAACCCCAAGTCATACGCCTTGCTTTGGAGCATAATTGCATTGTACTCTGTTTGCCACCGCACACTACCCATGAGTCTCAACCTCTTGATGTAGGTGTGTTTGCTCCATTAAAAGTGCAATGGACGCAGATTTGTCATGAGTTCTACCAGAAAAACCCTGGTAGGATTATTACGAAGTTCAATTTCTGTCGTCTTTTCTCTCAGGCCTGGTGTCAAGCTGTTACTCCTAAGAATATAATGGCTGGGTTCCGAAGAGCTGGTGTGTATCCATATAACCCAAAGGCAATCACTATCTCTGAGAGCACTGGATCAGACTTGCCAAGCACTTCTATTAGTGCGGACTCCTCTCATAGTGTGACTAATGCTGTTATTGATGATACGGTGACTGATGATACCACGACTACCCCAGTCACCACATTGCCGAGTAGTGGTGCTGAATCATCAACCAGTGTCTCTAACAGCATTGGTGAAACATCTAACACTTTACATGTTTTACCCTCTATTACTTCAACTGACGATACATCAGACACTCTATCTCACAGTTCCATCAGCATAGATGCTCTGTCTGCTGATATGGTTGAACTCTTCAAACGGATGTGTAATATGTTGGTTCCATGATAATCTTTCTTATGCAATTTTAAGAAATAATTTTTAAGCCTTGATATGAAGGGGATGCTATAGTGTAGTGCATGCAATAGGTAGTGCGTTTCTTTTTATTGCGCAGCGTTGAGTATAGGCATATATATAGCCGATAATTTGTAATGGACAAATGTATATACGGAAGACCGATAATAGGTATTGCGTGCCGATAATCGATATCGGTATGACGTGTTATTAGTGTCAAAATTAATACGCTCGTACTCCGAATTGATGAGGTCGCTACATAATTTTATGAGGTCGCTTTGAGGGCGGTCATAATGTTATGAGGTCGCTAGAAAACTTTATGAGGTCGGTCATAATGTTATGAGGTCGCTAGAAAACTTTATGAGGTCGGTCATAATGTTATGAGGTCGCTAGAAAACTTTTTGAGGTCGGTCATAATGTTATGAGGTCGCCAGAAAACTTTATGAGGTCGGTCATAATGTTATGAGGTCGCTAGAAAACTTTTTGAGGTCGGTCATAATGTTATGAGGTCGCTAGATAATTTTGAGGTCAGTCATAATGTTATGAGGTCGGTATGAGGGCGTTAGGTCGCTCTGAGGACGGTCATGATTTATGAAGCCGCTATGAGAACGTGAGGTCGCCATATAATTTTTGGAGGACCGTCGTTGTTTTTGTAGTCTACATTCCAATTCAATTCTCCCACGCAGCTAGAAGCCGTTATGACTGTCATGTGACTCTCACGTAGTCCAAGCACGCGTAACGTTTCCTACCCTTATGGCCATGGCGTCTACAAGCAGTTCCTCTAGAGCCGGGATAACACGCCATATGCTACCAGTACCGGGTTGAATAGTGAGCTTTTGGAAGCAAGCGTTGGAGTGTGTCAAAGAGTGAAGCGACTAGTAACCTGTTATGAGGAAGGTAGAGAACCAGATAAACTGGACTGTCTTGTTTATCATGTGGAAAGGCTGCATCGCATTTTGCTGACCCTGAACTCTAGCAACAGAGAAGTTGTGGATACAGTTGGTATGAGTTTGACTTTGCTTGAAGACCTCAACAGGTCACAAAGCATGAGGAATGAGTGTGGATATACACCCCGGGTACTCCAGGAGAACCGTAGGGGACGTCCAAAGTTGGAGATCAACCAAGAACAGCTTGAATACCTCCTGCATTTGGGGTTCAATTGTCCAAAGATAGCTGAAGTTCTTGGTGTTAGTACAAGTACCATAAGAAGAAGAATGACTGAATTTGGATTGAGTATAACTTCTTTATACTCCAGTATCACAGACCAAGAGCTGGACATGCTTGTTTCGCAAATTAAGGAGTTCCCAAATTGTGGCTCTCGTTTAATGCATGGACATTTGCTAAGCCGAGGTCACCGAATTTCTCAGACACGTATTAGGGAAGCTCTACACAGGGTTGACTCTGAAGGAGTTGCAATACGATGGACTTCTGCTGTACAGCGGCGCAAGTATGCTGTTTCTTCACCCCTATCGCTTTGGCATCTTGATGGGAACCACAAACTCATAAGGTGACAGGTAGTGTGTTAGTTTATATCATACGCTAAAATGCAGTACCATGGTAATCTGGCAACCGTGATACAACGCACACACACACACACACACACACACACACACACACACACACACACACACACACACACACACACACACACACACACAAGTAGTGAGTACAGATACAGGCCTAAGTAAAAAGAATGAGCATGAAAGGTGTCCTTTTGGTGATTATAACTCAGTGGTATTGCACTAGGATACTGGTGCCTAGTCTCGTAAAGTTTCAGTAATTATTTTACTGCCCTATTAGTTTGATTTACACAACATGCACACATTGCACAATATTGGCTAACAGGTGGAGACTTGTGGTTCACGGAGGAGTTGATGGATACTCCAGATTATCTGTTTACTTACACTGCTCAAGCAATAATCGAGCGAATACTGTACTGCAACTTTTCAGGGATGCAGTCACTATCCATGGTCTACCTTAACGCATTCGAATTGACAAGGGTGGTGAAAATGTTGATGTAGCAATGTACCTTCTCACACACCCTATGCGTGGGCCTGGACGTGGTACAGTGATAGTTGGCAAAAGTACACATAATCAGCGCATAGAAAGAATGTGGAGGGATGTCTATGAAGGTGTTCTTGACTTTTATCATGGGCTATTCAACCACCTGGAATCTGTTAGTATGCTTGATCCAAACAATGACCTTTACCTCTTTTGTCTGCACATGGTTTATATTCCTCGGATCAACAGACATCTCAAGTGTTGGAAAGATGCATGGGCTAAGCATCCTATGAGCTCAGAGCATAACCTCTCCCCAGAACAGCTGTGGACAAGTGGCCTACAGAGAATTGCTACATCTAACAGTCATATTGCTAATGAGGTATTTGAGAGCTTCGAGGAGGTAAGTTATATCTTATACTTGAATTGTGATGCAATACATCATGATCACAACTGCAGGATCAATTGGAAGACTTTGGTGTTGATTGGGATGGTCCTGTTCCTCTTGAAGACACAAGTGACACTTTGTGTGTGCCAGACACACCTAATCCTCTTAGCAGTGCTGACATGGAAGAGCTACAAGCTCTTGTTGCACCTCTAGACCCAAGTGTCTACTATGGAATAGATTTGTATGAAAGAACTCTATTGTTTGTATCACAGAAAATTGGATGTTCTCTGTAATTCTTTTTTTAATTGTACAGGTGGCAATGCACTAATTATGTAGTAAAATTGGTGATGGTTTGTGATATATAATATCAGATGATATATACTATGGCTGTAGTGAGGATGCTCTAAGTCATAATTATGTAGCAAAATCTGTGATATATATACTATGACTGTAGTGAGGATGCTATGTAGCAAAATCGGTGGTGGTTACGTAATTATTGCGCATGCGTAGATTGGTGGCTTGTCGACTAGGTTGGCTCGCTCCCGCTCGCCAATAAAGTACCTGACCGTTCTCTAGGCAAATTATGTAGCGAGCTCATAACTATTTGACCAGCGAGTTCATAACATAATGACCATGATCGACCTCATAACGTTATGACCGACCTCATAAAATTATCTAGCGACCTCATAACATTATGACCGACCTCATAAAGTTTTCTAGCGACCTCATAACATTATGACCGACCTCATAAAATTATCTAGCGACCTCGTAACGTTATGACCGACCTCATAAGTTTTCTAGCGACCTCATAAAGTTTTCTAGCGACCTCATAACATTATGACCGACCTCATAAAGTTTTCTAGCGACCTCATAACATTATGACCGACCTCATAAAATTATCTAGCGACCTCGTAACGTTATGACCGACCTCATAAGTTTTCTAGCGACCTCATAAAGTTTTCTAGCGACCTCATAACATTATGACCGACCTCATAAAATTATCTAGCGACCTCGTAACGTTATGACCGACCTCATAAGTTTTCTAGCGACCTCATAACATTATGACCGACCTCATAAAGTTTTCTAGCGACCTCATAACATTATGACCGACCTCATAAAGTTTTCTAGCGACCTCATAACATTATGACCACCCTCAAAGCGACCTCATAAAATTATGTAGCGACCTCATCAATTCGGAGTACGAGCGTATTAATTTTGACACTAATAACACGTCATAAATCGTAATACTGGATTGGCGCTGACCTTGGCGCTTAGCGCTATCTGCGTTTTAGGCGCTTAAAGTAGCTGGCATTAATTAGAGATAACCAACAGTTATTTTGCAAAAAGAACCAGTTAAATACGACGTTCTTGGGCTGAGCAACGCTATCAGGTACACTAGGCTGTCGATAATTGGCAGAGTACGCTATGGTGTGTGTGTGTGCATGTGAAATCCAACTTGCTTTTACAGCATCATCAACCACTCAGGAGGTGTGGGTGTTTGGATTAGTGGACACTTCACACTCGCCCAGCATTGGGATACATGGAAGTTGTTCCTAGAAGAAATGCAGCGACATTGCATTAATGCACACACTGCACCAAGAACAATTATCTACTCTGACGAATGGGCAGCATATAACAGGATACCAAATGTTGTGGCCCATGAAGTGGTAAACCATTCCCGCCACTTTATTGAAGCAACTACAGGTGTGCATACTCAAAATGTAGAAAGTTAAGTAAAGACAAAGCTCAAGTTAACATCCTTATTACAAGAATCACAAGTGTTAACAATGAATGCTGTACACATGGTGACTTTCAAGTTGATGGTTAGCTACCATGGTTGCTGAGTTTGGCTCATTAGTTATCCTCATTCATAATACGTTCCTGGGAGAGATAACGAGTTCATAATGATACGTTTCCACATGCAGATATTCGATTCTATGGTTATTGAGTTACACCTCTTCTAGAAAAAGAAGAAGATGGAGAACATGGCAAAAATGTGAAAATCATTTTTTCAGATATTATGCATATGTTACATCACAGGTCAACCAATTTTTGTATAGTAATACCAGTGTTTTTCATGTGTTCTTTACCCTGATAACATTAAAAGTGAAATTACCTTCAAATTGAAAGTGAAAATCAAGTTATATATGGTTTTCAATTCAATGGGGAAAGACCATAGCAATCCCTACATACACCGTAGCTATATACTACCGTAAGCTTACTGCGTGATAATACATAGGGTTATCCCCTCAAGGTTTGTTAGCGTCCATTTGGCCTTTTGGCGCTCCTCTCTCCCAGCGTCCTCTTTAGAGGCCAGCTATGAGCGAGAGCGATATCACTGCGGAGCTGTTAAACACTCAGATCAGCGATGAGGATGTCGCCACTATAGCTAACTACCTTACGAAGTGGGAGGACCTGTCGCCTTTCCTAAGTCTGACCCAACAAGATGAAACTAACATTCGGTACACATATACGGATTACAGCGACCAGAAACGCCAGGCTCTGTGGAAATGGAGGAAGATTAAAGGAAGCTTAGCCACTTACCGCGCCCTCATCACTGCTGCGAAGAGAATACCTGACATAGAGCTGGTGGACAAAGTAACAGCCATTCTACAGACGAGGAGAAAACCTACAGGTAAGACGACGTGACCTATGCCCTACCACCTAATTTCTAGATCTAGACATGTAGACTTTATCCATGGCCGTAGGAAGATACTGGTGAGGCCGTAGGTAAAGTGCTATTCAATCTAGGGGGTCTGGGAGTATGCCCCACGATGTATGATGTGTGTATAGTACCAGCCACGAAATCAAGTAATTGCAAGTTAACTCTATTCACTATAGTATGAGTCTATTAGTTGTCTTGGTATCAGTGATCTGTACTAAAGTACATGTACTAGTTAACCTTTGGCAGGAACCTGGCCAGCGTTAGGTAGGTAGGGGCACGTGACACCGGAAGGGCCTTGATTGGATGACGGCCGGGATGGTCACGTGCCGTGTTTACACCTCCCCCACGGTTTTGGGGGAGGAGTTAGTGCAGAGCCTCACCCCCTATGTGTAGGTGTGTGGGAGAGAACCTTACCCCTTAGTTGTTAACACTGACCAGGTATCACATCCATTGGATGGAGACCTATTTAAGGTGTGTCTTGAAGAGGTGGCATTCGGGATGGTTGGTGGGCTAAATAGAAATCTCTGGCTGCTCTTCAGAGTGACTGCTGTCGCCTAGATGAGAACCGCGCAACTGTTCGATCAGGCACGTGCACACCCCGAATGCGCATGCGTGTACACGCATGCATATTAAGGCTAGCTATATATGACGTGGCCAGTAGAGGTGAAATGCACGCCTCCTTGACCTGGACCTCGTGCCTAGAAATGCTAATAGTACCCAGCGGGGTGGAGCTATTGCTAGCCAGGGTTCCTGCCGTTAACTACGTTTAATTGCATTAAACTCCATTTAACTCTATTCACTATAGTATGAGTCTATTAGTTGTCTTGGTATCAGTGATCTGTACTAAAGTACATGTACTAGTTAACCTTTGGCAGGAACCTGGCCAGCGTTAGGTAGGTAGGGGCACGTGACACCGGAAGGGCCTTGATTGGATGACGGCCGGGATGGTCACGTGCCGTGTTTACACCTCCCCCACGGTTTTGGGGGAGGAGTTAGTGCAGAGCCTCACCCCCTATGTGTAGGTGTGTGGGAGAGAACCTTACCCCAAAGGATAATGTGATGTTATATAAGGTGTCCCCCAAAACCGTAGGGGTGAAGGGTAAAAGATATATGCATGTATATGTTAGTGAAAAGACTGAACTACAATGAACAACATGACATAACAAAATGTTCTAGGCAGGATCCTCAGGGTGGGAAGGTGAGGCCAGAATGGCAGTGGCGAGTTGACGAGAAATAGACGCTAGTTGCTCTGGGGGTATCCGTATGTACTTGAGGAATGCTGAGCTCTGCCATCGTCCCAGAGCCTGAATCGTAGAATCTTCTACTCCAGCGAGAGCGGCTGCCGTGGCTGCCCCTATACGGAAGCTGTGTCCGGCATATTCATTTTGAGGGAGGCCTAGGCCAGCTAGGATGGATCGGGTCTGCTGAACCATCCACCCCTTCGTGACTGGAGTGTTCTGACGGCTGATGAAAAATGGCCCGGGCTGGTCCTGCCGGAGTGCTATGTAAGCTACCAGTGCTGCCACAGGGCAGATAGGTGTATCCGTGCGACCGATTATGATATCAACGCCTTTGCCAAACTGGTCACATTTGGAGCGTTTCAAATGTATCCGTACCATGGATGGAGAGTTCTTGTCATCTACTGCCACATCACCCCATGAGAGGCTGGTGGATGGATCGTACTTGGTGGGTGACTCGACCAGGAGCTCCCCAAGGCGGAAAAAACCGAAGAATGCCACACTTGCGATGGCCCAAAGGAGGGTTTTGTCAGGGTGGGAGGAGGGGTGCAGGGCGTGATGCATCTGGGTGAGTATAGAGACTGTTATTGGCAATCTCACACGGGGTGAGGACTGGAGAGGAAGCCTGGAGCGGCTGATACCCGCAAGGACCCTTTTCAACAAGGGCAGGGATGACTGGTCACGTGGATCGGGTAGACCGAGAGAAAGCTGGGTGTTGCGAACTGCAGCGAGATAGCATTTAGCCGTCTGTGGTGCCAAACCTTCGTCTGCGAGGTAGGCGGCGAAACAGCACAACATGTATTCGGACAGAGGGAAAGGTGACTGTATGTTGAACTTAGCGCAGAATGAGTGGAAGCGCTTCATTGCTGCATTGTAAGATTTTTGCGTTGATGGGGCGAGACCTTGGGTAAAATAGTTCTGAACTGATGCCGCCATTGCGGAGAGGTCCAGTCCGCACTGTGGTCCAGTATGATGTCGATGAGACGAGGGGGCACTGGTGTGGGGGAGGGGGAGGCTTGAGGAACCTTAGAGAGAAAAGAGGCAACATGATTACGAGACAGATCATCAGCCAAATGGTTGGACTGTGTATCTAGGTAATGAGCCTGGAAGTGGAAACCAGCATTGGCCTCAATAAACAGAAGAACGCGTAAGAGATGCATGATGCCTTTATGCCTGCTTGTCCGGGAATGAAGACAAGCCACAACTGCCTGGTTGTCGCAGAGGCATTCAACCTTATGCCCGTGCCACATGTGTCCCCAGACCACCCCTGCAATTAGAATAGGGAGGAGCTCCTTGACTGCAATGGGGAGCAACACCGACTGGGGAGTCCACTGGATGAGGAACCAGTTGTTTCCAAACCAGGCACCACAGCCCCAATGACCTGAGGCATCTGAAGCCATACACAGTCTAGGAAGATAGGGAGGGGTGGGGAGGAAGGAGATGCCGTTCCAGCCCTGTAGAAAGCATCGCCACCATGCCAAATCAGCACGGAAATCTGTATTCAGACGAATTGGGGTGTCTTTCCGAGCCTGTTTTGTGTGTGGCCCAGAGTGTAACAGGTCTATCATGCGACGGAGGAAAGACCGACCAGCTCGGACCACTTTACATGCGTGGTTGAGCAGACCCACTAGGGACTCCAGTTCCTTACGTGTACAGGACCTCTTGTCACCCCACTGTGTCAGAAGGGTATGGAGCCTTTGCAGCTTGACACTAGGGAGGCGCAGTTCACCCGCCCGAGTGTCTAGTTCAATCCCGAGGAACACAAGGCATGTGGTTGGGCCTTCTGTCTTGTGGGCTGAGATGGGGACCCCTAGGACCTTGCATGTATGAAGTAGTATACTGAGGTGTCGCTGACCAAGGGGGGATTCAGGGGGGGTGAAGTCGTCAAGGTAGTGAAATAGGTGAGTAATACCCTGGCGTGTGAGGTGCCAGTGCAGAGCGTCTGCTACAGCGTTAAATATTTTGGGTGCTGAACGGAGACCAAACGGGAGCATGGGGTCAATGTATATCTGATCCTGCCATTGCATTGCTTGGAGGGGGCGGTCGTGGGGGCGGACTGGGATCAGGCGGAAGGCGGATTCTATATCAACCTTCGCCAACCAGGCGCCTGCTCCCAGCTGGGTGACGATCTCCGCCACCCGGTCTACAGTGGTGTAGGAGAGGGAACAGAGTTCGGGGTCTATACCATCATTCACGGACCGACCAGGAGGGGATGAGAGGTTGGTGATGAGGCGCCATTTCCCGGGCTGGTGGCCTTTGGGGATGACCCCGAATGGGTTTGTGTGAAGCTCTGGGATTGAGAATGAGTTAGGGAAGGGGCCCAGCATGCGGCCTAGTGATAGCTCCTTCTGAAGGTAGTCAGTAACCACCTCCGGGTGAAATCGGGCTGATGCCATGTTGGCCGAGGATGACTGAAGGGCAGCGGAACGGTTAAACCCAATACGGAAACCACAGGTAAGACCGTCTAGGATGTATCGTACGAAAGCCCTGTCGGGATGGGCTTGCAAAGCTTTCTCCCAAGCGGGGACCACCAGTGGGGTGGAGACGATGGTGAGCTCTTGAGGGAGGGGGGCATCCCGCGGGCGGCAGGAGTCTAAACACATCAAGTCAGATGTGTATGGGTAGAGTTGATCCCATCCTGCAGCAAAGAGGGATGGGCAGCATTCTTAGCTGGCCTAAGGCCATCACACCCGCAGGTGGAAATGTATATGTACTCTTATGCGCTATACCAACCGAATCACGTTATCCCTACGCGGGACAAATGCATACTAATATAATCATGAGGTTAAACTCAAATGGCATGCAGTTCTGTGAGTATAGACTGTTAGGTATGATAGCTGATGAGAGGCATAAGTTAACATATAACCAGATGATAGTTGACTGAGGGGTAGGGGTCTGGGAGGTAGTATAGGCCGAGTGCGCTTGGGATATCAGAAGTGCTGGCCCGCAGCGGGGGGAAAGGGGGGCTGGGCTTGCCGTCGTTGGGGGTTGATTGGGGACCTTGGGCGTCCGCCGTTGCCCCTGGGACCCCCGCGGGGGCAGTGCAGGCGGGGGTGAGGGCCACCACAGTCGAGACATCTGTGGGAGTAGCGGCAAGACGTGATGGATTGCTTGCATTTTCCATCATTGAACCGGCGGCAGCACTCAGGAGATTGGGAGGGCCTCGGGGCAAGGGACCAATGTGGGGAGGGAAGGGAAACGGAGGGGTCATGGAGCCACCCAAACCATGGGCGATTTGGGTTACGAGGACAAGCCTGAGTGACATGGTCTTCCTGGAGGCAGAAGGAACAGCGAGGAACTGCTCTGGCGCGCCCGGTGAAGGCCTCATTGTAGAGACGGGCATTCGGGACCGACCAGTCCAGGTTCTTCTGGGAGAGAGCTTCCCTCCTGTAGCAGCGATCATAAGCTACCCAGCGGCGGTCGTCAAAGTTGCGTTCTGCTCTGACAATTGAAGCCTGATAAGCGAACAACTCAGGGGCTTTCTCTGGGAAGCGAGATGCCAGTAGAGCTGCCATCACAGAGTATTTTTCAATCCAAACGGATATGTCCTGAATAGGTGGACGGGCTGGGAGTGGGGGTTGGCCAGGAGTATGAGGAGGAGGGTCGTCTAAAGAGATCTCAGACATCTCCACAAAGTCGAGGTCTAAGATCTTCTTGGCTATCTTGGGAGGGAGGACCGCAGCAGGGTTATAGGGGCCCCGGGTGGTGAGAGCAGGAGGCGGGGTGTGGGTGCCGGGGTATGAGGCTGAATGCGTGGAGCCAGTGCAGGCAGCTGAGGCCACCGAGGCTAGCAGGTGCAGGCCCGTATTGCTCGCTCCTGCAGGAGTGAACGTGGGCAGCGTAGTTGGAAGGGAGGGGGCTCCTAGTGTAGAGCCTGTGAGGGGGGGGGGGGGGGGAAAGTGGGTGCTAACCCGCATCAAAGGGAATGAGGGAGGTCACCGTGCGGGTGAGACGCGGAAAGAGAGGTAAGTTAGAGCACAGCGGTGCCGTAGACGGCAAGGCTCCGAGCCCTGAGTTGGGGTTGGGGATTAGGCTACGCCGGGAGCGGGCGGCGTTAAACAGCTTATGCCGCATGCCGCGCGGGCGGGCTCGGCACCGCAAACTAGTATATAATATACGTATATATACCTGATGTGTTGGCGGTGGTGGTTATGCCTCCGACCGCTGAAATGCTCGACGAGATGGAAGGGCCAGTGGTACCTGCGCTCCCTGGGGGGAGTGGAAGCGGAGCCGTGCTGCCAGCTGGAGCGCTGGGAGACGCGGGCTGGCCGAAGGTAGACTGCAGCCACGCGATTTGCTCTGGCGTGAACAGATTGGCCATGACGTCTCGGGCTGCTCGCTGGACTGAAGTCTAAATAGAAATCTCTGGCTGCTCTTCAGAGTGACTGCTGTCGCCTAGATGAGAACCGCGCAACTGTTCGATCAGGCACGTGCACACCCCGAATGCGCATGCGTGTACACGCATGCATATTAAGGCTAGCTATATATGACGTGGCCAGTAGAGGTGAAATGCACGCCTCCTTGACCTGGACCTCGTGCCTAGAAATGCTAATAGTACCCAGCGGGGTGGAGCTATTGCTAGCCAGGGTTCCTGCCGTTAACTACGTTTAATTGCATTAAACTCCATTAAATCAAAAGGGAATATGGAACTGGCCCAAAAAGCCAGGAGACAAGATCAGACAGTGTCTACTTAATTCCTTGCCCAAGAAAAACAATGACACCAGCTGTATATTGTTGAAAGGGAAGTGCAATGTACTTTAGAGTGGTAGTTGCTGTGTGTGTGTGTGTGTGTGTGTGTGTGTGTGTGTGTGTGTGTGTGTGTGTGTGTGTGTGTGTGTGTGTGTGTGTGTGTGTGTGTGTGTGTGTGTGTGTGTGTGTGTGTGTGTGTGTGTGTGTGTGTGTGCACATGTGCACAGCACATGGCATTGATTTTCTTGGGCAAGTAATTATGTAGACACTGTCTGATCTTGTTTTTTGGCTGTTTAGGCTGGCCCTATAATCTCTTTTCAAAATTTCTCAAACTTGTCCCCTCTCTTTTTAGTGCTCAGTAATGATATTTACTGCTTGCTTTGTGCTGCTTCTGCCATTTATCAAAATACAATGTTCACTTTCAGCATAGTAGTAATGTATATGGGTGACATCGTGTACCGTACTCTGTGTAAGTTATTGGGGGGGGAGGCATAAATTATTGGGGGGCTTTATCCCCCAATGCCCCCTTCCTACGTCTATGTATGTTACATACCTGAGGGTGTTGTTGTTTCTAAATGCAAGACAATTACATGTGGCTACATGCAATGTGTATGCAATTGATGTGTTCACATTGAGGCACAAAAGTACACTACAATGTTATTTCCTTTCAGCTAAGGTCCATCTATTTGTTGTTGTTTACAAGATGCTATGTTCAACAGCATAATGGGTAGCTATCTAGGCATAAAACATTATCCATGCGTCACTCTTAATTTTTTTTATTTGGCTTGTATATGCCATTAATAATACATTGCCTGAATGTTTGTTGTTGTTTCCAGATTTCTTACAGACTGTTAAACATGACATTGTTTGCAAGGGTAGAGGAGTTCATTTCTCTACAAAGTTTCATGTTTGTCAGTACTGCAGTTGTTGAATTACTTGGACTCTACAACCATATGTAGTCTGGTGAAGCCACACCCTCTCATAAAGCGAGGAGGATCTGGCATCATTGAGTTGTGCCCGGGGAATGTTTGGTCACGTAGCAGTTTTCATAACTTATTATGTCAAGAAAATGAATATTATTACAACACATACACACATGACGTTAGATATGAAACCACGCAGTACTAGAGTATGTATTGACAAGTCTCAGGAAATGATCATTCACGCATTACTTGGGCTGTAGAGTAATACACAACCCCTAAAAACGCTATCCTACCCCTGACAAAGGTAAGCTTAGTTACCACCTGAAGCTGCTGATCTCTAAGGTCCTCACAGCCCAAGCTGCTGATCTCTAAGGTCCTCACAGCCCAAGCTGCTGATCTCTAAGGTCCTCACAGCCCAAGCTGCTGATCTCTAAGGTCCTCACAGCCCAAGCTGCTGATCTCTAAGGTCCTCACAGCCCAAGCTGCCAAGCTGCTGATCTCTAAGGTCCTCACAGCCCAGTTTGCAAGCGCCTTTTCGGCACACTCTCAGACTAAGACTCAGGGCTAAGCTTCGCCATTTTAAAGTGCTGATTCAGTATAACATGACGTCACATAAAACAAGAATGTTATAATTGGCTTTCTCACAACCTGATTGGATAACCCAGTTTTCAGGTGACAGGCACAACTCAATAATGCTACGTAGACCAGACCCTCTCTCGCTTTAGGTTTATGAGAGGGTGTGGGTACGCCAGACTAACCATATGCATGCCATTATTCATTGGCCGAAATTGTTTTTTTTGTTGTATTTGATGAAGTATATTGTTTTTAATATGACGAGGTTTGTGGGATCACAGGACATCTGTCTGCCAAGTTTCATGTCTTTTTGAGCTGTGGTTAGTGAGATATGTGAGCTGAACAGGGAAAAAAATTTGGAGATCAACTCAGTTCAGTTTAACACGACAGCTCTCCCATATACTGTGTGATGCTGTAATTCAAATCAGAGCTACCTTATGGCTATATCATACAGTACGGTAGTACTGTGTATACAAGTAAATAAAAATTTAGGAAATTTGAAGTGTAATATAGGAATTGCATAAAAATGAACAGAGACAAGATTGGGACACAGACATGCTATGTACATCAACATACCTTTTAGCACATTGATGTATATAGCATGTCTGTGTCCCAATCTTGCTTCTGTTCATTTTATGCAATTCCTATATTACACTTCAAATTTCCTAAATTTTTTTATTTACTTGTCTCTTGTCCTATTGTAAGCAATAATTCTCCCTAGCATGTGCTCTCCATGTCCATAAACATCTCACCAAGTATTGAGCTACTGTATAATAGTACTACTGAGGGCGTGGTTTGGTTGCAAGCAGCAGCTGCGTACACTTTGGTCTACAAGCAAACCGGCTAGCAACGTACTATCAGTCACCAGCACTTTGCACTCAGCGCCTAGTTGTTACGCGCTAGTTGCTAAGCTTTTGCGCATGCGTGGCTGGTGTAAATGACGTCATTAATGAGTCTTGTCTCATTACATAATCGTTTTATTGTATGACGCAAGCTAACTATATACGTAAAACGTATGTACTATGCACGTACATTCAAAATGAAATTACATAATCGCTATATACATGTACATGTATTGCATTGTGAGGAGTGTTAACATCATTATTACAAGAATCATAAGGGTAAATAATATATGCTTTTGTCATGTTGCTATTAGCGATGATATCTCTACACATGCTAACTTTCAGGTTGATGGTTACCATGGTTGCTGAGTTTTGCTCATTAGTTATCCTCATTCATAATACATTGCTGGGAGAGATAACGATCAGTAGTACATGAACTACAAGGGTTAACTAAAATTAGGCAAAAATAGCCTCAGGCAAGGTATTATTAATGGGGGCCACACAATCCTATATCTGACTAATGAAAAGTCTGCTAAAATGATACGATAGTATAGCTTAATACCACAATGATCAACGTTGTGTTGTGATAACATCTCTGTAAACAATGTAATACAACAAAATAGCCTCAGGCAAGCATTACTGTATCTCACTAACAAAAGCTCCACTAAATGTGGAAATTGGTGTGATGGTAAAGCTTAATACCTCAATGATCAACATTATGATAAAATCTCTGTAAACCATGTAAATCTTGTAAAAAAAAGCCTCAGGCAAGTATTACCGTATCTTTCTAACAGAAGCTCTACTAAATGTGGAAATTGGTGTGATGGTAAAGTGCAATGCACCAATGATCAATGTTGTGATAAAATCTCTGTAAACAATGTAAATCTTGTAATACAACAACAAATAGCCTGAGGCAAGCATTTCTGTATCTCACTAATACAAGCTCCACTAAATGTGGAAATTGGTATGGTGGTAAAGCTTAGTACCCCAAAGATCAACATTTTGATAACATCTCTGTAAACCATGTAAAAATAGCCTCAGACTAGCTAGCATTACTGTATCTTACTAACAGAAGCTATACTAAATGTGAAAATTGGTGTGATGGTAAAGCTTAATGCCCCAATGATCAATGTTGCGATAATATCTCTGTAAACCATGTAAATCATAACAACAAAATAGCCTCAGGCAATAGTTAGCTGTATCTCGCTAACTGGAAATTGGTGTATCCCAATAATTACTGTTAAAATCTTGTAATCTTGTAAATAGTAGCCCCATGTACTCCTTTGCTTATATTTCATTAATAAAAGCTCCATGAAAAGTAAAATTGGTAATTGATGTTGAAATAAAAGTGTTAGAGAGCCTCAGACTACAAGCTCTATTAGCTAATAAGTTTGCTACCAAGTAATTTAAAACTACAAAATAGCAAAATGCATGTAGCGTAAGCAGCCAATTATCGGCCGAGATTCTGTCCCCGCAGCATAACTCATGCTACGAATAGCGTACAAAAGTCTTGCGTTGACTGTACATTACCAAACTACTCACGTACACCTTTAAATCCTTTGCAACGGGTTAAATTTGACTATTGCTGCACAATACCTTCCCACGTCGGGTCTCCGGCGTCACCAAATATCGACACCAGGCACTCATCATCGGCCGCCGCACATTTTCCAATTACAAATTATCGGCCACTATAGTTCAACTTCCTTGTGTAGCCAGACGTTTAACGATAAAATTAAATACACACTACCACGCCTTTCTAAACTAAATCATGCAGGAGCAGTAGCAACAAAATTATCATTGAAATACAGGTTAACACAATATTACATGTATTGCTCGACACAGCTTGGGCAAAATCTTGGATTTCCATCACTGTCAGCTTCACAATCTTCCACACACTCCTCATGCACCCACTTCCCACATGTGCACTGCAGCCACTCATCACCACCCCCAGAAAGGAGGTCCTCCTCATAACTTCCAAAGCAAATAGCACATGTATTACAATCGATGTCCACCTCTTCCTCAGAATATTTGGCTCATTTAGCTAAGGGTTCAGCGGCTTCATTCTTCCTCTTTGCTGCTCTAGTTGTTGTAACTGCTCTCTTTGAGGCTGAATTGGCTGCAGCTCCTCTTGCTTTCCCTTCTGCTTTCTTAGCTTTCTCTTTGGCCTTCTTTGCTTTCTCTTCTGCCTTCTTTGCTTTTTCTTCAGTCTTTCGTCTTTTCTCTTCTTCTTTTTCCTTCTTCTTTGCTTCTCTCTCTAGTTTCCGTCTCTCCTTTTCTTCTACTTCAGCTTTCTTCTTACGTTCCTTCTCTTCCAGGATTGCAATGCACTCAGAGCTAGTCAACACTCTTGCCTTCCCAGTCTTTATTTGTGGAGCAGTTGGTGTCTGAGGCGAAAGGTATCTAGACAGGGGACTAGTCTTAGAAGATGAATTATGTGAAGTGTTGGGACTTTGGTTGGATGGAGTGGTGCTTTCGATGAGTTTACTAGAACAACCCATGTCACTATTATGGGTTGATGGCGAGGAGAGGGATGGTTCACTGCACAGTGTTAATGTAGAACCATTTGGGGGAAGGTTCTCAGGGTGATTTTGGTTGGATGGAGTGGTGCTTTCAGGGCGTTTAGTAGAACAACCCATGTCATTGTTGCTGGTTGATGGTCCACTGCATGGTGTTAATGTAGAACCCTTTGGGGGAAGGCTCTCAGGGTGATTCAGTTCCAGCCATGGAACATAAATGGGATCATAGACGTCATAGCCTTCTTCATGACGTCTCTGAAATCTCTCTTCTTGTTCTGGTGTGAAGGTAACAATTGTGTCGGACATTTCAGCAGCTACAACTCCCTCGAGATCTTCAATGGGACCTCCATTTCTACTGTCACCACTTCCATTCCTAGCATCGTCGCCACCTCCACTTCCATTCCCAGCATCGTCACCACCTCCACTTCCATTCCCAGCATCGTCACCACCTCCACTTCCATTCCCAGCATCGTCACCACCTCCACTTCCATTCCCAGCATCGTCACCACCTCCACTCCTATCACTTCCACTCCCACTGTCATCACTACCCTTACCATTATCTGCACACTCATTGCTACTATCTTCATCACCTTTTTCTACATCTTTCTGTTTTACAGCATCACGATTGAAAGGCCAAATGCCAGCCCTTTTGAACCCAGCGGAGATGTTTTGTGGGGTCACAGCCTTTAGCCATGCTGAGTGGAAGAGCTGACAAAAGTTCAGCTTCGAAACTACTTGTGCCGGGTGCTTCTTGAAAAATGAATGGCAGACATCAGCCCAGGCAGTGTTTAGAGGACCAAATAATGTGCAATCAAGAGGTTGTAACTCGTGTGTTGTATGAGGGGGCAGACAGAATATGATGATATTTTCCTCTTTTGCTATTCTGATCGTCTCGGGCTCAAAGTGAGAACTGTGACCATCAAGCAGTAAGAGCAAAGGGCGTGACGACACAGAGTGCTGTAAGAAATGTTCCACCAACCACCCTTGAAACAGTTCTTGATCGGTCCAACCTCGACTGCTTAGGCCATAACGTGTACCCGGAACTTCTCCCTTTGTCCACAATGCATTTAGCTTGGTAGCATCAAAAATCACAAAGGGGGGTATGGGTTGATCAACAGCATTCCCACATGCTATTACAGTTACCTGGCCCTTTTTTCCAGAGGTACAAGATCTAACTTTCTTTTGCCCCTTCTTTGCAACTACTCTAGGAGTTGGTGGGTCTAGTGGCATCCCCGTTTCGTCCATGTTATATATCCGCTCAGGGTGGTCCGTGTTTTTAGAACATCCTCAAGCAGGTCATAATAATGATTTAAGGTATCCTTGTTAATGGCACTCAATCGCAAATGGCAAGTACCATCACCACGGCGCAAGGACAGTGTTTTTTGTCTTTTAAGAAACCTTCGCCACCATCCACTAGATACCTTGTTTCCTTTCAGAATTTTCTTGTCATTTGCGACCTTTTCGACTATAGTCAATACCTCTCGTCTGGTCTTGCCATAACCGCACTCAGCAGATGACACAAGGAAACTAGAGAGTTCCTTTTCTTCATCAGGGTCTAAGTATGGACGAGGTCCTGGTTTAGTGCCATGCACAACACGACCTGCGACCCTATCCTTAAGGGTCGACCTAGGTACACCATACATTATTGCTGCCCTATTTGCAGGCATGCCCTCTGATGTAGCGGCTAATGCCTTTGTCATCTGCTCATCAGTCCACTGCTTACGTTTAACGGGTCTTAGTCGAACAGCTGGAGGGGCAGACTTCGAGCGTTTAGGCCATCTCTTTTTCCGTGGCATGTTTTTCTGTCAAGTTATATAAAACCAAATGTTTAAGTACCATTCTATGACACTAGTTAGGCCCTAACACGTACAACTTACATTGTTCTTGGGAATCCGGCCTTCAAAGAGTAGTATGCCACAAGGGAGTTACGTAAATTTTCCGTGTACTTACTACGTATATTCGGCCGATAATTATACGCGTACTAGCCGATAATACGTGCCGGCCGATAATCGGTGACTTACGCTACCTAGTTCCAGATGGGAGACAAGTAAATAAAAAATTTAGGAAATTTGAAAGGAAATATAGTAGGGATTGCATAAAAAGGAATGGAGACAAGATTCACAGGGAAAATGTTCCATGAATACGGACTTTCACGGGGTCAAAGGAGTCCGTCTTTTCACCGTGCGGACACCGTACGCACGTTGCAAAAGTCCGCGTAAGTCCGTATAGATACCGCGTATCACCACGGACTTACATGGTATCTATACGGACTTACGCGGACTTACGCGGACTTTTGCAACGTGCGTACGGTGTCCGCACGGTGAAAAGACGGACTCCTTTGACCCCGTGGAAGTCCGTATTCATGCACCATTTTCCCTGTGATTGGGACACAGACATGTTATGATATATCGACGTACCCATAATGTTACATTGATATAATTTGTCTCTGGTTCTTCCTTTCAGATTTCCTAAATTTTTTTATTTACTTGTGTTCATATTGACCATTCACTCAGAAAGTATTATTTCAGATATCCTTATACACACAAGCAATGGGCCATCCAGTACGACCATACTGTGATAGACATGTAGATAATCATAGTGTGCATTATATAGAAGCTAGATTTAGATCGCTCAGTTTGCATAAGCTGTTCATAGACCAAACTCTTACATGATCTGTAGTACTTGCGTAGAGCACTAGTGGATCTGTACTGTAGCCATTAGAGCAGGTATCTATTACACTAATGTTCCAAAAAGTGGCCTCACCTACCCACCCTGTTGCTATGGCCATGTTACTCTGATACTTCGTGTAGAGATAGGACTAGTAACTGCAGTAGACTGGGCTGGTAAACATAACTGTCCACACATATCCATACAGAGAGATCAATTGTGCACCAAGACAGTCCAGGAGAGGCAGGAGTAGTCACTCAACATCCTTCTACTACTGAGAAGGCAATATTCTGCCAGCTTAGGTTGATATGCAATGATGAAACCATCTATGAGGTCAAGGCTGACATAATCCCTCCCAGTAAGGTAAGGAAGAACAAACTAGCAATCAGTCTTAATATAGTTATGTAGCTTAGAAGTTGTATATTTTTCAGGTACCACAAAAAACCTTATTGCCCTCATCGGTGGATACATCACCTCAAATTGTTGTGGTTCCTCATGAGATACAATTAAGGTTCATGTGTAAAATTATTTGTAACAACTAATTGGTAGCTACTGTGAAACTTAATGTATGTGGCATGCAAGAGCTATATAGGCTGCTATGGGTCTCATAATACTATGATAGAGTCAGTAGTCTGTATATGTAAGGATAGTACCAACACGCCCATTAATCCCTAGCAAAACTAACAGCTCAGAACTCCCAAACCGGATATTTTTCAGACAAACTAGATGTATATGCTCTGCTAGTGCTTCTATACACTATAATACTCTCAAAGTACGTAAAATAAATAGCTACAGTGATTTTCGGAAATAAGAACCCTGATTGTTCATCTTCTTCTTTTCTTCTTTCTTCTTCTTCAGTTCAAACGACTTACTGTTAGTAATCACTCCAATTCTTTCAGAGCGTATATAATCCTTGATGCACAAAATCCTTATACCTTTTCCCAAAGCCATCAAACTCCAGGTCTACAACCTTATAAGTGTTACTTTTTAGATGTCATTTCCTCACATGCCGAACATGTGAAGTTAGTTTTCTAGACTTTCAGTGTTCAGCTGTTTCAAGCACTGTCTTTTTTATTTTTGGGCTACTTTGCACCTTGTGTTTGTTTCTTTGAACAACTGCAACTGGAGGCATTATACGTACAAGACAGGACGTAGGAGTCACTGACAATTGCTAGCTATTCTGCTTATAAGTATGCAAGGGAGGTAGAACCCTGCACGAAAGTCAATAGGTTTATACGTATTGCTACACAGTAAAAAACAGTGAAACAAGTATATAAACATTTTCACTAAAACCAGCGAATATCAAATTTCACCAAAAAGTATAGAAACAAGGTCAAAGTACAGTGTGCATGCAGACAAAAGCAGGGGATAATGGCATGCAACAATCATAATATGGGTAACCAATGCTAAAAGGGGTTATGCATGTTATGATTGCTGCATGCTATCTTCTCCTGCCTTTGTTTGCATGCATGCTGCACTTTGACTTTGTTTCTATACTTTTGGCACTTCAATCCCTACATTTTGGTGAGAATATTATTACACTTTATGCTTAGCCTTAGAGGAGATGATACAACTCATATATAACCTCATGCAATATCATGTCTCTTACTGGATCAACTGTCATCTTTATCCTCCAGCCCTCATGTCCCAAGTAGCTCTCTTGTGCCTAAACCTGAGAGAGTAAAGAGAGAACGCTTAGAGACAAGGTTAATTGATTTAGTCCGGAAACTGACAAACATTACCATTGTAAAATTTAAATCTGTTTTGCTGAATTAGTAACACATTTCAATTGTCCATGCAGCACTACTGAAGGTGACTGGACTTCTGAGGTACATGGTTTAATTGTTGCAGTCATGTGTTTGTGAATTTTATATGTATATAAAAGTCAGACACTAAGTAAAATATAGATATAGTTAAACACAGGGTCATCTATAAATCCGGTTGATATGCCAACTATATAGGTCCTGCTAACCTAGTGTCTATGAAAAATAGATCCCATATTTTTTGCAATTGATCAGTTGATTTAAAGTTAGCATAGTCTAAGTATACATACATGTGTATTTGAATAAAGTCCTCTATTCCCCTTGCAGGTACCACAACAATCATTTCTTAGTAGATCTGAAACTGATGTACCATCTACTGAAACTGATGTCAAAAGCAAGCCAAGGTTATTTTTGCCAACCTAACTGTTTGCTGCAATGTTTTAGATCAATGATTTTAATCAACTATGCAGTCCTTGCGTCCCAAGTGCTGAAAGTATCATGATGTTTGAGGCAAGTAGTGTAATTGTTACAGCTAGTATCATGTATGTGCATGCATGTATGTGCACGCATGTATCTTAGGTTATTGAAATGACATCAACTACTGAGAAGGCAATATTCCGCAAGCTTATGTTGATGAAGGTAGAATGCAATGATAAAACTATCTATGAAGATGATCTGACCTCAGAGGTCAAGGTTTAAGCAGTGCCTCATGTTATAGCCTCTCACCCAGGCCATGCAGAGGGAAAGGAAAGCATGTGGCTCAGCTTCCACTCCCTTCACATGGCTTGGGTACAAGCTTAGTACATAAAATTGTGTGCATCCTATATCATTATGAAAACATACATGTATGTTGTTTTAAAGTCCTTTCAGTGACCACTGATTCTAGTTGCACTGATGGCAATCCTTTTACAGGTACCACAAGTATTACCACGGACTACCTCACCACCCTTAAAGAAAATACGTTTAGAATCTTCTACAGTGATTCCTAGAAAGCATTCATGGTTTGTGTGCCAGAGCATACACATACATGTGTTCTTCTCATGTGAAAATCAGAAAACTGTAGTACTTTTGTCACTTGTGGTTTTGATATATCCTTGTGTGTATGAGATATTGTTTGTATTAACACTAAAATCTTCTTACCATTGTACAGCCCTCGTGCCTCAAGTAGGGAACGTGAAGAAATGTTTGGTGGTGATAATTCCATACGGCAGCAGTACCAGTGAGTTGAGAAAATTTACTTTCCTCTATGGATGTGATTCTTTACCATCAACACAGTACTGTTGAGAGAGGCAGTGCTGTGGAACACATCAGTTCTCCACTGAGGTTTGTCATGACTTAACATTTACCAGTGATAAATCAGCTTAGATGTGATATCAATGTTATCATTACAGCACTTCCTTCCACCAAAGTATGTCTCTGTCTGATGAATACAAGAGGTCATTGTGAGTTACAAATAAACAGTCACAGTATGTTTTACAGTTAGTGATGCAATGCATGTCTCTTGTGTTAGAGACAAGTTTGACATGAACCAAACTAGTATAATGAAGTGTGTGCTTTAAGAGTGAAGTCATGGAAGGGTGTGCTTTAAGAGTGAAGTCATGGAAGGGATATATAGCTACTGTCTCTCTTACCATTAAACTTCTAGAACCTTCCTTGGGGAATTGGAATCTGTGATTTCAAAAGATGACTTTCAAGGAACTTGGTAAGGGATTTCCACATACACATAGCACTTATAATATTTTATGTGACTATTATGTAAGTGTGGTATGATTAACAAACAGGTGCAGGCATAATATAGATTTATATGCACAAGTTATCATCACATGCAGTCACAAAATATAGGTGGTGTAACGTTGCACTAGATTGATATCCATAGGCACCAGAATAGCTTCAGGGGCATATATAATCACACCTAAAATCCATGCTCCCAATGCAATTGGCCATTCCCGTGTAACCACACCCCTTATAATATAATTTACAAGCACTGTACAATATGAGGGCATGCAGCAAAAAACCAGTCCATTGCCTGGCCATACTAATTAAAATTACACTATACACTTCTCACTTGCACATTGCACTGCTTCACAGGGCTTATGTATATTAGGGGTTTACTCCTGCTGCCAGTTAGCTTTTTTACTGCCAGGAGCTGCATGTAGTTACACCTATCAGGACTGTACCTGCATAAATGTAGCTGGACCTAAAGCTAGTACTATTATCTATACTTTGTGTGCAGGGTTCATGAAGATATGGATATGGATATGGATTATGAACAACAATACAGGTCTGTTATTGACAGTGGGCAAGCGAAAGTGAGCCCACCTATATATAATTGTGCTATTGGGACAATTTTTCCTTGTCTGTATAATTGTATTATATGTATTCAAATTCATGTGCACATACTGAATGTCCATTTTACCCATATTCCATCATCTGTGCATGCTAGGTTGTGGTTGACATAAAAATTTGTGTCTATATAGGAGGGGTTAGGGCAAGAAGTAGATACAGGCCTGTTGTGTAATAGATTGCACTAATACAAGGCTGAGCATCTGGTGTCCTTCTCCACCCTATGTATGTTGTATGTTGTAGGTCTTGTGTGTATTGTTGGGAATGTTGGGGTGAGGTTTCTGGGTTCCTTTCTTTTCTTTCTATTTCTTCTTTGCTAGTTTCCTATACTGAACCTTTTTCCATGTAGTATGGGTATGCGATCACACATGATGCCTATTATTGGTTTGGTCAAGAGAGAAAACAAAGCTGATTTCAGGTGAAGGCAATGTGAGAGATACGTTTCTGTTCACTACTTTTGCCTCTTCCTCATATGTATTCCAAGCCTTACTGAGCTGCATGCTACAGTGACTTTGTGGTTACAGACCAGTAATCATGGTTTCAAATCATGTTCATCTCAGGCCTTGTCCCTATTCTCTGTTTATACAATTACTTTGAACGGCTTAGGTTGCAACTTACAAGGAGAGAAACCAAGAACAATGGCCATTTCAATACAACTTGGTTGAATTTTTTGTTGTTGTAGTGTTACACTAAACAAGAGAGATGTGAAGTCATGTATACTACTGCTATCTTTACTCTACCAACAAGAATCTAGCACTGTCAGGTATTATAGTGTTGTGAATCACCAATTATCATTTGTGTCACTCCTTGCCTAAAGTCTGTTTACCTGCCCATGGAGGTAGTTAGGGTACACTAACTTACATAGTAGTGTGTCATTAGTATATTCATTAACCCTCGGAGCACATGCGCAGGAGGGTTGTAATTGTCAGAGTCTCTCTGTGTGTCTGCATCTCACCTCAGGAGCATCTATTTGTCCTGAAAATACTGTCATGTACTCAGTGGGTAACGGAGGTCCAAATATTTGTGGGGTTTTCTCTGAAACCACTCTGTTGCAGAGATCAAGCACTCCTCCATTGAAAGGCCATACGTACAGTTGGCCATTTTCTGTGGAAAGCACACATGTGTTTTATAGTCCACTTGGTGGTGTTGGGGGTTCTGCACTTTAGTGCATTCCACAGGAAAACGCCTATATGAATACGGGAAACAGACAGGATCGAGTGTCCACGTTTTACACCGTCAATACTCAGTGTACACACACTGCAAGTCCGTGCTCACACCGCGTAAGTCCGTGGTGGGAACAATCGTAAAACGGGAAGTCCGTTTTTTATTGTTCCCTATATTGACTTACGCGGTGTGAGCATGGACTTGCGTGGTGCGTACGTGGAGTATTGACGGTGTAAAACATGGACACTCAATCCTGTCTGTTTCCCGTATTCATATATTCTGGTTGGTGATGTTCACTTCCTCCATTCTCTCTCATAACTCCTCCCCCTAGTTCCCCATTCTCTGTCATCTAACTCCTCCCCCTAGTTCCCCATTCTAACTCCTCCCCCTAGTTCCCCATTCTAACTCCTCCCCCTAGTTCCCCATTCTCTGTCATCTAACTTCTTCCCCTAGTTCCCTAGTCTCCCTTGTCTCCTCTATTTACCCTGTCTTCCTCACCACAGTCTCCAGTAAATTAGAAGACAGGAATAATCGCCATTTCTTTTTCTCTTTCAGTGTACAGAGGAATCAGGAGTCTGAGAATAGTGGAGACTGGATAATTCCACGTATCAAGTATATCTATAACTACATACTCTAGATTGCAAGACACCATCACTACAGACTTACATACTTGTCCATGATATATTGGAACACATACATGTGTGCATATGATACTGTGTCACCAAAAGTACTCCATATAACGAGCTACATGTACCACAGTATGGTATGCAGTGTAATTCTTGTAATGTAGACACACATGGAATGTATGACAAATCATCTTTCTGGTAAACAGCTGCAGGTTGAGACGTACACATACCCATTTGGGTGAGGCTGTTTATGGTGAATCAATAGGAAAAGCTGTCAGAGACCTAATGAGATTATCATCTGGATTGAAATATCTCAGGTATGTACAATACCACTAATTGGTCAAGAACCACAACACCACATTGTATGTAACTATTTCAGAAGTACATGTATCATACAGACTACAGACATGATCCAATACTTGTACATGAATTGTACATGTTTCCATTGTGTACTAGTTAAAGTACCTGCATTACAGGATTACAATGTATAAGGATGTGTTGAGAGCATAATAAGGCACAAGGTGTAGCCAAGCGCCTTATTAGGCATCGAGACACATTACGAGTACATTATATCCTGTAATGTACAATGATATACAGGTACCTTAACTGATTTATTGTGTGTACATGGAAATTTTCAAACTATATAGCACTTGAAATAACGGCAGAAAAGCTGCTCAGCTTATTTCTATCAATAGTAACGGATCTACAGAGTAAGGATAAGAACAATTTAGCTAAGAATTGGCAGCATGAGATGATGAGCGTGTTCCTGCCAGTGTGCTTCTGAGTCATGAACAATCAATCCGAGAGATGCTTAGAAAGGCAAGGCAACAACAACACAACAGAAAGGCAAAGCAACACAACACAACTCACCCGAAACAGTGATTTTTCAAAGAAAAATTGGCTGCCTCGGGTGGGACTCGAACCCACGACCATCAGCTTGCTAGGCGATGCTCTTACCAACTGAGCTACCGAGGCAGCTCAGCTGGCTGGGCCGAATCCTGCATACAAATCTGAAAGCATCTCAACCTGATAAACAGGTGAATACCAACCTCGTGTGCAAATGACTGCACTGCTATGGTGATATAGACGACAGCAATAAAGAATGGTGGGTGTGTTCCCTTTGGTTTGATTTTGAGTCATGATGCCAACTTTGGCTATGCCTAAAAAATGGTGCCATAGAACCTGTAGTGTACATATTTCACATGTATATACATGTACTAGCACGTCTAGCAATTTGTATATTGCTTCCTTGTTTATTGGTGAGTGGAGTGAGCCCACCTATACGTAGTTGTCTGAACAGGCTGATTTTTTTCTATGTGTCGGGTATTGTACATAAATGTTATACATGCTTGACTTTCCCACTCGCCATCAATGCATAGCATTCCACTAGTATATACCTGAATGTATGTGTATTTGTTACAGTCTTAGCAGTAACAGTATTGGTAATGAAGGAGCAAAAGCTGTTGCTGATGGTATGAAGTATTGTGCCCGTCTGCAGGAATTACAGTGAGTTATCAATTATGTAGTGTGGCCACGTACTTATTGTACATGTTGTATACTAGTACATTAGCAATTTGTGTACAGCTTTCTTGTTTGTATATACGTGTATTCGTTACAGTCTTGGCAGTAACAGTATCAGTGATGAGGGAGCAAGAGCTGTTGCTGATGGTATGAAGTATTGTACCAGTCTACAGACATTACAGTGAGTTTCAGTACAGTTGTCAATTATCCAGTGTGGCTGCATACTTATTGTACATGTTGTATGCTAGCAATTTGTGTACATGTATATTGCTCCCTTTGTATATACATGTACATGTACCTTAATTTTTTTTTGTATGTGTATTTCTTACAGTCTTAACAGTAACAGTATCAGTGATGAAGGAGCAAGAGCTGTTGCTGATGGTATGAAGTATTGTACCAGTCTGCGAACATTACAGTGAGTTACAGTAGAGTTGTATAGTGTGGCCACATACTTATCATATACATTGCATCAGAGTACAGTAGTACTCGGATTGCTATCGTCTGTCCCCATTGAACACAATAAGGATTTTTTCATTTTCACTTTCAATTTGAAGTTGGCTTCAATTTTAATGATATCAAGGTGATGAATGTGTGAAAAATAACCAGTATACAAAAATTGGTCGTGATGTAATATGTACATAATATAATGCACTGAAGTGCAGAACCCTCGGTGTATATACATAAGCAGAGCTGCCAAGGAATGATGAACGCTAGGAGTGAGACCATGACGTCATTGATAGGGGTGGGGAATATAGTATCTATAACGACATGCCACAGACCCAGTTTAGCTGCAAACGTGAAACAACTATATACGTATAGTGACACAGTAAGGTCGAACCTGGGTACGGGGCTACCCTCAGTGAGCGATGGTTTCGTAGATCTATTTGTTTCATACGTGATTTATCATGCTCTCGGCCCCGTAGGAAGTCTCGCGAGGGATATCCTAGTCGAAGGGCTGCGCCTCTGCTTTTATATCAGCATTGGTGTCATAATATAGTGCACGTGAATGGCAAATGCGTGAGATATCTCCTATTTTGATGAGTTCAAGCGTGAGAGCCTGAGATGGCACTGAAATGCGTGAGAATCACGCCCAATGCGTGAGACTTGGTAGGTCTGCATAAGCGGTGGTAAATTATGCGCATGCATATGATGTTGCATTGAAACTCCGCCTCCATCAATGAAGTATACGGAAACATAACAACAATGTACTAAAAGGTATGTTGATGTACATAGCATGTCTGTGTCCCAATCTTGTCTCCGTTCATTTTTATGCAATCCCTATATTACACTTCAAATTTCCTAAATTCTTTATTTACTTGTACTACTACACCTAGCATTTTAATAATATGTAGCTATATTGCTTCCTTCTTTGTATGTTTACAATGTATGTATTTGTTACAGTCTTAACAGTAACAGTATCAGTGATGAAGGAGCAAGAGCTGTTACTGACAGTATGAAGTATTGTACCAGTCTGCGAATATTATAGTGAGTTACTGTACAGTTGTCGTGTGGCCACATACATGTTGTATACTAGTACATCTAGCAATATGTGTACGTGTATATTGCTTCCTTCTTTGTATATACATGTACCTTAATGTATGTGTATTTGTTACAGCCTTAACAGTAACAGTATCAGTGACGAAGGAGCAAGAGCTGTTGCTGATGGTATGAAGTATTGTACCCGTCTGCAGACATTATAGTGAGTTACAGTACGGTTGTCAATAATGCAGTGTGGTCATATACTTATTGTACATGTTGTATACTAGTACATCTAGTAATAATATTTGTGTACCTGTATATTGCTTCCTTGTCTGTATTTAATGTATGTGTACTTGTTACAGTCTTGGCAGTAACAGTATCAGTGATGAAGGAGCAAGAGCTGTTGCTGATGGTATGAAGTCTTGTACCAGTCTGCAGACATTATAGTGAGTTGCAGTAAAGTTGTCAATAATGTAGTGTGGCCGCATACTTATTGCACATGTTGTATACTCAGTGGCGTAGCCAGGATGTAGAGAGTGGGGGGGGCTCAGCGTTGGAAAAGGTAATTAGTGACGCGCGTGTGCAAAGCGTGCAGAAAATTTTTAAGCCACGTCCTCATTTTGAGAGTTTGACCATGATCGCGAGATTCTGAATTTGCGTAGATCCAGCAGTAGCTACATGTACACTGTAATGCTGTACTGAGTGACACTATAGCTACTGGACGACTCATTTAGAGGCCCGCTATATAACGATCTTACTTCGGCGTCTCGTCTGTATCCAGTTGCAGCAAAACGATCGCGAGCACCTAAAGTGAGTAACTATCATGCTTGTCAGGCAAAGCGATGAATGAATATGCATCCACACGCACGTGTGGTAGTTGTCCTTTGAACTACACGATTGTATATAAACGCTGAGGTTTGCGCGAGCCGAAGTGCTGCGATTCTACTGTAGCATGCATACTGCGAACTTTCTGGGATATGCTGTAGGCTCTATCACTGCTAGTGCACAACTGAAAGGGGGATGCCCCCCCCCTGGCTACGTCGCTGATACTAGTACATCTAGTAATTTGTGTACATGTATATTGCTTCCTTGTCTGTATATACCTGAATGTATGTGTATTTGTTACAGTCTTAACAGTAACAGTATCAGTGATGAAGGAGCAAGAGCTGTTGCTGATGGTATGAAGTATTGTACCCGTCTGAAGTCATTACAGTGAGTTACAGTACAGTTGTCAATGAATGCAGTAAAGTGCAGAACCCTCGGCACCATGAGTACGCGAACCCTTGAAAACGCACGCGATATATAAATAATGCATATGTGCGCTTTGCACAGGAAAATGGCCAACCGTACATGTACTTTCAACAGAGCAGTGCTGGATCTCTGCAATGGAGTAGTTTCAGAGGAAGCCCCACAAATTTTTTAACCTCAGTTGCCTGCTGATTACATGACAGTATTTTTAGGACAGACGTTCCAGAGGTGAGATGTGACTTAACAGACAGACAGACACACACATAGATGACTACTCGCTGTGCATGCACGCTGAGGGTTAATAATGTAGTGTGGCCACATACATGTACTTATTGTACATGTTGTATACTAGTACTTCTAGCAATTTGTGTACATGTATATATTACTTCCTTGTTTGTATATACATGAATGTATATGTTTCAGGCTTAACAACAACAATATTAGTAATGAAGGAGCAAGAGCTGTTGCTGATGGTATGAAGGATTGTACCCGTCTGCAGACATTATAGTGAGTTACAGTACAGTGGTGAATAATTTAGTGTGGCCACATACTTATTGCATGTTTTATAGGCCCATACGCAGGTTGTTGAAAAGGTAGGTTACATAAAAAACGCATAATGTAATTACATAAGCATGCCACCTAGGGGTCTGGGGGCATGGTCCCCCAGGGATGTTTCTGATCCAATGTTAGAGTAATAATTTTAAAGTAATAAGGTCCCTGCAAATGCTCACTGCACTTGACTATAGCAAAGACAGTTACTATTTCAGGGATGAAGCCTGCATCCAAGGGTGATGAGAAAATGCGGCAAGCACTGCATGCTGTGCAATGTGAATATCGTTTAGCAAGCTCACACGCGCGAGTAACTTTGATGTGTGGAGCATCGCGTTGACACAATCTATAATGCTAAGATCTCTCTTGCTTTCCATGCGTGTGTGCTATATCTCAGTCGTAGCCAGCGATCTAGGCGAGCTAAGTGTGCTCAGCCGAAAAGGGGGGTTCCTCCGAACCCCCTCGAACCCCCCCTTGTGTACGGACCTGGTATACTAGTACATCTAGGAACTTGCGTATATGTATATTGCTCCTAGTTTGTATACACCTGAATGTACATGTTTGTATATTTGTTTCAGTCTTAACAGCAACAATATCAGTGATGAAGGAGCAAGAGCTGTTGCTGATGGTATGAAGTACTGTACCAGTCTGAAGTCATTAAAGTGAGTTGCAGTACAGTTGTATAGTGTGGCCACATACTTATTATACATGATTACACAAGTTACTAGTACATTTGCTTGTGTACATGTGTATTGCTTCCGTATTTCTATACACCTGAATGTATGTGCATTTGTTTCAGTCTTAACTGTAATAGTATCCGTGATAAAGGAGCAACAGCTGTTGCTGATGGTATGAAGTATTGTACCAGTCTCCAGACATTATAGTGAGTTACATTACAGTTGTCAATAATGTAGTGTGGCCATATACTTATTGTACGTGTTGTATACTAGCAATTTTATATACGTGATTATTGCTTCCTTGTTTGTAAATATTGTATTTAATACAGTCTTGGCAGTAACAGTATCAGTGATGAAGGAGTAAGAGCTGTTGCTGATGGTATGAAGGATTGTACCAGTCTGAAATCATTAAAGTGAGTTACAATGACAGTTGTCAATAATGTATAGTGTGGCCACTTGTACATGTATATAGCTTCCTTGTTTGTATATACCTGAATGTATGTGTATTTGTTACAGTCTTAGCAGTAACAGTATCAGTGATGAAGGAGCAAGAGCTGTTGCTGATAGTATGAAAGATTGTACCCGTCTGCAGACATTATAGTGAGTCACAGTACAACAGCACATCACAACATAAAACACACAAAACGGCAACAACTAATCATAAACCAGAGCCATTATAAGAATGCACAAACATATAAACAAAGTAGAAGAATAGCGATTAAAAATAGAACAGTATAAAAAAATCTATAAAATGGTTTGTAGAAAATATATCAACTTACAGAAACGGTAGAAATCTATCTTAAAAAAAAACGTGGCACGTTGAAGCCGGTAGCACGATTCTAAATGGTTCAGCTCCATGAGGTTGATTTACATAAATACACTAAAATATATGGTGGAGCCTCTATATGGCGACCAAGGAATGCTGGTAGACATATTCCAAGTTGCTCCACACGCTGCAGCCATACTCATAGCTGCCAAGGGTCTGACACATCCAGGAGTGAGACTAAGACTCAAATCCATGCATATTACATGCGCGACTAATTGGCGAGCATAGCAAACCCTCCTAGTCGTGTCAACGGGCTGATTTTTATATACATGTATATGTGACGGGCACTGCACATAACTTTGTCGGATCCGGAGTGAATACTGCCCCCCCCCCATGAATATTGTCCCCCGGACATTATTCACTAGTGAATAATGTCCCCCCTCAGTGAATAATGTCCACCATCGTAGAAAGCTCTGAAAGTCTTTGAAGATAGCAAACGTGACAATTTTATGAAGGGGGGACAGTATTCACTAGAGAATACTGTCCCCTCCCAGAAGTATTGGCAATATCACATGACATTGGCAAGCGAATCGCAACAGTGTTATTTTATTCTCTCTCTCCGTGTGTATAACAACACAAAGATACATAATAGCCTATAACATGTAAAACTAAAGGGAGTGCTAAGGCACTTAGAAATCCAAGTGCTACCTCTTACACAGGCCGCATGGGGGAGGGGACGAGGTACGTAGCTGAATGGTGAGGTATGTAAACTCTAACCACTGGTCTGAAAGGCAGTTAGGGCTAGTTTACATATCTCGGTCAGCTACGTAATCCTCCTTCCCTCCCCCACGTGGCCTGGGTACGACGTTGATGCTATCAGTCACCCAGCTGCATTTAGGGGGCACATTATTCACCGGTGAATAATATTCCCCCTATCAGAAGGCGTGCCAAGATTTTTTGAAACCTTGTTAGGCTACATTTGAGTTCATATTCACATACCTTTTGCTTAAGTACTAGACATTGCACACTGGTAAAACATTGAATATCAATGAATAAACAAAATAATTAAAACCACACATTTACATGTAAACAAATAATACACTTATGAAAGATATATTTCCCTCGAGGCAGGAAGTCAAACATTCTTAAATGTTAGTACACTAGTTATCAGCAGAATTGTCAGAAGGTTAAGGTATACGAATCTGCCTGTAATCACGGCGCTCCAACTTGAAAGAAGACAGTAATTCTGAAAAACTAGCGTTATTAGTAGATTCACTCCACTACATGTGATTGTAGTATCTCCAACATCGCCGTGTTCCCCGTTTCCAGGCAGAACCAATAGTTATAGCAGCCACATAGCAATCAAGAGTCACACCCTCCTTTGCTATTAGTGATGCAGTGTGATCCTTGCAACAACTGAGCTGTTTTTGAAGACATCTGTTGTCATGGTGCAGTACATGTAGTTGATCAAGCTTTTGAGAGGTTGATAAATACCTGTTATTAGTATGACTGCTGGTTGCTGATGAATTCTGTGTCTAGCTACAATGATGAGACAACACATGTAGTGTCTTTCAGTACAAGGTGCACTGTTGGCAACAGTTTGGTTGCTCTGAAGAAAGGACAATTTCTATGAAGGACGGTGGGGTGAGGAGTAGCCTGCGTTTCGAGATAGGCAGTCAGAGTGGATCCTGAGTGGAAAAATAATATATATGAACAGTTCACAAACTACAGTGGTGGTTTTACCCATGGTTCCATGGGTTCCATGGAACCACCCTTTTTGCCATACAGAATGAAGATATATATTCAAGCGGATCCACTTCTCACTCATTGGAGTGAACTACTATAGCAAACTTTATATAGCGCACGTGCAAGTCTCAGCTCCATGCACAAAGATCGAAGTACAGAGGTCAGTCAAAACCTGAATCACGTTCATACGCCTGGTAGTATGTGAATTTGAAGAGGTGTGTTACTATAATGTTAGGCCAGTAGGTGATCAAAATAGGTGTGGCTGCACAAAATTAAGACGTGGCCAAAAAAATTTGATGAACCCCCTTTTCCAAATTCCTAGATCCGGCACTGAACTATGTATGTAGAACTTTGTCGACTAGCCTATAGCCTGGGAGAAACCATAGGAAACCAGAGAAATGGGTTTGAATCTTTACACCACGGAGTGGCCATTAAATTTGTATCAGGCAAATGTGGTCACGTGACAAGCTTCCAACACATGTTATATCTATGGTGTTATTCAGTACCGGAAGGTCATTAATATAGCGCATTGTGTTATTGACCATCAAATCACTCATTTACGTGTACCTGTAAAGAACAGGAACAGATTGGCCAATAATGGGCACAATCAGTGCCCACAGGGATGCCAACACAACTTTATACTAACATAAATATTATCTACGTATAAGGTATTCCACGTACGAGATATTAGGAGTACATCTAGCAATTCTATATATATCCTTCCTTGTTTGTATATACCTAAATATATGTGTATTTATTTCAGTCTTAACAGTAACAATATCGGTGCTGAAGGAGCAAGGGCTGTTGCTAATTGTATGAAGTACTGTACCAGTCTACAGACATTATAGTGAGTTACAGTACAGTTGTCAATAATGTACAAGTAAAAAAAATTTTAAATATAGGGATTGCCATGTTATGAAATATCAACGTAACATTATGGCTACGTTGGTATATCATAACATGTGTAATGTCCGCACCTTATCTGGCCTTACCCTAGCACATTGATGGTCACACAGCTGATTATAGCAATACACAACTGAACTGAACTTACTGAACTTACTGAGCCATAGTCTCAGTCTCTACATCTCCCCGCTCTGAGCTTCGGTTGTCCTTGAACGAATTTGTCTTGACAGTAGCCTGCCAGACCATGGATTATTCTCTGTAGTTGTGCTGGGAGTACTCTTATGCTCAACATGCTCCAGACTTTCTGTGTCTGCCTCGGCAGGTCCAGTCATGCCACTTGTCTCCTCTTGACCTTGCTCTGGATCCTTGATCTGAATTGGGCAGTGCCACACGCATTCCTGGGAAACCCAGATTGACTGGGACCTCGGCTTATCAACAAAACCTACCTCCACTACATTTAGGCTGCCGGTCATCACCTGATATGTAGCCTCAAATGGAGATGCTAACTTCTGCGTGTGCCCTGTCTTCCGAGCAGGCATGTAAATGAAGTGGTCTTTCCCCTACTGAAAAGCGGGCGTTGTTAGCTAGCTGACTTTTCATATTGTCACTTCTGTTCCTTCTGTGCTTTCTTAACAGCTTTCCGAGCTAGACTCCATGCAGAATTCATCTTCTTAACCATCTGGGACTTGTAGTGGTCCAGCTCCATAATTGAGTGATCAACAGACACAGTCTCAGTTGGTAATTGAGGATCGCGTCCATACAGGAGGCAGAACAGAGATTCCCCTGTAGATGATCGAAGTAACACTCGGCACGATAGCAAAACCTAAGGCAACCTCTATTCCATTCAGTAGTGCCAGGAGAACATGTCTGTTACTTTGTGGTTAAACCTTTCGACCAGATCATCGCTCTGGGGATGGTAGGTGCTGGTGTTTACTTTCTTCACACCAAAACAGTCATACACAGCAAGGAGAAGCTTGGAGAGGAAGGAGGGTCATCAGTCAGATAATAACTCTGTAGGGACACCATGTTGATTGATGAGCTCTTCCACACATACATGTCCAGTACTGCCACAAGATGTCCCAAGGTGTCTTAAATACTTGAATACTTGGGATGTCTTAGATAGTCCTTGGTATATATCTAGGATTGCCATGGACTGTCCTGGGATATCCTATCTGACAACTAGTTAACCCCGTCTGAGGAGCAGCCGCAGCCCCTCCCCATCAGTAAAGATGGTGGAGCCAAATGCATGGTGAGGCTCCACCCCCTTTTGATGGGGAGGAGGCTGGGCTCACGACGAAGACTGTGTGTAAGATTATAAACATGGGAAACTTGGGATGAACTTGGGACAACTTAGAACAACTTGTGGCAGTACTGGATATCCCTCCTTCCACAAGAATCTTTGCAATAGTTGGTGCCGTTTGATCAAAGGCTGTGTATACATATAGTCAGATAGTCCATGAAAACGATGGCCTACTTATTCCCCTGTCTGGTCTTCGGTAGCTGGAGAATAGTTGGAGGCCCTGTCAAAAGGGCCTCCAACTTGTATGGGTGTCAGTCCTGATCTGGTGGATTGTCCGACTTTTCTTTTCGCACACTCGATACAGACTTGGCACTAGGTGTCGATATTTCAGTGCATGCCAGGCCACCAATAATGATGATTCAGTTGGCTATGCACTTTGGCTTGTCGGAGATGGCCCGAGAACACACCTTTATTTCACCTCAAGAAAGAGTTGACACCGATCGCTTTCTGGCGGGACAATCTTCAGCATCTTATCCTTCTCCACCCTGTACACTCTACCCAGCACGGTAAAGTCATACTGATTCAGCAGTAACGTTCCGACCATTTCTCTATCCACCAGATACATGATTATCTCTCCCAACTGAGGGTGTTGTTATGACTCAGAGCATCCAGGTTGTTCTATTGACTCTGTGGCCTCCACTGCAGCTACTACGGCAGGGTTCTGGGTCATATCGCAATCTTCTGTCTGCAATGGAGCCGGATTGGGTGAGAGAGCATCAGCTCTTGTGTTGGTTCGCCCGGGCCTATACTAGATGTCCAAGTACAACTCCTGTAAGGCTAGCCCCCATCAGGCAAGCTTGCCAGAAGGCTGAGAGGTATTCAAAAGTGCCTTCAGAGCACCATGATCAACATAGACAGTGCACCTGTGACTGTAGACATAATGACGGAAGTAGAACTTCTGTAAGGCTAGCCCCCATCAGGCAAGCTTACCAGAAGGCTGAGGGGTATTCATAAGTGCCTTCAGAGCACCATAATCAGCATAGACAGTACACCTGTGACCTTAGACATATTCATGGGAAGTGACGAACCACTCACACCACTCCCAGTAAGTGCCTCTAACTCTGAGATTTCATAGTTATGTTCGTGTTTCTGAAGTATCTGGCTGGCATACACTATGGAACGAGTGGTTGCATCCTCTTGCATTTGAGATAGTATGGCTCGTTGTAGAGTGTAACTAAATCTTGCACAGTATGGGTTAATACAACTGGAGCACTCCTATCTCCACCAGCATGATACTAGGCACTGCAGCAGGTGGCATGGTGGAAACTACATTAATAAGTGAAGCACCTTTTGGGGAAGACACAGTAACTGGCAGGCTCACAGTGGGAATAGTTGGTGCCCCACCCAGTGGTATAACAGGTGCAGCCATAGAAACCACAATGGAAGGCAATGTACTGATAAGACTGGGTTAGACAAACTGGGCAGTATATATGCTAAACCCAACCTGTGTAGTAGGGGCTGTATGTGGCTTTGGTAGGAACACCTTCCCATTGTCAGTACTCCCACCCCCCAGCTGGGTCCTAGCAATGGCAGCACTCTCAGGCAGAGAAACATCACAGTTCTCTTCAGACCCATAACTTGGCCCCATAAGCAGTATTCACATCAGTACAACATACGTGAAGGTAGCACCGCTACCGGTTTTGGCACTCATTGCTTGCTACAATAGTCCCAAGAATGCTCCTAGACGTAGAATCTAGCTCTTGGATCCTCTTCACCCAGTGGGCTTCTTAGTTTCCTCAGCCACCACCCATAGCTTCTCGAGTTTGGCTTCAATTCGTAGTCCATCAATCATCCTCTACTTCTCTACACCTTATTTCGTTGGGTTACGCATGTTGTTATTGTTGCATCCAATTATCTCTTGTCTGCATACATGAATTGTAATTCAATTTGTGGTAGCGTGAACTCTGAACTTCAAATTTATGTTGTTAGTTTGCCATTGTTGCATATGCATAATTTGCTTGTCTTGTTTCTGTAATTTTTGGCACTACCATCCCTACATCCTTCAACATTTTAATGAAATGTTTTTACACTTGTATACACAGTCATAGGTGGAGGAAGATCAGGGGGCACACAAACAAAACTGTTTGACCTTTGTACTAATAAAATCGCATTTTGCAGCAGGAGCGATTTTTAAATGTGTGCAGAAGATTGCGCGCTCCAAAATGTCGTCCTATTTGTTGATTTGCAGACAGTGTTGTACTAGATCCCCCTTAGAGGCATTCTGACAAGTAAATTAAAGTGAGCTGTTCCCTCAGATGTGATCAGAAGTATATACATGTATTTACCAAGAGAGCAAGGGGGGGAGCACAATATAGTATGATGATTTCAAGGGGGGGGCACGTGCCTCTGGTGCACCCCCCATTTCTGCCATGATAGTGTGGCCATGTATTTATTGTACATATGTGTTGTATACTAGTACATCTAGCAATTTGTGTATATACTTCTTTGTTGTATATACCTGAATGTATGTGTATTTGTTGCAGTCTTGGCAGTAACAGTATCAGTGATGAAGGAGCAAGAGCTGTTGCTGATGGTATGAAGTATTGTACCAGTATACAGACATTACAGTGAGTTACATTACAGTTGTCAATAACGTAGTGTGGCCACATACTTATTCTATACAACTTGAATGGTAGCCAGCGGAAGAGGCAAGGCCGATTACATTAACGTGCAGGCAGTCCTGGGTCCAAAATGCATCATCTGTTACATACGTACATACATACATACATACATACATACATACATACATACATACATACATACATACATACATACATACATACATACATACATACATACATACATACATACATACATACATACATACATACATACATACATACATACATACATACATACATACATACATACATACATACATACATACATACATACATACATACATACATACATACATACATACATACATACATACATACATACATACATACATACATACATACATACATACATACATACATACATACATACATACATACATACATACATACATACATGAAAATCCGGCACCAGCTGTACGACTAGGTGGGCTCGCTCCATTTGCCAACTAGTACATTACCAACTTACGAATTTGAGTACCTGCATGTATATTGCTTCCTTGTTTGTATATACCTGAATGCATGTGTATTTGTTACAGTCTTAACAGTAACAGTGTCAGTGTTGAAGGAGCAAGAGCTGTTGCTGATGGTATGAAGTATTGCACCAGTCTGAAGTCATTAAAGTGAGTTACACTTCAGTTGTCAATAGCATAGTGTGGCCACTTACTTGTTGTACACGTTGTATACTAGTACATAAGCAATTGCTTCCTTGTTTGTATATACTTTAAGGTTACTATTAATTGCGGTTACTAATTTTAGCGTTTTTGAATGGAGGGTTTTTGGCGAACACTAATTTTAGCGATTTTTTATCTTCACTATACATTAACAAAACAACATTATGTGGCAATAATGACTGACACAATACCAGTTTATTCATAGAAATTCTGATAGTAATTGTGTAGTTTAGTCAATTGCTAGTAGTTTTGGCACTTCTCTCAGCTAGTCTCGAGGCCTCAGGGTACAGGGTTGGGGGGCAGGAGTCGAAGGGGCTGAGTGGTATTGACCCCACTAGCACTAATACACAGATCCCGAGACGTGTGGCTACGAGGCCTTCTCATCCGTTCTCCAGTTTGGAAGTGGTCTTGGTGAGCCTGCCGACGAAATACGTCTTCCGTTTGTCGTTTGAGATTGAATATTTGTATTCTATTTAAGCGAATTTTCGTTGCGGTTTGAATATATTAGCGCACATATAATTTAGCGATTTCACAGATTCCCGCTAAATTCGTTAAAATTATTACCCGCAATTAATAGTAACCTTAATGTACCTGATTGTATGTGTATTTGTTACAGTCTTAGCAGTAACAATATCAGTGATGAAGGAGCAAGAGCTGTTGCTGATGGTATGAAGTATTGTACTGGTCTGCAGACATTACAGTGAGTTACAGTACAGTTGTCAATAATGTAGTGTGGCCACGAGTAAATAAAAAATTTAGGAAATTTGAAGTGTAATAATATTATAGGGATTGCATAAAAATGAACGGAGACAAGATTGGGACACAGACATGCTATGTACATCAACATACCTTTAGTACGTTGATGTATCTGTGTCCCAATCTTGTCTCTGTTCATTTCATGCAATCCCTATATTACACTTCAAATTTCCTAAATTTTTTATATAGTGGTCTCTTGTCATTTTTTAGCTATAATTCTCACTAGAATATGATATCTGGCCAAGTATTGCCGTTAATCACTCTCTGAGCTACTGTATAAATGTGTGATTAGTAGGGCATTTGTGTACATATTATGCTTACTTGTTTGTATATACTTGAATATATGTATTTCAGTCTTAACAGTAATAATATTAGTGATGAAGGAGCAAGAGCTGTTGCTGATGTCATGAAGTATTGTAACAGCCTTGAGAGATTACAGTAAGTTACATATTCAGAAGTCTATGATACATGATGGGTCACCCCGATTTAAAGAACATGCCTAGTTACATGCAACAGCGAAGGCCTGGGAACGGGGGCTAGGTTATTCCCATATACTGAGTAATATTAACTGCCATTTTCATATACTCCCAACTTCACAAGGTGTCATATGATGTTTATTACTATTTCTACAGTTTGTCATATAATCAATTTACTGATGAGAGTGTAGATGTGTTGTGTGATCTCATAACAACTCACAAGTCTCTCTCTCACCTCAAGTTAGTCTAATTCCTACATGGTATGCGTTGAATGGTGTGTTTCGAATGGGTAGAGAGGTACTCTTACCTATACCTACATGTGGCATTACTCTTTCTTTTACACAAATTATTGCATTTCACTGATATAGTGTCGATATACTGTGGATATGTGTGACAGATACTGATGTATTTGTTCCACAGGGGAAGTCCTTCCCTCTCTTCTTCACTTGTAATATGTTGTCTGAACATACATAAAGCCATATACAATGTCAATTTATATCACTGAGGTTACCGTATTCCAGTAATCATATTACATTCACATACAGTCATTACAGCCCTGTATAGAGGTCAAGGTTTTATGCCTAACCATTAATGAGGGTGTTTTCTTGTGTATGTATGCATATAACCCTAGGCAATGGATGTGTATGAAGCTGTATAGGTAATGGGAAACTGTATCAGCCCATAACAGTCCTGGACATAGCTTGCTGGGTTCATACATGTCGTTTGCCTAGGGATATCCAACAAATCTGTTGCATTACCCAAACAGGACACCATTTGCCGTTGCAGGGCTCATGCTGTCCTTTCTGGGCACTGCAACATATATATATACATATATATACACATATACATATATATACATGATCTTCCATAATATTATGATGTCATGTACAGGTTGGGGAGTAATAAGTTCACTGAGTCTGGGAAGACCAGGCTACATCAGGCAGAGCAGGAGAGAAAGAAGCTGACTGGGTTTGAAGAACTATATCTGGATACATAGGCATATAGTCTCTATAGAATTATTGTATGTTTTACACATATCACGTATATATATACCCACACCTATGCATATGCGTGTTTTGAGGCCTACCTGAGTACAATAGCCCGGTGTAATAGTGAATATTGTCCCCCCCAAAAGTTGTCCCCCCGGACATTATTCACTAGTGAATACTGTCCCCCGGACATTATTCACTAGTGAATAATGTCCCCCTAGGACAATATTCACTGGTGAATATTGTCCCCCTTGGTGAATAATGTCCCCCATAAGATTCTTTGTTAAGGTAACTGTAGTTCATCTCCTACGGCATTTCTGATAGGGGGGACATTATTCACCGGTGAATAATGTCCCCCCTAAAATACAGCTGGCTGACCGATAGCCTCGTACCAGGCCGCGTGGGGGATGGGACGAGGCTGTAGCGGCTCAGAGAGGTATGTAAACTCTCACTACTAGCCCTAAAATGATCATAGCTCTGCTTTTTAGGGCTAGTGGTTAGAGTTTACATACCTCGGTCAGCTACGTGGCCTCGACGACTCCTCCACGCGGCATGGGTACGAGGTAGCAGTTGGATTTCTAAGTTCCTAACCGCGTTGCCTTTAATTTTAGATGGTTTTGTGTTGTTATACACACTGTGAAATAAATTGCTGTTGCGATTCGCCATAACGTCGTGTGAGTGCTGGCGAGTACTTCTGGGAGGGGGACAGTATTCGCTAGTGAATACTGTCCCCCCACCATAAAATTACCACGTTTGATATCTTGGAAGGCTTTCAGAGCTTTCTACAATGGGGGGCATTATTCACTGAGGGGGGACATTATTCACTAGTGAATAATGTCCGGGGGGACAATATTCACTAGTGAATAATGTCCGGGGGGACATTATTCACGGGGGGACAGTATTCACTCCGACAGGGTATATATATATACCCACACCTATGCATATGCGTGTTTTGAGGCCTACCTGAATACAATAGCCCGGGTTGAACGTGCCCTGTGTTCCCCACCTGGATCTGCCACTGCCATACATGTGTGACTTAATCATCCATCAGATGCTTAGAAAGACAAGGCAAGGCAATACAACACAACAGAAAGACACAGTAACACAACAAAACTCACCCAAAGCAGTCATTTTTCAATTTGCTGCCTCGGTATATAACAGATGAACTACCTAGCATACAGAGCCGTAGCCATGACATGAACTGGTCCGGTTTTGTGTGTGTGCGCGCGCGCATGCGCTTGGGGGCACACTCCCAGGAAAATTTTGGGTTTTGGACGTCCTTCTGAGATCTGCAGCTGGCTGGATTTGAGGGGTATATTAAGTTCCTCAGGTGAGGGAGGAACAGATGGTAAGAGTTTACCTGTATGTACATATATGTGGGACTCCGCCGATGATTGTGGGTGCGTGGTAGTGGTGCTACGATAGCTTTTTAAATAGTAGTATTGTTATTTCCATGGTCACACTACAAGAAAAGAGGCTACACAGACAGTGATAATGGACAGGTTGTCTTCCAGACATAACTATTACTGTCACTTGTAATGTTTACATCACATAAATAATAGCATACATAGAAGGTGAAAAGGTGAATTGCAAATGCATAACTATACATGTATGCACTAAACACACACTAGCTGCTGTAACATACAATGTGGTGATGAAAGTACAAGTGTCACTCCTCTGTATGTGGCAAGAGTTGAGTAGTTTCTGGTGTTTCTTTTCTACACCAGCTGCAATGAGGAACGATATGTTTGATGTAGACAACTGACCAGACGATAAGGTACAGTAGAGATAAAAAGAGTATAGTGATTTGTACTAAAAACACAACATAGTTATAGCTGCCTCGAAATAGCCGCGTAGTAATTATAGAAGCTAGATTTACATCGCTCGCGTAAGCCGCGAACCCCCTGTAGTATTTACATAGAGCGCTAGTGGATCTGTACTGTAGCCATTGTTAGATTTAAAGTTGTGGTGAGGCCAGGTGGCTATTAGACTAATGCTGTTCCAAAAAAAGTGGTGAGGCCCTGCTGTTGCCACGGCCAGCTATGTAAAACCATTGCCAACGTAGGTTTCAGAGCGCATAATTCCTTAGGGAAGACAGGTCATTTTTCGAGATGGAATTTTTAAGCGGCACGCCTGCCCCCTGTATGGCTCCATCACAGGCGCTTGATATACCAATCTGTAGCTAAATCACTGTAGTATATATGCTCATGTAGGCTGGATCGAATACAACGGATCCAATCATCCAACACAAAATATTTTTATCTCGATTTGTATGTTAATTACTAGTACGTACTTGAGTAGTTCGAAGGGTATCTGTGTAGGAAGCTGGAAATTGCCCCCAAGCAGCTTACCGTTAACTCAATTTCCGGCTATATCTCCGCTTTGGAATCACCTAAGTATGCGCGACCCAAGGTTTGACGGTGTAGCCGCTAGATCGGCCCTCGGTAGATCTACATGGCTGTATAGGCAAGTATTCCGAGTAAGAAATGATGTAGTACGTATCAGTCAATAAAAAAGCGATCAAGTGAGGATACAGTAACACAATACTACATGCATTTGGAAAGCTAAGTTCACGTTTCTGATTTGCATGCATGGACGGGATAGACGGGTTGATATAGCAACCACGAATGTAGTTGATCAGCTCTTATTATCGCTTGCTAGGGGCCTGGATGTGGATGGATCAGCAGCTCTTGTGACTAGCTAGAGATAGCTACGACTCGGCTAGGGTGAGGCGTGGTTATATTGAATACTGCGTTTACCAGTGCATGCAGAATCTGCGAGAATTTCGGTTGGTAGAAGGTCCTAGATCGCCACAGACATGGTATAGATAGGCGCGGTAGGGGGTGAGGCATTCCAGTATTCTGTCGTGACCGCATTAATTTAGGAACTCATGGACAGCCCTTATAACTTAGCCATTACTATATTAGTGCATGTTTCATACTCTTCCTGTGCTATGCTCACCTACTTCTTGTTATCACCCATATTCCTCCTACATCTTTACTATTTCTATTCAGCATTCTGTTGGTGTGATATCCTTTACATTTCTTGAGTTTCATATCACCATGCATAGGATAGTATATAAGTGCATGCTCTGTCCATGTAATATTCATTATCATCCATCTATTCAACCATCTATGGCAGCGAGTTAATAATCTTCCAAACGACCGTTAGTAGTCAACTTGAACTACTACAATTCCATTCCAGTAGTCCATTCCACAATTCCATTCCACCGTTCCATTCCACGGAATCAAGACTCCCATCCGCCACTGCTTCTCTTGTAGTGTGGCCTCAATACTAATACTCAAGAAGCTGCCACAGCACCATTGCCATTGACCACGCACCCACAATCATTGGCAGAGCCACACATACATGTACATACCGGCAAATCCTTGCCATCTCTTCTTCCCTCACCTGAGGAACTGAACTTACCCTTATTTGCCCTTCAACTCCAGCCAGCTGCAGATCCTCAATCAGGCACTGAAGTAACACTGTTTTCTGATTCTTATCGGCGCGCATGCGCTACGAGGGTTACGGTACTTGGTCGTGTCTGTGTGTGTCTGCTAAGTCACATCTCACTTCTGGAGCGTCTGTTCTTCCTGAAAATACTGTCGCGTACTCAGCGGGCAACGGAGGTCAAAAAATTTTATGGGGTTTTCTTTGAAACCGCTCCGTTCAAGAGTTATGGCGTGAAACGCAAGCGAAAGAGCCAATAGATCTAGCCTACTCTGGGTTAATGGCATATATATTTATTTATATATGTATTTATTTGGTTTCTGATTTTAGTGTATATGTTTGTTTCTATGTTCTGTATCAGTTTCAATGTTTCTGTGATGTTCTATTGTCTATTGGCGTTCACCTGAGCCCCGGAAGTTGTTGAGGTTTTACGTACTACGCAACCGCGCGTCATTTTGACAACTTCCTGCATGTTTGCGGGTAGTGGTATGCGCAGGTAACTGGAGGGAAACCACGAAGCAGTGCTGAACGCTACGTGAAGTGCGTTTTACGAGTGCTGTTGGCTTAGTTAGGCCGAAGGCTAGGGATAAGTGGCTAAAGGTGAGCCATAACGCTGGAAGCCTGTTGATCCACGATGTCATAGTTCACTTGTACCGTTTTGACTGCTATGCTACATCTCATTGTAAATATGGGAGCCTAGCTAGCATTACTAACCTGAGAATCCTTGTGTTGTCTGGGTAGCCCGTCTGTCTTGCTGATTTTCACACCAACAAACCCTTCGAGCACGTAAGAAGCCTTCGCGCGTAAACGGCGCGTACGGTTGAGGTCACGCGCACTACATTCCTCGCGGTCAATGGCATCTCTATACTTTACTTATGGGACATACAGCTATCTTTGGAGTGGTAGGGATTCAGATTTAGTGAGACCTATCATTCGACGCGGCAAAACGCGAGAAATCCAATGGTACTTTTTATTTTGAAATTGGGTGAAAAATAAGAGAGTTATTGCCAAAATTCGCATGGGCGCGTAGTTTATAATAATAATATAAACTACGCGCCCATGCGCATAGGCACGGAGGATCCATGGGCGCTTACGTAACTAGCTCGATAGACTAAAATCGCACGTGCCTTTCCAGCATTCACGCACGCGCGTTATAGAGATCTAGCGCGTGCGCTTTCAAGGAATCACGCACGCCCGGACGCGGAGGAAGTAGTGAGGTGTGTACATGTGTCTTGGTAATGTACATACGTACATGGGGTGGACACATATGCTTGTTTACTCATGCAAGTTGTGATGTAGCAACAGCTACTATAAATTGTGAGTATTTAGTGTACAAGCTTAGACATGGAGACTCCAAACAAATGCAATTAGCTATAAATCGTGTAATGCATGCGGAATAAATGAAACTATCCAGTCTTAGTGGCTTGCTTTCTGTTGGGAAAAAAGTTGATTTTTAAACAAGTACAACTGATGATATATAGCTCACCCATGTAAGTTATTCTCTTTTGAACATACCCTTAAGTCTGGAGCTAGTTCGTACGAACCCAAGCCATTACTAGTCGATAGTATTAGTTGTGTATATAGTGTAGACCAAGGAGATATGTGTGCTGCTGTGAAAAGACTATATATTAACTCACAAGAGTTGTAGGTGTTATCATGTGTCTGTGTGGTATCATTCTGGTACTGGTAACTGTGTTCTTTGCATCTGTCAGCAGTAGTGAACTAGTCACAGCAGTGGAAGATGGCACCTGCCCTCCATGGACATTATATCGGAACAACACTTGTCAATGTGGGAATATAGTACAGGGAATCATCCAATGTAATATTACTAGTGATACATTGACCTTGCAAATATGTACATGTATGACATATGATCCTAAAACTAATCACAGTGTTGCAGGAAGATGTGCCTATTCATGTATTGCTCACTTACTGCAGCAGCCAGTTTATCATCTACCTATGATAAGAGAGAATTTCACTGAGTTAACATGTGGTATGTGGAAAAGAGATGGACCACTCTGCTCAAAGTGTATCCAAGGTCATGGATTTCCACTGTATACATATGACTTGAACTGTGTCCAATGTACTAGCTTCCACATCAAAGAATTATTTGAGTTTTTTGCAAAGTCACTAATTCCACCAACAATTCTGTGTATTGTAGTAACAGTTTTTCACTTGAATGCACTGCAGCCTCCATGGAGTTTATTTGTGTTAGTGGCACAACTGATATCATCACCTCCTGCAATGCAGAGTACATCAAATCATATTTCAATTTCTAAGATTTCTTCTGCATTAGTAGCAACTATATATGGCCCTTGGAATCTTGATTTCTTTAGAGCACTCTATCGTCCCAAATGCATCAGTCCACACATTAATTTCATACATGCATCTCTTATAGATGGTGCAATTGGTCTATATCCACTAGTGTTAGTGGCTGTTCTGTACACATTTGTGACACTTCGTGATCGTGGCTATAAGATTATTGTCCAAATGTGGAAACCTTTTCATTATTTACTGGCACGTTTTCAAAGTAGAATTAACCTGAAGACATCTCTGGTTGACACATTTGCTACACTACTTCTTCTCTCATACGTAAAAATTGGATATGCTGCATTTTATGTATTGACTCCAACTCGACTGTGGAGTCCAGATGGATCCCATGTGTGGGTTGTATATATTGATCCCTCTTTGCAATACTTTGGTCCATCCCATGCTGGATATGCCATCGTAACTTTACTTCTCTCATTCACAGTACTCTTTGTACCAGTCATGATTTTATTTCTCTATCCATGTCAATGTTTCCAGAAATGTCTCAATCGTCTTCACCTCAGGTCACTAGCACTTCATGCCTTTGTGGATGCTTTTCAAGGTTATTACAAAGATGGAACTAATGGCACTCGAGACTGTCGCTACTTTGCCGCACTTCAGCTTGTGCTTCGCTTACTTTTTCCTTTGGCATTTTCACTTACAGTGGAACTAATTACATTTGCCTTTTTATCAATTTTTGTTTTGGTTTTGTATATAACTCTATTTGTAATTGCTCAACCATATAAAGATGCAGTGTACAATAAAACAGATATTCCACTCCTAGTGACATTACTTTGTGGACCTGTTACATTTTACTTTAGCATACTATATTGGATAAATCACCCAACTTCATTTTCAGATTTGAAAGGAATTTTTGCTCTATTACTCTTTGTGCCACTACTGTACCTTATCATCTGGTCATTTGTCTACATCAAACATATCATTACTCATTGCAACTGGTGTAGAAAAGAAACACAAGAAACTACTCAACTGTTGGCACATGCAAAAGAGTGACACTTGCACTTTCACCACCACATTGTGTGTTACAGCAGCTAGTGTGTGTTTAGTGTATATATGTATACATGAATAGCATATACACAAATTTATATTATTCACCTTCTATGCAAATGTCGTATATATGTTGTTTATACTCTGTCACATTGATATTGTGGTTGTAAAGCTAAGCAATTAGTCATGCCACAAGAATAACTTGAACAGCTTAACAGCAGTATAGTCACTTCTCTTGTAGTGTGTGTTTACGTAATAGAGCTTTGTGTAAACAGGAACAAAATGCCTGAACACGTGCACTATCCAGCTGTAGTAGTTTGTCATCAGTTGGGAAAAGGTTGTTTTTTAAAACAAGTCACTTAGTTTATAATAACTAAATCTCGTGGTCACATCTTTCGCTGCATGTGTATACACTGGTAGTCAGTAATGAAGTGACGGCGGTGTACTGCGTACTTCATATGGTTGTCCTGAATATGAGATTTAATCAGTTAGTATTATCATGTGTCTCTGTGGTCTATAGCTAATTCTGGTAGCTACTGGTTTCAGTGTTCTGTGCACCTCTCAGCTGTACTGAATTAGTTGGTCAGACACACATGGACACACACACACAAACACACACACACACACAACACACACACACACACACACACACACACACACACACACACACACACACACATGCCAAAGCACTGTAACCCTCACTGCGCACATGCACCAAGAGTTACTGATGTAGCTATTTTTATAAAAGCCAACTGACCATATACCAATTCACTTTCACTTGCCACACTTGCTCAATTGACTATAGCTATATACCTCTCATACAGGTACAGGAATAACTAGCTGTAGATGAATGCACAACAGTGTGGGGCGAGCAGGACCCACTTAGTCCTACAGGTAGAAATAGCATCGTGTGTGTCTGCGTGCACATAATATCGAAACTCTACACAAATACATAATGGAAATATTGATGACAGACACATACCCATGTGAAATTTTCTAACTACATGCATTGGACTCGCTCCTGATCACTGTACACGTGATGTACTCTACTTACATATGCATGTATACCACATATTTATTACTTTGGTTGGTAAAAGTCCTAGATATGATGAAGAATACAGTGAAAGCATTAGATGGGAAGCAAAACAGAAAACTGATGAAATGTCAACAAAAATGTTTATTGCAGTTAGTGCATGTGCAGGTCAATTGTGCTGACGTGTTCTTTTGGCTCTGAATGCAGTGGTCTGATCTTCATAGAGGTGAAAGGTTAGTTTTCACTTTCGTTATACCCTCATGCCTTCTTTCCCCTTCCCTTCCCCTGGGGTGGGGGCAATTGTCATGTGATGTACTCTACTTACATACGCATGTATATCACACATTTATTACTTGGGTTGGTAGATAGACCTAGATGAGATGAGGAATACAGTGAAAGCATTAGATGGGAAGAAAAACAGAAAACTGATGATCTGTCAACAAATATGTTTATTGCAGTTAGTGTATGTGCAGGTTAATTGTGCTGACTTGTTCTTTTGGCTCTGAATGCAGTGGCTGGATCTTCATAGAGGTGAAAGGTTGATTCCTGTTTTCATTGTTATACCCTTGTGACTTCTTTCCCCTTCCCCTTCCCCTCGGGGTAATGGGGGTGGGGCCAATTTGAAGTGGGGAGCAAGGAAAGAGAGAACTGATCCTCGGGTTGTTGGGCAAGTTGTTGGTGAAATACCAAGTCTGTTGTACGTGATGGAGCACTATCCCCTGCATGCAGTTGAAGGTTTTAAGCTGGCCAATGAGGTTTGAGAATCTGATGGTGGTGGTTGTGCGTCTCAGTTCGATCGTACTGCAGACAGTCTCTGTTTTTCTTCACCACCACTATTTAGGGTGATATCAGCAAGTAGCACTTGGATTGTCTGTTTTGCCATCATGATTAACAGAGTTTTTACTTGCTCTATGCTTTAAATAAGGTGGTTGCCAATCACAGAGGGTGGGGGAAGGAGCTGTCAAACTTACAGAAGAAGACCGCATTTTCACCTTTACAACAGTAGTCATGTGAAATCGGAGCTTCTTCCGCTTTGGTGCTGTTTTCTTTGTTTCATTCTTGTCTTTTGAATGGAATGGATTGGTCCAATTTTATGAAGCTCTCAATAACCCTGACTGTTGTGTAGGTTGGAGCTAAGTTCTCTGCTTGAGGAGCAATGGGATGGTAGCGCGGATCCACCATCTTGATAGTTGAGCTGCTGTGTGGTAGGGAGTTGTATTGTACACATTTTGATTATTAGACGATGAAGCAGTGGTAGAAACACTATTGTGTGGCGATGAAGGAGATGGGAAAGGATGTAGAGAGGTGTGTTGTGATCTATGTGGTTATGGTTGTTTCGGACAGTCACATTAAATAATTGTAGTAGCCAGAGTAAAGGAGAGCCAGGCGCCTATTTTCAGGAATGAGTTACGTAAGTATTAATTTATCTAACAGTATATACCTTTTCATGTGTAGCCTTGTACGCTGAGCAGAACGGCGTAAGAAAATTGAATGCGTCTGAATATAGATTCCTTACTCTAAGCGTCATTGACTGAGTGGCAAAACCCCGACTGTTTACCTTGATTTACCAACATTTGTACACAGCACTGTCACTGCAGCCTAAGTGGCGAACAAGCATGTATTTATTTACATCAGGTGACGTACTATGTATATGTAATGAGCAAGAAGTGAGGCAAGAAGAAATTTGAAGGGCCTTGGGTACGAGGTAAAGCGTTTAACGGTTACATACAAGACCGTATGTGCACATGGCGTAGATCAATGTGGAGAGGGGCAATTAGAAAGCGGAACAAACGGAAACGGAAAGTGGAAACGGGAACGTTCACTTTGTGCTCATGCGCATTTCATTCCTCGTCTTCCTCATTGATTGCTCACCCTAGGCTGGTAACAAGATCCCATGACCATCCGCTTTTTAGGCAATGCTCTTACCAACTGAGCTACGGAGGCAGCTCAGCTGGTTGGGCTCTAATCACATATACAAACAGGACCGGAGCAGCTCCAAAAAGGGTGGTAGGGCAACTGTGCAGTGGGTAGTGCGGCTGTTACGTTTACACATGGAGGCGAAAGGTCTAGCTAACTAGCGGTAAGCGGCGCGCGTATGCGCGCGCACACGAATCGAAATTGCTTCCGCCCCTCCTGGCCTGCTGTATGGCTATATTTAGTCTTTAGTATTATTTTCCAGCCTCGTCCCGGGCCCAGACCTGTCTACATATGTATATCCAACAGCTGTGTGTGGTGGAACCTGCTTATTAGATATGCGTCTCAACATAAATTTAACCACACCCAAAGGGGATTACGCGGGGTGCGAATCGAAAATCATACAACATAGCGCGACTGCGAACGCAGCTCACTATCTCGGATTATCATAGCACGTCATTTCCTGTGTGGACCACCAAAAAGTGGTAGGGCAAATGCCCTACCTGCCCCACCGTCTCCGCCGGCCCTGTCAAAGCGAGACAAAGCAACCAATGCCAAAGCATCACAAACCTGGCAACTGATAAACTATAAAGGAGAAGGCCGCGGTAATTAAACCAGCATAAGATGCCAAACACCAAACCATGTATAGTATACCATATATAGGTACCCCCACAACCCCCCCCCCCCCCCAGGCCCCCCGCCTTGGCTAGTTCCGTAAGTGCCCATGGATCACCCGTGCCTATGCGCATGGGCGCTTCGAGTTCTTCGCTGTATATTTTCCTTAGCTATACTCCTAGACTTGAGGTGGGGTTCCAATGTATAGACGGCTCAGCCAACATTTGTTGATTATTAGATTCTCAAGTGTCACGTAAATTACATGAGGGCCGGGGTTCATTATCATTATTCATTAAAAGCAAGGTGCACGACAAAGAACAATAAACAAATAGAAATGATGATTAATCTCTCTTTTCAATGGTCTAGGGAACAAGTATTTTGTTCCTGGAAGTACGTGATAGTTTAGCATCGTTTAGACTCTATATACTGGAGAAGAAATCGGGTAGATGGCAAATGTAGGAATGCACGTAGCCCTTTGCACATGGTCACTGATGTAACAAAATGGTCGACTTTATGTAAGGTAACTAGGGGTAACTCCGGACGAACTTTATTCTTTTTAACACAGCTTTGCCAATACAACAGATATTTTAACCAAATCAAGGGTACACTTACATTGATACATCAACAGCATGTGCATACAAACCAACTTTGGATACGTAAGCTCGCGGCTGCATTACCGCCCCAAACCTTAACCGCATCATAAATTAGTGGGTCGGGTAACTTCGGACAGTAGTGCATGTGCAGTTGAATGTGGCAGTTTTAGAGTGATTAGTGTGAACATAATTATATCAAAGACATATCAGCCTTGATTTTCACCAAATGTGTGTCAGATAATCCGACACACATTTTGTGAAAATCAAGGTTCCTTGTAGCATCAGTAAAGTTTTTACGACATTTGGCCGCGAATAAGTGATACTGTAGCCCCCTGGAATTAGAAAGTAGAAGCCGTGTTGTCTTCACACACAGGTCCAGGTCAGTAGGTATCCTCAGTCTAAGTTTATAAATATAGGTTGTATTTTCAATGAGTTACAAAGGTAGACATCGGAAATGTCCGGAGTTACCCCCCGTCCGAAGTTACCCAGCGTTACCTTACTGCATAAACGTGAAAGAGCCATAACTGTCGAACGAACCATTTATTTTAAAATCTTTCCCATAGGTCGCTGATACATATGGTGTCCTTTTTTGGAGTTTTTATTAGGCGCAATGGCAGAATTCGCCGAACAGACACACACACGCACGCACGCACGCACGCACGCACGCACGCACGCACGCACACACACACACCAAATACTGTAACCCCCCTGCGCATGCGCCGAGGGTTAATTAGACTGGCAACACATTGTCATGTCATGTACGACATAGGCCTCTTTGTACATACCTTACTGTGAATGTGAATCTGATGTCTTCTGCATTGGTATGTTGTGAGATATAACATACAGAATTTGGCCATTCAGCTAGTGGTAGGTCTGTGGGTAAGAACATCTGTCAAACTGAGGAAACACTGAGTGAAGTGATTGTTTTTTAGGAGAGTTGTGTTCAATTGTCTTGAGATCCAAAAATTCGTGCATAGTATAGTTGAATGCTGTATACTGTACAAGACTGAACTGCCTAACAATGCTCCACATGTGCACCTGTAAGCAGTAAACTGCCTAACAGTGTCCTGTGCACCTGTAAGCAGTAAACTGCCTAACAGTGTCTTGTTGCCTGGTAGAGTAACAGATCAAAGGCTAAAGTGTGCCAACATATCATATGTGGCACACTTATTACATCACTAATTACATGAGGCTAGTAAGGGAGTGGTTAGGGGCTGGGAAACCATAGAAATGGCAACAAATTAGTTGTTGCATGGGCCCTCGTGCTCACACAGGATATGTTGGCACAGTTATGATGTAATCCCTCGGGCTGTATATCATAACTGTACCAACATATCCTGTGTGGCACTCGGGCCCATGCAACAACTAATACTTGTGTACCTGTAAGCAGTAAACTGCCTAACAGTTTCTTGTGTACCTGTAAGCAGTATATAGTGAGCTGGTTACCTGTCCTCCATGGGCTAACATCAGAACACTACTTCTTCCGATCCTTGTCAATTTGGTAGTATTGGACATGAAATTCCTCCGGCCATTGTAATATTCCTAGTTGTGCATTGACCCTGCAAAGTATAACATATAATCCTCTCACTATAGCTAATAACAGTTTTGCAGGACACTGCGCTGCCTATTCATGTATCAGAGGCAGAGAACCTGGGGAGGGGTAGGGGGGGCTTGAGCCCCCCCACTTTTTGATAAGGGGGGGCTGAGCCCCCCCAAAATTGGAGGTTGTCATGAAGAATGTATTAACTACTAATAGTCTATGCCGGATATATTCAGAATGAATCTATATAATAATACCCCCCCCCCCCAACTTTATGAACGCCAAGCCCCCCCACTTTTGACATGCTGTCTCTGCCTCTGTGTATCATTAACTTGGCACAACCTGTTTTTCAACTACCTATGATAAGTATAGTGTTACATTTGAGGCTACAGAATTCACGAGGTTACATGGTTCCTGGGTAATGTGTTTCAAAAATGCAGTGTTGGAATAGACCTTTAATTTGCAACTGTTGAAACAAGTTGTCATAACTATACAATCCCAAAAACAAATACAATGCATACATTGAAGTTGCATATATATTATTGTGAATGTGTGTATGCACTACTGTAACTGTATACATGTTAACTGTATACATGTATAAAACACACATTAGCTGCTGTACAGAATGCGGTGATAAAAGTGTAAGTGTCACTCCTCTGCATGTGCCAACAGTTGAGAAGTTTCTGGTGTTTCTTTTCTACACCAGCTGCAATGAATATTACGTTTGATGTAGACAACTGACCAGATGATAGGGTACAGTAATGGCACAAACAATAATACTATTACTAGAGCATGAATTCCTTTTGAATCTGAAAATGAAGTTGGGTGATTTATCCAATATAGCATGCTAAAGTAAACTGTAACAGGTCCAAACTGCAATGCAACTAGTAGTGGAATATCTGTTTTATTGTACACTTCATCTTTGTATGGTTGAGCAATTACAAATAGAGTTAGATATAAAACCAAAGTAACAAATGATAAAAAGGCAGATATAATTACTTCTTTTGTAAATGAAAATGCCAAAGGAAAAAGTAAGCGAAGCACAAGCTGAAGTGCTGCAAAGTAGCGACAGTCTCGAGTGCCATTAGTTCCATCTTTGTAACAACCTTGAAAAGCATCCACAAAGGTGTGAAGTGTTAGTGACCTGAGGTGAAGACGATTGAGACATCTCTGGAAACATTGACATGGATAGAGGAATAAAATCACTGGTACAAGCAGTACTATGAATGAGAGAAGTAAAGCCACAATGGCATATCCAGCATGGGATGGAGTGAAGTATTTCAAATTAATTAATGTACACAACCCACACATAGGATCCATCTGGGCTCCACAGTCGAGTTGGTCCCAGTACATAAAGAGCAGCATATCCAATTTTCACGTATGACAGAAGAAGTAGTGTAGCAAATGTGTCAACCAGAGATGTCTTCAGGTTAATTCTACTTTGAAAACGTGCCAGTAAATAATGAAAAGGTTTCCACATTTGGACAATAATCTTATAGCCACGATCACGAAGTGTCACAAATGTGTACAGAACAGCCACTAACACTAGTGGATATAGACCAATTGCACCATCTATAAGGGACGCATTTAAGAAATTAATATGTGGACTAATGCATTTGGGACGATAGAGTGCTCTAAAGAAATCAAGATTCCATGGACCATATATAGTTGCTATAAATATAGTAGGAAAATGTGAAAATGTAGCATAATACTGTAATACAGGAGGTGATGATAGCAGTTGTGCCACTAACACAAACACACTCCATGGAGGCTGCAGTATATTCAAGTGGAACACTGTTACTACAATACACATAATTGTTGGTGGAATTAGTGACTTTGCAAAAAACTCTAACAATTCTTTGATGTGGAAGCCAGTACATTGGACACACTTCAAGTCATATGTATACAGTGGAAATCCATGACCTTTGATACACTTTGAGCAGAGTGGCCCATCTCTTTTCCACCAACCACATGTTAACTCTGTGAAATTCTCTCTTATCATAGGTAGTTGATGAACTGGCTGTGAGAAGTGAGCAATACAGGAATAGGCACACCTTCCTGCAACACTCTGATTAGTTTGAGGATCATATGTCATACATGTACACATTTGTAGGGTCAATGTAGCACTAGTAATATTACACTGAATGATTCCATGTACAGTACTCCCACATTGACAAGTGTTGTTCCAATAGTATGTCCATGGAGGACAGGTGCCATCTTCCACTGCTGTGACTAGTTCACTACTGCTGACAGGTGCACAGACCACTGCAACCAGTACCAGAATCAGATGACACAGATGCATGATAACACCTACAACTCTTAATAGCAATTAATATTTTCAGCAGCAGCACACGTATCTGCTTAGTATACACTACGCAGCTAATATATACTATTGGCTAGTAATGGTTACACAGCTAAGTGTATGATCAACTTATAATTATTGCATGCATGATGGTGAGCTAGCATAAGTTGTACTTGTTTTAATGACAATTTTTTTCCCAACAGAAAGCAAACCATAGTATTTTTTCCTGTATTTTGAAAAGCTCAACTGGCTGTTTTCTTAAACACAATATAATTTCCCCTGAGGTCTGAGCTCAAGTATACTGTACACAAAATACTCACTGTTTGTACATCACAATTATTTGTGACCTGTGTGGCAGAGCCTTTGAGAGCTCTTAAAAAGGCTAACAGTAGGATATTGACATTCCTTCTCAGTGAGCATGCGCAGCAAGGGTTACAGTACTTGTGTGTGTCTTTTATGCCAATTCAAGCAACAAAAGTCAGAGGAAATTTCTGTAGACTCTGCGCTATCAATATAGTGTGTGCGCTTTTACAAATACTGTAGGTTTGCACTTCAGTGCTTTTCATAATACTATATAGCATTTGTACATGTGTTTTAGTGGTTTTGTGTACATAACTCTGTGGGGAACAGTGACCATGCACGGCCTGTTGTCTACTGACTCACACATATCGCCATATATGCATGTATATGTTATATGTTTTCATGCTCTACACATGCTTTTCCATGCATATGTGTGTAAGCAATCAATGGAAGTGATGTGTAGAGAATTTCCAGTTATGACCAAGAACATAGAACATCATAGCTCTAGCCTATCTGGAGGATTCCCTATTGCAGAACCTTTATGAGTGACTTGCTTGTGCATAATATATACAAGTGTAAAAACATTTTCACTAAAAAGTTTAAGGATGTAGGGATTGAAGTGCCAAAGAGCAAGCACTGGTTCTGTAGATTTTGTTTCTCTGTGTAATCTATAAGCTAGTTCACTTTTTATCACCATTGTATGGCAACATTTCTGCACATGCGCACACTGAGGTCAGAGTGACTTGCTGCAAGAATAGCAAGGTGAGCAGCTTTTACAGTACCGTAAGAATAGCCACTGCATAGGCTTAATGGGCATGTCGACACAATCCCTACATATAGAGTCTTCCGACTCTATGATATACACCCAGAGTAATACACTCATGTTATATAACAGTGCATTAATTTATAATTTTTTATTCACTAAATATGTGAATGGCATAAAGAGCACAGTAAGATCAACCTTTAGGGAATGGTGGCTCATTAGGTGTATAAAGTATCCACTTCAAGGGTTCCTTCACACATTTCCTTATATATAAAGGAGTGTGTATAGGCTCTCTATGTAGGGATGGTTATACACAATATGTCTATCTCACGGGCTCTTGAACACTGTTGCGAGAAAAGTTCATGTGATTCATTTAGTCATGTAAACACACGGGGAAATAATTACTCCAGATGATGATTAGTTATGCCTACAAGCGACTTGATTCTGCAGAGGCTGTCTGTTTTCAAGTAACAGTGCTCACTCTGTTGGTGCTGGTCTACATACACTTTTAGTGCGTGATTCTGGAATGATCCATAGCCAAGCAGCAATAGACACTTCCCACGTGTGGCAATTGTTTTCTGTAGAAATGCTATGTAACCAGGTACTTCACTCTGACTCATCCCCTGGAATGTTTTCTCCCAATTTGCTATATTCATTTCAGAAGTCCCATAGGTTGTTTGCAAGAAGTTCTCACTCAACTCAAGAATGTAACTTTGAGTAAGGTCTTTCAGTGTTGTGCTGCCATATTTTCCTATGTCCATCCCTACAAACACACTAGACAAATGTGTCTGATTCATGATAGCATGGAGCCAATCAACGCCACTTTTAAGGCAGTCTTGAAGAACCTGCTTCCTCTTTTCAATATAGCCTCTATTCATAATTAGCCATTCAGATCTCACAAGAATACCTACATAAGCACCATTTGGTGGTAAGTACTTTGAAATATACCTTTCAGCATCATTGAGAATTTTTTGACTTGGTTTTAGCGGCAGCCTGACATTAAGGCCACCAATAGCAGTCAGAGGTGAAATATTTAGTTGTCTCCAGACATTGAACACCACAGTCACCTTGTGGGGTGATAGATCACCATAAATTTCAGCCCGGACACCGGATAGTGTATGGGATTTAATATCTAAGCAGTGAGCATGGAGAAGATTAAAACCCAGGACAGTTAGTGTTTCATTATATGATGCAATCTCTTGTCCCAAGGAGCATCTCCTAAAAAGTACAATTTCTATATAAATAACATTCTTTGATGCCGTTCTCAAGAAGTAGTCCCATGGCATTAGTGGACTCACTTTAGGGTACACTTTACTACTAGCCACATTCCAATCATCAATATCATACACATCGCTCATCTTCAAGTACGATACAGTCCCACTGCTGTGAAAAGCATTAGGATCTCCCAGAGGGAAACCGAACTTGGTTCCTACAAGGAATGGCTCCACTGTATGTACACCTAGCCATGCAGCCCAGCCCTGCAGGCCAAGTATATTGCCAATAGAGAACGTTTGCTGGTCCCAGAAGTGTACGGCCAACACAAAGCCTGTTTTGTTGTCTGTATATTGTTCAGCAGTATGGTCTGGGAGCCTGTTGATCTTTCGTACGTTAGACCTGTCTGTATCTGTACTGGAGCTAGTTTGATCAGTAGCACTGTGTAGAGAATCCACGTGTCCACCCTTTGGTATTACATTGTTCTGTGACTGTAGTAATTGTACAGATGAAGGAATGATTTTATGAATTTGTTTTTCATTCCTAAAATCAGAGTTACTTCCCTGCAATTTCTGTGTATGAACAGTAGAATGATCAGTTCTACTCACAGTGCCACGAGTCTGTTGCAAAAGTTTGCTATAACTAGTAGAAATATACTTATTGCTTGTTTCTACATACCGAGACTCCAAGTCTGATGTGGGGAGGTGACTATCAACTCTGTTGATATGCTTGCGAATATATTGAAGCAGGAAAAGTAGACAAGAAACTAACAACAACAACTTCCCAGCAGCTTTGAAAGATTTCAATAATCGAGCCATCTTGTTCACCTGCGTGACCTGTGACCTGTGACCTGATGCTCGCTAGCCTCGTGTCCAGACCACACCCCGAAACAATTTTTCATTTGATTAAACATTAAATTTGATGAAACAACAATGTTCTTTGCTGACATACACTGTAATACATCAATGGAAGTCTCAGCGGTAACTTCCGTATTGCGTATTGGTGTTCATAAGGAAGATATTCATTGCTGATCGGTGCCGCTTTAACATTTGGCGTTGCCAGGTTCTTTCGTTGCTGCGACCCTACAATGCAATCTATATAGAGTTAATTCAGTGTATTTCAGCTAGGCTTTAGTTCTGTTTTTCAGGGCTGACGAAAATCGGCTGGTCGCCTGACGTACGTCGCTTCTAATGGGCTCAAACTTCTAAATGTTAGTGCCATCATACCTCTCTGTAAGAGCATATAGTTAGATTTTGCGGGACACTGTTGAGCGCGCTGTTTAGACTGTCGATATTTAGATGCCTGACGAAGTTTGGTACATTGCAGATTACTAACGCGCCGACATATATTTTAAATTTGTTACCAACGGCGTTTCATACTCCCGCTCGCCAAACCTTGTTTCCATTCCCTATATCCTTCAACATTTGAATGGACTGTTGTATATATGACAAGTAAATAAACATATAAGAAATTAAGGAAATTTGAAGTGAATAATACTGATCACATAAAAGTGAACAGAGACAAGATTGTGACACAGACATGCTATAATACATCAACATGCGTTTGTTGGTACATTGATGTATATAGCATGTTTGTGCCCCAATCTTGTATATCTTACAGTAACATCACAATTCAGTCAATTATCTTATACCAGTTGTTTGTCAGGTGTTCTCTACCCTGATAGATCTATCATTAGAAGTGGAATCAACTTAATTGAAAGTGAAAATGACGAATATCCCTCTATATGGTTTTCAACGGAAGCAATCCCTATATACACAGTACTAACCATACACATGTACAGTACTACCATACTGTGATTACATAGAATCATACCTAATAGCAAATGTTACAATTTGCAACCAAATATTGTCCCTGCCATGTGCATGCAAATAACTGAAGATTTAATTGGGAAGAACATGTAAACAGCTACATTCCTCAATTAATAGAGCAATGTGGTTATCAGAGAGTTACTGAGTTAGTTATACATGGTTTATAATTAGTTTGTCTATGTTATTGGGCTGGGTTCCTTTCCTTTTCTTATTGCACTCTTTCCACACACTATCTGCTAGTGTGCTATATACAATGTACATGGATCGATGCCATTTTATCAATTACCATAGTGGTGTTATTGATGCTGCACTTTCTCAAGGTTCATGACCTGTGCTGCTTGCACATTTCAAGGTTCATGACCTTCACATATCAAAGCTCATGACCTGTTCTGCTGACCACTTCCTGTTCAGTTAAATCCTTACCTTAGCTTATACAACCGCTACTATAAACAAAGCAACAGGCTGTACGTAGGAGTTGACACTCATGCATGATAGAAGGTTTGCCGTATTTTGCTGCCACATTGAGAGATGGAGTACCCCTTCCAAATCCTCATTGGTCAGACAGCACTATTGTTGCTTTCTCAGGTATAGTACCCACTTAATATCGGTTACATTGACATCACCAAAATGCGTACATATGTATCAAAGTGCACACAGCAATCACACTCATAGTCTATATACTGCAGTAATGGTTAGGTTGGCTAATATCCAAAAGCTATATTATAGCTATGTAAGTGGCAATTAAACCAATTATGATGCTGTAGATTCCAGATTGACGAGCTGCTCCACTACTAGTACTGTTAATGGTATTGTTCACGTTACTGTTATTGGAAATGTTAACCATACTGTTAATGGTGAGACCAGCACATTCTAGAAAGTCATCAGGAACAGTCACACTGCTAAAACTCTGGCAAGTATCAGGAATTTCTATACTACAAACAGCAAATAGATCAGACGATAGCCCACGAAAAGTAATTGATCCAATTTCAAGAACTGAGCTATTAAAGTAGTGAACACAGCAACCAACTGTGTCAATATATTCTTCCAAAGAATTACTGCAGTTGGTAGAGCACACACCATCTGTCACATTGCCATCTTCTGAATCGGAATAACATTCGTCAGATATCGTCTCAAAGTATGAAGTTGGGTCGTCCATTGTAAAGCAAAATTCTCCTTTGTCGAATCCACAAAAGTCTACTGCATATGCAGCTTCAATGCCACATTCCCTGTTTATCTGTTCATACTCTTCACTATTCAACTTACACCCAAAGTAAAAAGATTGCCTTAGACTGCATTTCTCACTGCAGGGAGCTACATTGCGTTTGGCCACAATATCTGGAGCGTCGGCACATATTTCTGGCTGTTCTATGTTACAGTTCATCCACACTGAAGGCATTTTTGCATGGTCGTGGTAATGAATACAGCAGCCAACTCTATCAGAGAGCTGTCGGAGCGCCGTTTGGCATCCACCGCTACAGTTACTTGTAGAAAACCATCTGAAACATTGCCTGAAAAAGTCTTCGTATTTGCTTTCTTCTATACCTCTACACACAGCTCCGTTGTGATTAGTGCCACATGAAGAAAAGGCTTCTGTGCTGCCGTTGTAAAAAACGTTACTGCAATTACTGGTTTCAATAATCTCACTGGAAACTGCTCGAAGGAACTCTTCATCACAATCTGGAAGTGACAGTCTACGATAGTGCTCAGCACTGTATGGTAAACAAGTCCCCGTGTCTCTACGAAAAACTGCTGGTTGACTGAGAACGAGGCGGTGATTGTCTACATTAGCTTCCTTGTTGCCTTGTGACCCTGCTGAGAAGAGAGCCAATAAGGCATATACGATAACAGCTTTGGGTAACATAACTCGCTTATAATTATCATCCACCTCGGTATACAATACATGTTGCTTATATACGTACCCGTTTGCAGTATACGTAATATACTTGCAGTAGTAGGCGCGCGCAGGCTCCAATAAATAAATTTCTTTTTTCTGATCAGGTAGATTTAGTTTTCCCAACACACAATGCTGGCGGGTAGCCTTGATTTCCAGGCCTTCCCCGGCGGGCGGGTATTACCATTTGTGAGGGAGCGCGTTGCTCGGCGAAGCGAAATTAGGAACTTATTAGTTCTTAGAGCTCGAATGATGACCAGAAATAGCTGATTCTTTTATATATACAAAACTCAAAATTCAATAAGAATATGATCGCACAGGATGGTGGGTTATGGTGGGTTAAAGCAAGAGAAGAGTGCATGACAAGCACGATTAGTGAAATTGTTTCGTGCATTGCAACGAAGGCGACTTACATAGAAAGGTAACTGAATATAGGTGATAAAATGCAATACACTAGTACTAAGGGATCACCGAGAGCCAGCTTCCTTTAAAATAATGGTGAGGGTCTAGGGACATTACGACCTAGAAGCTAAATAATGTTAGTTGCTAACTACCTTATATTATAATAATAATATAATAATAATATATTTTTAATGACAAAAGAAGCCAGGGAGGCATTAGTCAGTACATGTACGTGCTATAAAAGCATTGTGTATGAAATATGCAACTGCATTGTTAATAACCTTGTTAGATGATTCCAATAAATAAATAAATTTCTGTTCTGATGATAACCACTTGTATCCGGGAAAGTCCATTTGTATTGTTTGTTCAAGTTGGTCACGTAATGTATTATACTTGGAACACACACACATGAAATGAATCTCGTCTTCTATCATGTTACATTTCTCACAGAGTCGTTGACATACAGGGATGGACTGCGGTTTGTGGTATCTACCGCGCTCTATTTCAAGACTGTGGCATCCCACTCTCAGCCGAGTCATAGACACACGTAGTGTTGTAGACCTGACATTCAATAAATATGGTTCTATGTCAAACTCCTTTTTAAATAATCTGTAAGATCTCAGTTTATTTCCACCATGTCCAGTTAAACTTTGTTTATTCATAAGGTTGGCATGCCATACTTGAACAAATTGGTCACGGTATGAGCTCATAATTGAATTTATCATATTTCGGTCAAAAACATGGTGTCCTGAGAAAGAAGCATCCAAACCAGCATTATTGAGAAGAGTGGCTACATTACTGACCCAACATTTTCTTCCACAACTAGCATTGTGTAATGAGAGATGAAAAGCTGCTTTGAGTAGCGAGGGTGCATAATCTGAGCAAATTCTGTTCCAGTATTTCAAAACTCTCTCCTTCCACCATAGATGGATGGGGAGTTGTCCCAACTCTCCAAAAACAGCCATGTTAGGTGCTACGCTAGGCAGATGGAGTATACTCTTGAGGAAATATAACTCTACTCTTTCCAAATTTTTGTCACCAGTAAAGCCCCATACTTCAGATCCATAACACATAATGGGCTTCAGCATAGTTTCATAAAGCTGTAGTATAACTGGGATTGGTGGGTTGTCTAATTGTCTTAAAGTAGTCAATAACGAAAACATTGCCTTTTTTGCCTGATTAGCAAAATGCTTTTTGGCTACCTGAAACCGACCATTCTTAGCAAACCACATTCCTAAGTATTTATAAGACTGTACTTTTTCCAGGGTGTGATTATTCAACTTGAATATATCAGAACAGTTATTCCTTCCAAAGATGCATATTTTGGTTTTTTCTGTGTTAACTTCTAATTTCCATTTTAGGCAGAATTCTAATAGAGTGCTTAAGTGTTTCTTTAAACCAGCTGCATTATCTGAAACAAGAGCCACATCGTCCGCATACATCAGTATATCCAGGGTTATTCCATTGTGGAGCTGAATTCCAGCATTGTTTTTCTTTATTTCTCTATCTAAGCCCGCTAAAAAAAGAGTGAAAAGTAGTGGACTCAGTATACACCCCTGACGAACTCCTTTTTGACACTTGAAGGGGGCTGTGGCTTCATTACTGGATATTTTGACACATGAATATGCAGAGGCATACATTGATTGTAAAACGGTAAGAGTTCGGTGACTAACTCCAAAGTTGACTAAACATGACCATAATAGTGTATGATTCACACTGTCAAAGGCCTTTTTGAAGTCAACGTAACATACATAAAGATGTTTTTTCTGACTCAAGGATACTTCAATAACTGTATTTAGAATGAAAATGCAATCAACTGTACTTCTGTTGCTCCAGAAGCCAAACTGTGACTCAGGTATTAGAGATCTTTCCTCTGCCCATACTAATAGTCTCGACTGTAACACTGATGTAAATATTTTTCCAATGGAATTTAAGACAGTTATTCCTCGATAGTTGATAGGGTCATACCTTGACCCTCCCTTATGTATTGGAGTAAGAATTCCTCTTGACCACTGCTGTGGGTAGTGGCCTGTGTTTAGTATATGGTTGAATAGATCTGTCAAAACTGAGATGAAGTCTCCACTCAACACTTTATAAACCTCAGCTGGGATTCCATCGGTTCCTGGGGCACTGTTCGGTTTCAAGTGAGCAACAGCTTGGAGAACCTCCTCATGACCAATTGGATCATCTAGTTCCGGGACATATGGTATGGCAGATGGAATGGTAAGATTTAGATCTAAGCCAGCATTATAAGTGTTTAATACCAGAAAATGTTTTCTAAGCCTGTGAGGATCTACCTCTGCTACTGTAATTTGTTTTGGCCTTGCCTGTGAAATAATTTTCCAAAATGTTTTGGGATCTTTCTTATATGTGGCCATGAGTATATTATGAAGATGACAGCTTGCCGCCTTCTTTTTTTTCTTTACTAAACTCTTATACATTTTCTTTTCCTTATAGTAAATGTTTCTGAGATTGGAATCATAAGGGAGGGCAATGAATTTCTTTCTCACATCATTTAATCTTCTCTTTTTGATTTTACACTCTGAATCAAACCATTTGTTTCTTGGAAATGTTTTTGCAGTCCTCACACTTCGAGGTTCCACTAATAGTCCCACTATCAAATTCATTATCTTTCCAGCAGCAACATCTACTGTGTCATAAGGCATACACCACTTTATTTGATATAAAGTATTTAATACCTTTCTGTCATGCTGCTTCTGGGTAAAGAGTTCTTGGTTTAGTTTTATAGGCCTCTGAAAATTGATTGTCTTCCCTTGAGATGAACATTGTTGGCCGATAGTATCCAGTGAGAAGGTTAGTGGGCAGTGATCAGAATACTGTGTAAGTGGTTGTATGGAGAGTCCTGAAATTCTATGTTGAAGATCAGCAGATGCAATTACATAGTCCACAACACTACAACCATTTGGTGTGAAACACGTATATTTTCCATTGCTGTCACCCTCCTGTCTTCCATTTAAGATACGCAGCCTTAAACCAATACATAGATCCAAAAGGAACCTGCCTTGCATATTAACCATTGGATCCTGTGACACACGTCGATAACCTTGGTCAGCAATGTAAGTTAGTGAGAAATGTTCTGGGATGTCATTATCATTCTCAACATAATCACATTGAGTTCCTGTCCTAGCATTGAACACAGTGCTATGCACGCATAAACACTATCTCGGAAACATGTAAGTTTACATATCGATGAATCATGAGAGCAGATTCTGGACAGGACAATGTTATGCAGTGGCGGATCTAGGAAAGGTCGCGCGAGTTTTGAAGCCACACCCAGTTAATTACATCATAATTATATGCACGCGGGCGAAAAAGCAGTGACAGGGGCAAGAAGAGTGTTAGTGAAATTGTCATTTATGGAGTTTAGATATGACTGCTTTGCACAAGTCATGATTCTGATGAACTTAGCTATCTGTTGTATTCAATGAAATGAACCCTCTCTCCATGAATTGCAGTAAGTGTTGCCGCTTTTCTTCTAATGCATTGCATCTTATGCAGAAGTGAGGTTCATCTTCAATTTATGCACTGCACAGTTTTTTATTTTCTGGCACCAAGCCAGCATACGTCCACCTTTCAATCTTAGCATTTTTGGCGAGCGGGAGCGACCCAACTGAGCTACAGAAATGTGTAAACGTACGCGCACGTGCGCATTGTGCGCGCGCGCGCACGTACGTAAATTTATAACTCATGTATGACATTACGGTATTTTGTGCACACAAAATTAGAACTCACGTATGATATTAAGGTATGTCTATAGTGCGGGTCACAATAACCGGCCCGTTCACAAGACTAAGTTGGCTTGCTCATTTACAGTCGCAGCAAAAGGAAGTTTCAGTAGAAACGTCTGAAACCCCCCTAGACCTGCAACTACCATGGTAGAACAGATGATCTCAGAAGCTGGTGGAACGCATTTAATAGGACACCACCATTATTATGTCTACGAGATAATGGCGATCAACTCATACACAAAAATACATGCGACGGCTTCTAATAATCGGGCCTAAAAATTCAGTGAACACAGTTCGGGATGTCTCCTTTGTCAAATCCACAAAAGTTTACGGCATCTTCAATACCACATTCCCTGTTTACCTGCTCTAGATTTTCACCAATGTGCTTACATAGCGTAACTCCCTCAAATATCTGACCACTTCAAGAGCTCCTCATCTCTAGCTAGTCTCGCGAGCCAGGCCATACGAATTTGCGTGAAATTGAACGCGGGGAGGGGAAAAAACGCGTTGCAAATACGTATGGCGGGAGAGACTCACTATTCGGTCCCCTATTTACTCCATGCACTATATCTGTAGCATGGAGTAAATAGGGGATAGCAATTGCTCGATATCCTCTCCAGCTCAGTGATTGGTGCATGGGTGTCAAGTTTTAGTTGATGCTCATGCACATACTGAATAGACAAGTCCTTATGGCAGAAGCTTGATAATGAAAGAAAACATATTGCAGTCATTATCTTTTGGAAAAACATATTGCATTCATTATCTTTTAATATATGGCTGCTGCCAAATGCATACATATGCATAGATACAATCATAGATAAATATAGTGGAACTGCTATATTATCTATGATACAATGGTCTCTATACTGTGTTCACCTCCAGAGTATCAAAGGTCAAACAGGACGCATACATATTCCATATGGACGTATCAATTTCTCATTTGGCTGTACCCAGTACTCCCCTACTCCAGTATCACTCCCATCAATCACAACCAGGCCATCTGGACTGACTCTATTCTGAAAAACTAGCTGATATGACCTTCCTTCGTGCTGAAATTCTGTGGCATATTTTGCTGCTACTTCAATAGAAGGAGTGGAGTAGATGCCCTTCCCATACATTAGCCGCTTCCCCTTGCTCAGCAGGTAACCTTCCTGAGCAATATTGCCACTGACATTAACCCCAGTCCCATGGTAACATACAGGCCACTCCCCTTCCGAAGAATCAACTCTGTACCCTGATTTCCCCAGCCACTTGTTGTCCTCGTATTCAGGTCTGTCCAGCACTCTAATGGCATACCTCTTCCATCCATAGGGACGATAATACCGATGTCCTCCTCTGTAAAACTCAGTTCCATCGTCTCTCCTCTTTGAAAAGTCGTAGTCAAAGGGAGGGTCAAGTAAGCTATCATTAATGTATAAAGTCGGTGCTCCTCCTCCTCGTAATCGGATCACCATATGGATAGTACTTTCACTTTGAATTCCGTAGTCTGACAATGAGAGATTGTCATCATCAAGTGTTTTGCGATTAAACACCAGCTGGTACTTATCCGGAACAACACTTTCCTTATCTTGCAATCGTATCTTTGATTTAAAGTTAGATACACTATCACTTCCTGAAACTTCTACAGTAACCGTCTTTCCTGTGAGTGTTTTAAGGAATATATGGCTCCTAGTCCAAGTACATGCGCTTGTACTTTTTTCTCTCGTTCCAAAAGATCCAGTAATGTAGCTAAGACCAAATGCCTGCCTCAGGTCTAGTTCCTGATAGTAGTGGCGTTTGTCCTCCTCATCTCTTTCTTTGTATTGCTCATAGGTGACAACTAGGTTGTTTAGGTTGGATGAGAGTGCGGATGCAAGCAGGACGCTAACACCAACTTTAGTACAAGCCATACTACGATACAATGTAGCGTCGTGAGGTAAAAATATTTAATGTGAGTGAAGCAGCTGGCATTTGAAAATGGGTGGGGTAATTACTCGTGCGCGCGCGCGAGTTTGACCCTAAATAAATAGGTCGGACATCGGTGTCGCGGTATATCCCCACGGTTTTTATTTGGCCGGATAGAGTATTCTATCTCCCCGAAAACATAATATCTCATGTGTGGCTATATACATTAGTCAAAGGTTACTATAATATACTGCAGCAATCACTCTTATAGTTCATGAGAGTCTATATATATCAAAACTATATTATAGCAATTAAACAACCTATTATGATAAGTCCAATACTGAAGATTCCAGATTGAAGAGCTGCTCCACTAGAGTTAATGGTATTATTCACCTTGTTGTTATTGAATATGCTGTTACTGGTATGACCAGCACATTCTAGAAAGTCATCAGGAATAGTCACACTGCTAAAACTGTTGCAAGCATCAGGAATGTCCATACCACAAGCAGCAAATAGATCTTCATTATCATAAAAGTCATTAGCACAGCAACCAACCGTATCAATAAATTCTACCAAGGTATTTCTGCATTTGGCAGAGCACACACCATCTCTTACATTACTTTCTTCACACGCATCAGATATTGCTTCAATGTATGAATCTGGGGGGTCCATTTCAAAGCAGAATTCTCCTTTGTCAAATCCACAAAAGTTTATGGCATCTTCAATACCACATTCCCTGTTTACCTGCTCAATATTTTCACCAATGTGCTTACAAAACAGGTAAAAAGACTGCCTTTGACTGCATTTTTCAGTGCAGGGATCTACATTACGTGTGGCCAAAATATCTTCTGTATTGGGAGTGTCTGGACATATTTCTGGCTGTTCTACGTTACAGTTCATCCACACTGATGGCGTTCTTGCATCAAAATTGTTATGAATACAGCAGCCAACACTACCAGAGAGTTGACGGAGCGCCGTTTGACATCCACTGCTACAGTTACTAGTAAATAATAACGTGTCACCATCTATGGTGAAACATTGCCCGTAGAAGTCGTCGTACATGCTGTCTTCTATACCAGCACACACAGCTCCGTTGTGATTAGTCCCACATCTAGAAAAGAGTTCTTCGTTGTTGTAAAAAGCATTACTGCAGTTACTGGTTTCAATCTCATTGAGCACTGCTCGAACGTACTCTCCGTCACATGATTGGAGTGCAAGCCTCCGAAAGTATTCGTTACTTTCCGGTAAACAATCAGTCTCAGAGTTTCTACGAAAAATTGCCGGCTGGTCCACGAAACCTAGAACCCGTTCTTTCCAAGCAGCGAGGCGATGATTGTCCACACCAGCTTCCTTTTTGCCTTGTGACCCTGCTGAGAAGAGAGCCAACAAGGCAAATACGAAAACAGCTTTGTGTGACATAACTCTCTCTTTACGCTCTCTAGCCTTGCACTTCGATGTATAGAGGCTTATTTTGCAGTGTATAGCTAGGAGCTAGTCTATCAGCACGCTGATAAAATTAGGTCAACGGGCGCTATATAGCACGTACGTATATATCACAGAGATTTCAAGTCAGCTTATGCTCTCCGATTTTGATAGGCCTGTTGAGACGAGGAACATGCAGAACGCTCTATTTATACTGAGGGAGTTGCTTGTTGTAATGATGTACACTGTTCCAATGTAGGATACTGTGTAGTCTGATCAAATACCTTACCAATTAAATAGATAGGTGTTCCTAAATACCTTCTTGGGGAACGGATGTAGTGTCAGATGTAACTGCATGACAATTATAAGTTAGAAATGGAATTACTTTAATTAAGACAGCATGTAGATGCCCAAAATATACTGCTAGAGCCACCTAATATAGAGCTAGAGTAACCTCCCCTCCCTCACTCCCTCTCTCTCTCTCTCTCTCCTCTCTCTCTCTCTCTCTCTCTCTCTCTCTCTCTCTCTCTCTCTCTCTCTCTCTCTCTCTCTCTCTCTCTCTCTCTCTCTCTCTCTCTCTCTCTCTCTCTCTCTCTCTCTCTCTCTCTCTCTCTCTCTCTCTCTCTCTCTCTCTCTCTCTCTCTCTCTCTCTCTCTCTCTCTCTCTCTCTCTCTCTCTCTCTCTCTCTCTCTCTCTCTCTCTCTCTCTCTCTCTCTCTCTTAGAAATGTCATGACTTTCGGTAGTCTGGCTTCCAAAAACATCCTCCTACCAGTCATTTGAAGAATTTATAGATCGAGACATTCTATATTGCATCCATCCATGTTTACGTCTGCGTCCCACTGTAGCCATGCTCGAGCCATACATATTTAACCTCGAGGATAATATCTATCCTCAAACGTCATGCGTCTGACAGAGCCCACAGCAGTGTGTGCAGAATAAGGTGTGAGGTACATATATATAAATATACTGCTAGAGCCACCTAATATAGAGCTAGAGTGACCTCCCCTCCCTCCCTCCCTCCCTCCCTCCCTCTCTCTCTCTCTCTCTCTCTCTCTCTCTCTCTCTCTCTCTCTCTCTCTCTCTCTCTCTCCTCTCTCTCTCTCTCTCTCTCTCTCTTAGAAATGTCATGACTTTCGGTAGTCTGGCTTCCAAAAACATCCTCCTACCAGTCATTTGAAGAATTTATAGATCGAGACATTCTATATTGCATCCATCCATGTTTATGTCTGCGTCCCACTGTAGCCATGCTCGAGCCATACATATTTAACCTCGAGGATAATATCTATCCTCAAACGTCATGCGTCTGACAGAGCCCACAGCAGTGTGTGCAGAATAAGGTGTGAGGTCGCATGACACACATGAGAACTACAAATGGGTTTGTACGTTCATGAGTGTGGTCAGACATATATAAAAGAAGATATAAATAATATATGTACATGAAGGCCTGTGACTGTTGCCTTTGTTTCTATAAGAATTTTGCAATACCAGAGGATAAATATTTTATGGTTTAAAACCTGCTACTGAATCAATTTTACCAACACTGTTAGTTTTCAAGTAGCAGTACTCACTCCGTTGGTGCTGCTGTACATATAATTTTAGTGCGTGATTCTGGAATGATCCATAGCCAAGCAGCAATAGACACTTCCCACGTGTGGCAATTGTTTTCTGTAGAAATGCTATGTAACCAGGTACTTCACTCTGACTCATCCCCTGGAATGTTTTCTCCCAATTTGCTATATTCATTTCAGAAGTTCCATAAGTTGTTTGCAAGAAGATCTCACTTAAATTGAGAATGTAACTTTGAGTAAGGTCTTTCAGTGTTGTGCTGCCATATTTTCCTATGTCCATCCCTACAAACACACTAGACAAATGTGTTTGATTCATGATAGCATGGAGCCAATCAACCCCCCTTGTAAGGCAGTCTTGAAGAACCTGTTTCCTCTTTTCAATATAGCCTCTATTCATAATTAGCCATTCAGATCTCACAAGAATACCTACATAAGCACCATTTGGTGGTAAGTACTTCGCAATATACCTTTCAGCATCATTGAGAATTCTTTGACTTGGTTTTAGTGGAAGTTGGATAGTACCAGCAATAATGCGTATGCCATCAACTGGGGTCTGACGTGGAATGTTTATGTGACTCCAGATATTGAAAACAACAGTTACCTCGTGCGGTGACAGATCACCATAAATTTTGGTCTTTATATCAGCCAATGTGTATAATTTAGTGTGACTAAAAGCGACGCAGTGAGAACCGAGAAGCTTGAAACCTAGCTTAGCTAGTGTCTTATTATAGGATGCAATCTCTTGTCGTTCACTGCAGCTTCCTACGGTTATCACTTCTACATAAATGACGTTCTTTGATGCAGTTTTCAAGAAGTAATCCCATGGCATTAGTGGATTCACTTTAAAGTCTAGTTTATTACTAGCCGCATTCCAGTCATCAATATCATACACATCGCTCATCTTCAAGTACAAAACAGTCCCATTGCTGTGAAAAGCATCAGTATCTCCAAGAGGGAAACCGAACTTGGTTCTTACAAGGAATGGCTCCACTGTATGTACACCTAGCCATGCAGCCCAGCCCTGCAGGCCAAGTATATTGCCAATAGAGAATGTTTGTTGGTCCCAGAAGTGTATGGCCAACACAAAGCCTGTTCTGCTATATTCATCAAAGTCTGATGCCAGCTGTAAGCCAATATTTTCTGTAGGTTCCCTGTTGTGCTCAGGGATCCTATGTATAACATGTTTGAATTTTGATCTACCGGTGTCTACATTGAGATTGGCTTTACTAGTACCGACGTTGATGGGATTACTCTCTGGTACTGTCACTGTCAATAAGGATGGGGAAATGACTTGATGCTTATCAGTTTGTCTTTCACGGCTAATGCCACTCACTCCCAATTGCTGTGCTTGAACTGGTGAGTGTCGAATTGCACTTACGTCATGAGACTTCTGATAATATTCCCTACCCGTTTCTAGATACCACGAATCTAATTCTGGTGAAGGAATGTGACCTCGGTGAACTTGTCGAAGCAGGAAAAGAACACACGTTGAAACACTAACCAACAGAAGCCACTTCACAACGGCCAAACGTGCCATAAAGTCCGATCACTGTCTAGTCAGTTTCACAGACACTTCGGAATCCATGTATAGATCTAAGCATATACTTCGCGCGAGCCGTGGAACGTATATTTTATCCATTACGCGCACAGTGGTTTGTAATACCGCAACAAAAGCCGTATACTATACACGCGGGAGCTAGCCGGCTGCAGGGGGCGTGGCTCGTAAGGCGTGCCATTGTAAACTATACATGTACATAAACACTCCATCTGTTAACCAGATGATGATTGCGACAAATTTAGCTACCAATATCATGTACAATAGAAAAGCAAAAAACAAAAATTATTTGGATAGCCATACAGTAGCATGTTCGTCAGTTGCTTTATCAGACAAATGAACATTGCTAGTCAGAGAATACGGATTCTCATCACCAGCTATTTCAGAGTGTTTATCACCATCCCTGTATGTGGAGAGAGGTGGCCCAACAGATTCTGTATCGTCTTTCTCTATGTGTCCTTGAATGTCCCTCATTCCATTGGGAGAGGGCAATGGAGCATTAATATGTGAATAGACATGTTCTGGCTCATGAGCATGGAAGTGCGCCTTGCCACTCTTCTCTGGGCTCTTCCGTTGCCAAATTACTCCAACGACAACAATAACAAGTACTACAACTATTGCCACTACTACAACTGCCACAACCACACCAGCAATCACTCCACCTGAGTTGTTATCTGAAATACAGAGAGTATACATGTACACAAGTGCATTCATTAAGGATACAAGGCAGCATTGCCATTCCCTAGGCATAGAGCAAAAGACAGTAACAGATTTAAGGTATGACTACTTTAAACGGGAGTTACATTGTGGGCTAGTGGAAGCGAACCCACCTAACCAGTTTCACGACTGGGTGAGCTCACTCTTCTTGCTCAATTTATGAGGGTATAATATACCATAATTAGGAACAGTGCATGCACAACAATGTATACCAGATTTCTCCCTATGAAACCTGAGTAAAAGGCTAGTCACTATGTACATGGACATGTACCTTGTTTTAGCATGTACAAGTGGATACACCTACCTTTCTTGTTAGCACCAAGAGGAGGTGTCCCAGTTGGTGAAACTAAAGGTCAAGGAAGCAGACATGTCAGTACGAGAAAATCACTATAGGATAAACATACATGTATATAGGGATGGCCCTGTGGAAACAAGTGAAACTCCTTAACAAAAGATGTGGGATAAAGAAATACTATCATCCAATTGCAGGGAAGCTCACGACTTCTATCATGTTGAGCTGGAGCAAGGCCTAAATCATGTATTTTCACTGCTGTTGCCAATTACCAAATGTCCTTTTACACGTGTCTTTTCAACACCTGTCATCCTTCTCAAATAAATGCACAGGGTTTCATTTAGAAAATGTTCTTTTTTGGAGGGGGGGGGGGGGGGGAATGGGGGTCATACAGGCCTTCAATACACATGTGTGAGCGGTATTCCAAATAATGCACATTTACCAGGTCGTTTGATGTGCAAAGCAAAGGCAACTACGAAGCCTTCTTGTGTAGTATCATCAATTCCTGTACGCTAACAAGAAACCTAGGGACCAAGTTGTTCATACTGGTTCATGCTCATTGATAAGGCATTTCATACATACATGTAGTCGCCCTATAAGCACATAAATTTAGATACACAAAATGCTAAATACATGTACATGTACATGAACATGTACATGTACATGTAACAGTCTTGTACTTGTCAACCTGCAGCAGGTGACATAGCCTCGTACCCAGGCCGTTAATTGCGGGGGCAGAAAAGACAGCCTGGTATCCACTGCTCACGCATGCGCGGGCTTTCACCAGATTTTGTGGTAATCTGGATAACGCCGTATACTATACGTAGTCATAGTACAGTGTACTCTCGTATCTGGTGTTCCAGGACGTGTAAATGCAGAGGGAGTACTCGAGCAGGGTATGTCATTCGTCCTTCAGAGATTCAGAAAGACGATTCCATTTGCTACTACAGCAAAAATTACTGGGCGTTTTCCTAGAAATTAAGGATATTTATGCGCATGCGCGAACAGTTGATAACAGGCCGTCTTTTCCACACCCGCAACGGCCTGGATACACAGCTACAGGTGACAGTAACCTGAAAGATTTGAACCAAAAATTACTCTCAGGGTGCAACATTACTCTACGTGCCTTAATCAATCAAATACATATATGTGACCTTGTAAGCATAAACCAACCTTATGTCGCAAAAGTATAATTTTCAGCACAAACAAAAATAGTTCACACTTCAACTTCAACTCTTCATTACTTTGGAATAAAAATCTAATCCATAATCTAAAAGATCACTACAATCAGCTTAATTGAAAATCATTTTTCAATGCTCTGCTTATCCCAAAAATGATAAAAAGTGGCATAAGGTTGGTTTATGCATGCATGGTCACATATAACATAAGTTACCTGTACCTCCTGGTGATGTAAAAGTCATTGATCCTACACATAAGGGGAGAAAAGAAAGGTTAATCATATCTTTTGGTGTGCTTTTTAAATGATACAAAACACATGCAGCAAATAATGCAGAATGTCACAGGTCTGAGTCTCGCCTGAGGCAGTTCATTTTTCTTTGAAATTGACTGTTTTGGGTGAGTTGCATTTGTATTGAATTGTATTGCTTTGAGCATCTCGTGGTTTGAATGCTTCACGGAGGTTCTTTTTTTCACATTGCATGCTACAAGTAAACGAGCATGCATGTGAATCCAAATTTTAAACTATGATATATGTACGTACATGTACATGAACAATCCTTCGAGAGATGCTGAAAAAGGCAAGGCAACAACGACACAACAGAAAGGCAAAGCAACACAACACAACTCGCCCGAAACAATCATTTTTCAAAGAAAAATTGGCTGCCTCAGGTGGGACTCGAACCCACGACCATCAGGTTTCCAGGCGATGCTCTTACCAACTGAGATACCGAGGCAGCTCAGCTGGCTGGGCCGAATCCTGCATACAAATTGCATCTCAACCTGATGAACAGGTGAATGTACATGTAGCATGGAGGCTGAACATAGAGTTGTATTTCGGAAGGCTGCTGCTCAAATAGCTGAGCTGTGCTTGTTTTTTTGACTTCACGTGCAGTTTGTGCAAGCTAGCTCAATTAATGAGAGTATCTTTACCTACAAATGTACAAGAATGTACATGTACAATGAGAGTGTTGTGGGTACATAAGAAACCTGATGTTGGCTGTTATAGACATATACTGTAGCTCAGTGTCACAGCAGTCACAGTACCATGCGTAATGAAGTGCCATGCACAATGCAAAATTACACGATCGTTGTTACATCATTCCACAACTTCAGCGTACACCCTCTTCTCTTAGAACACCGTTTATTACTGCACTACTCACCATTCTGCAATATGGCGGTTACATACATAGTTTAGTCCGTACCATTCTGCTGTTCCGTCCACTCCATCCGCGGAACAGTTAACAAAAACATTACATTGTCGCCTAGTGTATACATGTACATGTACATGTGCGTTGTACACATAATTTACCAGGGGAGGTATAAATGACAGTGTAAGTTGCAGTTATCACAGAACTAGGGGAAGGACAGGGTCGCTGCATTCCCATCATGTAGTATCCCTCACCGGCATTAGTGATGGTAATATTACCGAACGCCGAAAAATTGTATGTTATCTCAGGAGGTAGTACAGTACAACTTGGTTCACAGAGAACCAGTGTTTGGGTACTATTTTTGTTCATCTTTGGTGAAAATTGAAGTCGTGCTGCATTAACTATAGGTTTTACACCACAGGAGCCACTCGATTCGAAAGTAAGATGAGTTGGAAGTATTAGATCATCGCCTCCCGGGATGCTAATTGTTTCTTGCTGTGAAGTAAAATTTGCAGTGGCTACAAAGGAAACAACCAAAACGAAGGAACAATGTACATGGACAAGCGCATAAATGCACAATTACACACATGTAACAAAGAAGGCTAAAATATCATGTTTGTACACATAAACACTTAGTGTTGTTTCCTTTAATTGTCAGGATGACTTACATGTCCTACACATGAACTGAACATGTCATAATACAGTACATAAGCATGTGCATTTGTGGCCTATATAATGTGTGTTCAAAAGTGTAATGCATGCATGCATGTCATCCAGTCAGTATTGTATGTGTGGTTCACTGCTAGTGGGCTACAGCACTAATGCTAACATATTCTACATTTATAACCTCCTGTACATGTGTAAATGGAATATATATACATGTGCATAGCACACTAGAGTCCATTCGCGTTCACTTGCCCACGGAAGTAGTTGCGGTAGAGTATGCTTACGTAGTACCGCGTCATACGTTTACTTAGCGGAATAGTTGTGGGTTTTGATATGCGCGGGTAAATGGAGCCAAACGGACGCTGCTATTTTGCGCTGATATTCCAGCGCTTTTTCTGTTCGTGCTATCTTGCTAGCTTCTCTCCTAGTAAGTTAACATCGTTGTTGAACTAATAAAACCTGGTTTTCTGTAAAACAGATAAGGGCCTCGATTTCTAAATAACGCACGCCTACATTCCGTGGGGTTAATGGCACGCTCTATACTTTGCTTATGGGACATACAGCGATCTTCGGACTGGTAAGGCGTAGAGCTTTGTGAAAGGTACCAAAAAAATCGTAGGGGAATAAGCTAGCTGTTGGTGTTTGAAATTCTGAAATTGGACAAGATATAAGAAAGTTATTGCAAATATTCGAGGTGCCAGGTCAACGCGAATGGACTTTAGCTATGTAAGAAGTAGGAAGGAAAGAAAGGTAACCCAGACAAACAAGACATTTAACCGCCAGACCAGACAAACAGCTAGGACGCACACCACAGAGGACATAGATCTCACCAACCATGCAAAAATAGGACAAACCCTACATCATACAAATAATAAAACATGCAACACACAGAAGCAATCACAGGCCAAATAATCAATCAAGAAAAAGGTTTGCACAGAGCAAACCAGGCAAACCAGCTGTTTCGGGCTGTTTGGCCCTTATCAACGCCGCGTATGCTTGGCTGCTCTGCAACGGCCTAGACTTGTATACATAGCCTAGGCAGGCCTGAGTAGTTGTGGTTTCAGAACAATAATATTCATCATCCACAAACCACACAAGCCTACCTAGGCAAAACCCCACCGCTAATTCAAAGCCAACAGTAACATGTATACATGTGAATGCATACAGACTGTCTACAACTCACAATATATTATGATGCATCCTGCACGTCCCTCTGTCCTTTCATCTGGACTATCTGAAGGCTCGTACTCACAAGTATACAATCCCTCATCATCACTTCGTAAATCATTGATAGTTATCTGATTGGTATCCTTAGAAATCCTGTAGCAAGGCCAAGGGAAGTAAATTATTTGTCGGTAGTCCACTTAAAAATATGAAGTATTCACAAAGGCAGGAGATACATTATTACTACTTAATTACATTGTGTAACAAAAAATGTGCAGTGACAACTTGTGCTCTAAGTTAACATTAGTCCTTGGCTGGGAAGAGCGAGTTGAAGTGGAAACGAATGGTACATGTGTACATTGTATGGATGGTCAGTTATGCTCCTCAGGCAAGAGAGGAACATGTACATGTATATCCAGATTTGCATGTACATGCACATGTACATGTATGTATGGTTCCATCCATGATTCTGGGTGTGATTGACACCAGTGCATGCTGCTACGACAGCTACTTGAGATTTATTATTTAAATGAATGCACTAAAGTACAGAACCCTTGGCGCCATGCGTGCACGAATCCTGAAAAGCGCACGCGCTACTGAAATGCGTGTAACGGAAAGTATACGGAAGATTTGTGAGCAAAAGACAGAGACTAAAGGGAAAGAAGCTCGCTGCCTTACATTGAGTCGTATTCTAGGTAGTGTTTAGCCTACTGTTAGCCTTGTTAAGAGCTTTAGAAAGTTCTGCCGTTGAAAAGTTGCGCAAAATACCGCTGCAATATCGCTGTAGGATGCTGTAGGTAAGCAAATAACGCCATAACTTTTGAAGGAAGCGGTTTCAGAGAAAACCCTACATATTTTTTTGACCTCCATTGCCTGATGAGTACGTGACAGAAGTTTCAGGACGAACAGACGCTCCAGAGGTGAGATGTGACTTAACAGATACACACACACACACACACACACACACACACACACACACACACACACACACACACACACACACACACACACACACACACACACACACACACACACACACACACACACACACACACACACACACACACACACACACACACACACACACACACACACACACACACACACACACACACACACACACACACACACACACACACACAGACCCAACTACCGTAACCCTCGCTGCGCATGCGCGCCGAGGGTTAATAACCTACAGCCTACCTATACCCCTACAACATCCAGAGTGCTCACTGTATATACATGTACTATAGAACTTTCTATTGATTGCTATCATCTCTCTCTATACAGGGAATATTCATGTACGTTTAGGGGTAGAACTAGTATAATGTGTATACCTTCCTCCAATAGTAACTTCTTTTCTTGGTTGTCCTCCACTTGGATAAAATTGCCAAATCAAATTGTTCACCATGACATCTTTTGGTATATCACATGTAAATGAAGCTGATTCATGTACAGTTTTTTCTGTGTAGAGACAAGTACATACTATATATTACAATCTCCTGACATATACAGTGGGCATTATACACATGGAAAAACATGTATATAGCACCCTAGCTATTAACAGAAAAATAAGAAAGAAAAGAAAGTCACCCAACCAAACTCACCGAGTACATGTACATGTAGATATATACACCACACAAACAACACATACACAAAGACATGCAACCACACAGACCACACAAATTAAAGGAGGCAGGACCCTGAGTGCCCAGCCTTGAGAACTGGGGCGGTAGGTTAAAGAGTCTTTTATGGGCCCAAATCTCCCTACTCACCCAGTGCCCCAACCTCCCTACTACGAACAAAGAACACCAACTTACACAAAATGAGATGAAAGTAGAAAAATAGCCACTAAAAACTCACATCTGTTGTGCATCTGTTACAAAACGCGCGTAATTCTTCTAATTAAAGCACAGCACATACGTATGTACAAGTACCGTTGAGATGCAAGGTATAACGCATACGCGTTTGTCTCCAGCAATAAACGCGTTCATCTCCAGCTACACACGCGTTTACATCCGGAGGTACACGCGTTCGACGCTAGCGCTAAACGCGTTCGTCTCTAGCTCTACACGCGTTTACATCCGGGGCTACACGCGTTTGCCTCCAGCGCTAAACGCGTTTACATCCGCATATACATGTACGTGTGTTTGTCTCCAGCGCTAGCTCTACGTATATGTACATGTATTTACATTTACATCTGGCACGCTCTAGCGCTCAGCACTCCGCCTTGTCAGGTAGGTGCATAAGCATTGTATGGGTACAGCATAGTAAATGAACAATGTGTATTGTGTACATATTATTATGCCACGCCTACCTCCAGATGTCAACGCTTGACAATGTTTTTAGCGCTGGAGACGTACGCGCGTATAGCTCTGGATGTAAACGCGTGAAGAGTTGGAGACGAACGCGTTTAGTGCTGGACACAAACGCGTGTAGCTTTAGAGACGAACGCGTTTAGCGCTTAACACGAACGCGTGTAGGTCTGAATGTAAACGCGTGTAGCGCTAGAAACGAACGCGTGTAAAACGCATATGCGTTATACCTTGCATCTGATCGGAACTGTATATAAAAATAGAAATATAATAATCTAAAAATACAAAAATATAGAAAAAAATATATAGAAAAATAGAAAAATAGAGATGATTGAACATTTCACAAAAATAAGAAAAATGTTTATCATGTATAAACTGATTGGGTCACAGCATACACAATATGTAATGTACAATGTATGTCTACATATTAATCAGGGATGTCCAGTACTACCACAAGGGGAAATCCCAATTATGACATCCTGACTATATTCCAGTACTAGCCCACCTGGGGAATTCCCTGTAGTCATAACTGAGTAAGGGTTGTGGCTGTATTTGACACTAATGATTAATACTGAGAAAGGATGACCTTTCACAAATGATCAAATCCCTACAGTGTATATTACATGTACACAGTAAACAACCCTACCCTAGCTACTGTACATTTTTTTCCCTTCAGGGTCATTCTTCAGCTGGATCCTGAGTTTTTTTCAGGATCATTTAATAATGACTTGGCAGTGATGTTGTGATAGTGTCTCCATCGTTTAGGCTATTACTCTTGATTACTTTACATGTACATTGAGTTAGACTGTTCTTCAGGTTGAGAGACGCTTTGCCTTGAGTTGTGTTGCTTTGTATGTGTGATTCGTTCCCCACCAGCTGAGCTGCCTCGGTAGCTCAGTTGGTAGAGTATCTGTCTAGTACGCAGTATGTCGCAGGTTTCAGTCCCGCCTGAGGCAGTATTTTCTTTGAAAATAACTGTCTTGGTTGTGTTGTATTGTATTGCTTGGTGAGTCTCGTGGTTTGATTATTTCATGTACGTGTACATGTATGTACATGTAAGTTAAAATATCTTAGGTGACCTGGTAAAGATGTATTTTCTTTTGATGTTGAGTTACACAGGCCGAAGAAAGCAAGAGGGAATGAGAAAGACAAACCTCCGTCCGGAGTCGAACCCAGGTCTAATGACCAGCAAACCAGCACACCAGACACTGAGCCACAATCACCAGACAAGTTTGTCCCCTCATTCCCTCTTATAACATACATCTTTGCCAGGTCAACTAAGATATTTTAACAACTGTCCGGCATAAATCCACTCATCATGGCTCCTACTCTGATGAGAAGGTGTTACCGGTCTATTCCTAACAGGGTTCTGACGGCACATGATTTGGGTGGTCTGCAGTGTGAGGTTGCTAGTTAGGCAACGACCACTGCAGTTATAAGAGGGAATGAGGGGACAAACTTTTGTCTGGTGATCGTGGCTCAGTGTCTGGTGTGCTGGTTTGCTGGTCATTAGACCTGGGTTCGACTCCGGATGGAAGTTTGTCTTTCTCATTCCCTCTTGCTTTCTTCAGCCTGTGTAAGTCAACATCAAAAGAAAATGTATGTATAAGGTTACCAAATAATCTGAACATCATGTACATAGCACCTCGCTCATTACTGCACTATGGTGTTTCAATTCTGCTCATTCTGAATAACTAGGAATGCACATGCACATTAATGCTTCGCACACTTGGTCGTCGTACTTGTAGAAGTTGCCGTTCTTAAACATTACTCCAAGGAAATTGAGTGTGACTATAATGACTTTTCTGAAGCGTGACACAACATACACATGTACGTATGCATTGGCCGAGATACATGTATGGATTAGCTGCCTCGTGCTAATGCGCTCGGCATCTAAAGTGCACATGTCCGTTGACCAATACAATGATCTATGTATTAATGTGTACATGTATAGAGTATTCCTAGCACACCAGTTCCTTGGCTATTTACAGATGCTCCAAAAATTAAACTGTGTAGAAGTGAACTAGTACTCAAAATAAAAGTAGCAAAATCCAATTAGAGGCCTACTGCAGGAAGTACACTGATGACAACTTCACGTTTTTTCTGTCATTTCATTTCTTTTTCCGTGTCCTCTGCTCTGTTTCCCTACTTCACCTATCTTTACGTTCACACACAGTATATAGCCGGTAAGAGCATTATAATGGACACATTGTATGCCACAACATGCTTTCTTTTTACATGTACATCAGCTTCATTGTTCTCATGCAGGTTTTCATGCTGTTCTTAGACACTTTACTTTCCAGTTTGCTTCGGATCTTCAGTACATGTACATTGCATGCACACACACACACACACACACACACACACACACACACACACACACACACACACACACACACACACACACACACACACACACACACACACACACACACACACACACACACTGGGTTCAATCACATATACACAGTACAACTCAAGGCAAAGTCTCTCAAACTCTGTTTACTTTACATACAATGTATAGATGTGAACTGTATGTACCTTCAATTTTTATGCAGTTATCACCATCATTATTCCCAGTATTAATACCATTTAAGCCCATAATACATTGACTCCTGTCAGTGTCATTGAAACAAATGTCTTCACAACGGTAGCCACTCAGCACCATGAGCAGTACGAGAATACAAAAATGTAGAGTGCAGTGTGAACAATGTGTAGACGTGGTGGTAGTAGGTGGCATGTTGTAGACCCAAAGGCAGAAGAATGACCCTGAAGGGAAAAAATGTACAGTAGGGTTGTTTACTGTGTATAAACTAAATTGTAATGTTGTACACTCAGTATTATGGAACACTATGTTGTAATGTTGTAATGAATGCCCACAAATTTTTTGACCTCCGTTGCCTGCTGAGTACGTGACAGTATTTTCAGGACGAACTGATGTTCCAGAGGTGAGATGTGACTTTAACAGACAGACAGACACACACACACACACCAACAACTACCATAACCCTCGCTGCATATGTGCGCCGAGGGTTAATGAAAGCACTAAAGTGCAAACCCTCAATGTGTTAATAAACTGAAATTATGTGCAAAAGTATGACTTTTACATTGAAACCCTGCTTCCAGTCTAATGAAAGTATAGGGAAAATAAGAACAACACACTGGCCCAGCCACAGAGAAGGCTCGCCGTACTACAATATAGCTCGTATTCTGGTAGCATTTAGTGCCCTGTTAGAGTATTGAACAGCTTTATAACGAGCTCTAGACTGCTATAATAGGCCTGGTGGCTCTTGAGTAAAACAAATGACACCATAACTTTTGAATGAGGCATCTGTAGCAAAATCTCTTCTTATAATCATCTGTGCCTTGTCAGACCAAAGCCATTGGTACATTACTTTTTAATGTACTGTAATTATAGAGTCTGCGTCAGACAGAGAGACAAGCAGACAGACAAACTGACATGCATACACTTGTGATGAATGTTAACTATCAAGGACACATGGATGCCCAACCTTGAGAACTGGGATGCAATTGGCAAATATGAGAACAAAGAACCAATTGCCTTCCAACAGAGACTGCATGTCTACAGAGGCCTGACTAAAGCTAACAGTCCAAAAAAGCTAAGAAGCTAAGACAACTAGAAATGTGTTGTACTGTTCCAGGCACAATAACCCCCAGTGCCATGTACATGTGTAGGCTTATGCGTACATGCTATCTACATACATGGAAAAACATGTGTATAGCACACCAGCTATATACATGTATTTAAGAAGTATAGGAAGGAAAGAAAGGCAACCCAGACAAACAAGACCCAGACCAGACCAACAGGACACACAGCACAAAGACCAGACAAACAGGACATACACATGTATATATCTCACCAGTCACATGCTATACACCACAACATGCACATTGTATATGCACTGAGGCTTATGGTACTTTACTGGTAGAGAGACAATAAAGTCCACTTAGAAATGTGCATGTGCAGGAGTTAGATGGTAGAATGAAGCTTTTTTGACTTGTGTGGTTCTGACCCCACAACACCTCTGGCTTGCCTAGGTGTAAGTTGACTCTTAAGCTTACTGTTAAGTGTCATGAAGGTAGGGTATGTAAGTTGACTGTAGGGCGTTGCTAAGCAAATACGTTACATTGCACATACATGTATACTCATCATTTTGTATGTATGCAAGGTTTGATGTGCCGTTTGCCCTCCTTGTCAAGTTTTCTGAAATAAACCTCGGTATGTCATATTGCAAAACAAATACACAGCACTCTTTCAAGCTGGTTGGCCCTCATCTCTGCCCTGTGGCTCTGCCACTATAGACCTCGACTTACGAATGATATTCATCCACTGCAAACCACACACACACCTACCTAGACAAAACATACACCCCACTACCCACTACAGAGCAGATTTACCACCCGTCACTTGTACATGTACATGATATATGTACATGTACACAATCATGTTGAAGCATGTCTTTATGTGAGAGCAAGGTCATGTACAGGTAGCTATTGTCAATTCGCGTTGACCTTGCCTCCTTAATAACTCACGCAAAAAACGTTGAATTTTAAAAACTCCTGTATGCACTTACAGCGCTTTAGCTCGGATTTACGAGGATATGCGCAATTTGGCTTCATTCCGACCCGGTCCAAAGTTGCCTGTATGGTCCATAAGCAAAGTATGTCATACTATTGACTGCACGGAATCTGTCCCGTGCATGCAACTACTCACGTATTTAATTTACGTACTCTTCGTGCGCATATAACATCTACCAAGCTCGTGCATTAACGCTACGTGCCATAAACCACAAGCATTCCTTTAATTGGATTGCTAAGTGGCTCTTGCATAATCAGCTACGTACTTCCGCCGGCAAGGTCAACACGAATTGACAATAGTATATATATCGGGAACCATTTGAAGGTTATATCGATGTCTGTACTCTCTGTAGAAAAGGCTGTACTTGACCAACAACAAAGGTTGTTGTAGCACACGCATACTAGAAGGTGTGAAATGTTTACAGCGCATTTGAACGGGTATTTATTGCTGTGAAACGGGATTGGAAACAGGGAACCAACAATACAGGGATCATCTGATTTCTGTTACCTGTTACAAACACGTTTCAAAGCCATTCGTGCTCTGTTCATCTCCCATTTATATCCTGTTTTCTTGGAACAGGAGCTAATTGAACAGTCCATACATGGGAAGTTTTTATGGATGCATACTGTACATGTATATACATGTATATGTACACTGCAGCTGCAGCAAGTACACGTACATGTATACATGCACATAATCAGCTCTATACAGAACTGGAAGTACGTAATATGACTCTATATCAGTCACATGTACATGTATATGGTGGGCTTTATATGGATAAGAAGTGTCAGACTCTAGTACATGTACATATATAAACAATACATGTAAAGTATATGAACAATACACTAATTCTAAGTTACAATTTTAAGTAACAATTACTTACTCTCTTGATATAATAGAAGATGAAAGAGACCTACATGCACATGTACAATATACATGTATACACATGTACGTGTAAGTGTACGTGTATGTTACACACTGCTCTGTAAGCACTGTATTATGAAACTACATGTATGCACCTTTGACATCTAGATAGACATATATAAGTGTACATGTACATATTGATGTACATAAAGGTACACATACATGTAGATGTACAGATTAGGCCACACATTACTATCTGAAGCATGTAGACATACAATGGCAGCTTCTCTCTCCCAGGGAGAGGACACTACATGTACTACAATGTAGAGAGCACCCATTGTACGTATACACATGTATATACACATGTACAAGCCCTACCGCACTATACATGCTTGTATATACATGTAATTTTGAATTCACCTGTTTATCTGGTTTGTGATGGTTTGGTTGAGGTGCTTTGGTTGCTTTGTATTGTATATGTGATTCAAGCTCAGCCAGCTGAGCTGCCTTGGAAACTCAGTTGGTAAAACCGTCACCTAGCTAGCGGATAACCATCGGTTCGAGTCCCACCCAAGAGAGCTAATATTTTCTTTGAAAAATAACTTCCTTAGGCGAGTTGTATTGTGTTGCCTTGCCTTTCTTTCTAAGCATCTCATGGACAATTAAAGTCATGTACATTGTGTATGTGTCAGCTGGGACAGACAACCAGTGGCTATAGTCAGTTCATATCAGGACACATACATGTACATGATACACACATGCACACTAGCTGCTAAAGGAAACACATGTATATTGTTGGCTCTTAATATGGATAAGATAAGTCGTACACACATCTTCCATAAACAACCACTCCTTCCGAGTTCAATAGAAAACTTTCACCACTTAACTATAAGCATTTAAAAGGAAGAGCACTGCATATTGAAACTCACCAAAAACCATGAACAAAGTGATAGTATAGAAAATTGAGGCAAAAAGTTATGAACTATATATGAAAACAGATCGATGTACACATGTATGTACATGCATGTACATGTACACATAGAGTACACAACACATGGGCAAACATGAAGAAGGGGATTATACATGTAGAAAGTCACCAAAAAAGGAAACTGTAAGCTCTTTATCAGAGTTACTTATAGGGCTATGTACATATATACATGTATATAATATAGAAAAACCTGCCTGTTAATTGTCAGGACTATTATACATGTAGTAGGCAAGCTCTGCTCACCAATTACATCAGCTACATACACACATGTATTATTACACATGTACATGATTAACACTTGGCATGCATGCACAGCGAGAGTTACTATATTTGGTCTGTCTGTCTGTTTGATACACGTTCTCTCAGACAAGGTAAGCTTGTATACATGTTGAAGGGATGGTACCAATGGCTTCGTACAGCACAGATATTGCGTTGACTATAGACGCTTCAGTCAAAACTTATGGCATCCCTTGCTCACAGCAAAATGAATGCACTAAAGTGCAGAACCTTCGGTGCCACCACGTGGTAAATACTATGAATCCAATACTATAATCCACATGCATGCTTTCCACAGGAAAATGGCTGACTGTATGTAGGGCCGTCAACGGAGGCAGCAGTGCTGGATCTCTGCAACAGAGCGGTTTCGGAGATAAATCCTACAAATTATTGGATCTCTGTTGCCCGCTGAGTGTATGTACAGTATTTGCAGGACGAACAAATGCTTCAGAGGTGAAATGTGACTTAACAGACAGACAGACAGACAGACAGACAGACAGACAGACAGACAGACAGAGAGACAGATGCAACTACCGTAATCCTCGCTGCGCATGTGTGCCAAGGGTTAATTACCAGGCCTATTTTAGTAATTCAGAGCCCATCTCTTTGACAGCACAGGTTTAAAAAGTTGTTCAAAAGCCTAATGCAGCACTAAACACCACCTGGAATACGCCCTAATGCAGTGAGACTCTCAAGCCTTCTCTGTGGATGGGTCAGCACAATTCCCTCTCTGTCACTATACATATAGGTGTGAGGCGGGGTTCCAATGTATATACACATGCACATACATGTACATGTAATTTCAGTTGTGGTATAAATGTGCCGAGGTTGGGCACCTCAGTGAAAAGGAGTAATGGACATTCATGTACATGTACATGCATTTACAGATACATGTATAACACTAACATGAAATAATCAGACCAAGAGACACAATGCAACACAATGCAACTCACCGAAGACAGTCATTTTCAAAGAAAAAAACTCAGGCGGGACTCAAACCCACGAAAGGGAGTAATGGACACACACACATGTATGTAGTACAGTATTGCACTAGAGGAGGCCTGGCAAGAAAGCTAGTGGTCACTCACATACATGTATATGTACAAATGTACTCTTTCCATTGATACACACTAGATATACTCGGTGTGTACAGCAGTGTGGCAATCGATGTTCTGTCTAGGTACATGTACAGTGTTATGCTCCTGAGGTTTGTAGAGGATGAATACTATTGTTCTGATATATACAACTATTCAGGCTTGTCTACAGTATGTATTCAAGTAGTGGGGATGAGGGCCAACCAGCCTGTCTGCCATTTGCCTGGTTTGCTATGTACATCTTATTATCATGTATGGATTGTAGTGTGCATCGTAAGTGTATACACTTAGATTTACACTACAATGCATGTTGACCTTTATGACATCTACATGTACATGAGTGGAGAGCTAGTATCCTTTTGTATCTGTCTCAAGTGCTCAATGCATACATGTACATGCATGTCTGCTGCTTAGTAATGAAGTACATGTACACACATGTATATATGTACATGTACATGTGCAGTGCTCAGGAAAGGTAAGGGTTCATGCTGTCCCATCCACAAGAACTACTACATGTATATATATATGTGGATTGTATAAGAATGCAAAGAATGCCAATTAGAACTCCTTGCCAACACATGTAGGTACATATAGGTAAGTGTAAAGTAGCTGTATGAACACGTAAGTGCAAAACCAGTACATGTATAGAGTTGCATTGTGTACATGGATGTACATTGTACATGTATATTTGGATACCACCCATACACACTACGTACTTTGCTATTTCCGTAAAGAGAGCCAAGAACAATGATTTGGGATGACCAGAACCTTGCGGACAGAATGACTGGCATATATTTTAGACTGTAGCTAAGGCAGTAAACCAAACATTTAGGGCATATTTTGAGGCCTCTGATGAACTCAGGAAACACAGAACATTTGCTAATCTCGCTATGCACACGCATGTCATAGGTGCATGTAATGAGATCACCTAATGGGAGAGTGAGCAGTAGCATTGTTGAAAAGGGGAGTCAGAATTACATGAGTTGTGTTGTGTTGCTTTGCCTTTCTTTCTAAGTATCTCATGGATGATTAAGTCATGTACGCATATGTAGCAGGACTCTTTCCATTGTGTCAAATACATAACTACGACATTTTTTGTTGTCCCAAATGCCATGTTTGCAAGACATTAAGCTGCTGAGATTGGAAGGAACTGGTACTCCCAATGAGTGGTATACTGTATACCTACATGTACATACATGCACATGAACACCGAGACATACATTGTACATGTACATGTATATATGCATCTACATTGTACTTAGCAAGCATTCGTAATTACTTCTGTGGTTTAAACAATGAATGAAAGAATAAGAGTAGAAATGGATGACTGGGCACTTCAGTAGGTGTGCTACAAGGGTTTCCTAATTAAACTACATGGCCATCAAAGGAGTTGTGGTTTGATTACATGTACATGTAAGTCAGTGATGTATGGCAACACATGCTCTCTGATATGACAATGCATACAGGTACAGCTGGTACACAGTACATGTACCTACTTGTGGTTATGGGTATCTCAGATACTACAGATTCAATTACACACATATAGTGTATAAGGAAAACCTGAAGAGCACACTAGCAGAAAGAAGGGAAAGAAATCACCAATCCCTACATGTACATGTATTTACTAGTTGAATGCTACGCATTGATGGTGAGCAGAAGAGGCAGCAGGGTTTATTTCAGAAAGCTTGACAAGGGGGGGCAAATCGCACATATTGGGGGGTAACACGAAAACACATCTGGCAGTATATGAGGACGGTCTCTTTGACTTAAGGGGGGCCAAACTTTTTTAAGGGGGGGCCGGGCAAATGCCCCCTCTCGCCCCTAATAGAAACCCTGGGCAGGGCCAGTTACGTTTGCACGTACTAAGCGTGCGGACAGTCTCCGGACCTCGCGGGTCTCATATGCAATGCAGAGTTTATACGTGGGCCCAAATTGTCAACTACACATACACTACTTATAGAAATATTGTGCCAGCAGTACAAATAGGTGGGCTCTCTCCGTTCGCCAATAAGACAAACAACAAGAGGATGTCCAGCCTTGAGAACTGGGGGTGGTGTAGTATGTACTACATGCACATGTATATGTATAAGCTGAAGTATGTCATACATGCCAACGAGGTCATGTATTGGGTCACATATGCCAATGAAATCATGACACTTCCTTTATCACTCCTTCCAATGACCTACATGTAGTCCTAGACCTGTTACACAGTCACAAAAATATGAACATGCACATAGCTATAGGGTAAGTCACACCTATAGTCACACCCTCTTCAAACTACAACGTGTACATTCACATGCTTCTAGATGGATCACGAGTAGATCTAGACGGAGAGATGTATACCCACATTCCTACTGCTACACATACATGTATATACACTCCATATACATGGGTACCTAAAGAAAACGGTGACCAGAGAAAAAATAATCAGTGCTCTAGCTGCGTACGCAGCCACTGCCGCTAAACTGACGCAGTGCGTAGCACAGAAGTACAGTGTTACACGTACGTGTATATGGATCCCCAATCCGATAGTATACTCACTTTAATAGCTCCGTACGCAAGATGATGAAGTTGTCGGGCGGTTTAATACATCTGATCTGTGTTGCCTCGCTACAAACGGGAGCGTCAAATGGAATGCATTGTACACCATTTCCTTAATTCCGTGCTCAACGCTTGTGCGCATGCACGTCCTACAATGACCTTTGACCCGTTTGCGATAACAGGAAGAGGCAGCAGGCACAGACACGAGTTCTCTATGAGCGCACGTGGAGCATAAATTTCGAAGGATGAGAAAGCGGAAGGTAAAGAGAGGAGAAAGAAGGAGACTATCACTCGAATGATGTTGCACATACGCATTTGCAAAAGTCGTCACTTTTTCCTGGTGCGGTGTTGCGTCCAAGACTACCTGGCAGAGTGTGTCAGTTAGAGTGATATTTGAACCCGCCATTGTGGGGGCGGGTGTAGCTAGATCTTAGAATATGTCGTAGCTCAGGGGCGGATCTAGGGAATTTGAAAGAGGGGTTCTTAGTGGGCGTGCGCGCGAAGTTTGTTTAGCCACGTCCTCATTTTGTGGAGCCACGCCTATTTGGTAGCCTAACAGACCGCTTTACCGCGTTTTTCACAGATCTTGCTGTCTCATTGTAAACCGACATGCGGCTGTGCTATGAACTCTGAACTATACATGCCCTCCAAACGACTTGTTGATAAGCATGTAGGTCCTTAGTCTGGCTAAGCCATACTCCAATCGCACGCGGAAGACTGGGTGCATCCAGTCTCTAGAACAAATACGATACATTTCCAAAGGGGTAAAAAAAACCTGGCTGATAATTGCAGAGAATGCATTTATCATAATTATCAGCCATATTTTACATTTCCAAGGTTTTACCCCTTTGGAAAAATATTATGTTTGTCCGGTGATATGTGGGACCAAGAGAGACAGCAGAGACTTGGTGACACCAGGGGAGACACTAGAGACTAGGGGATACCAGAGGGGGCTTTAGAAACTCTAGAGACTGGGTGAGACTCTAGAGAGACCATTAGAGACTCTAGAGACCAAAAGAGACTGTAGAGACTGGGGAAGACCAGAGAGACTCTAGAGACTGAGGGAGACCAGGGGAGACATTAGAGACTCTAGAGACCAAGGGAGACTCTAGAGACTGGGGAAAACCAGAGAGACTCTAGAGACTGGGGGAGACCAGAGAGACTCCATAGACTGCTGGGGAAGACTCTAGCGACCTCTAGAGACAGTGGGAGACCAGGGTACACTCTGGAGGCTGGGGGGAGACCAGGAGAAACTCTCAAGACTGGGGAGACCAGGGGAGACTCTATCGACTGGGGAAGACCATGGAGACTCTACAGACTGGGGGAGACCAGAGAGATTCTAGATACTGGCGGAGACCAGGGGAGACTCTAGAGACTACTCGAGAGACTGTGGGAGACTCTAGAGTGAGACTAGAGGACACAATAGAGACTTGTTGAGGACACAATAGAGACTTGTAGAGTAACAGATCAAAGGCTAAAGTGTGCCAACATATCATATGTGGCATACTTATTACATCACTAATTACATGAGGCTAGTAAGGGAGTGGTTAGGGGCAGGGAAACCATAGAAATGGCAACAAATTAGTTGTTGCATGGGCCCTCGTGCTCACACAGGATATGTTGGTACAGTTATGATGTAATCCCTCGGGCTGTACATCATAACTGTGCCAACATATCCTGTGTGGCACTCGGGCCCATGCAACAACTAATACTGGGAGACCAGGGGAGACTTTAGAGACAGGAGAGACTCCAGGGACTAAGGGAGACTGTAGAGACTAGGGAGACCAAGGGAGACTGTAGACACTGGGAGAGACTCTAGAGACTGGGAGAGACCAGATGAGACTCTAGAGACTGGTGGTGACCAGAGGAGACTGTAGAGACAGGGGAGACTCCAGAGACTAGGGGAGACTGTAGACACTAGGTAGACCAAGGGAGAGTGTAGATACTGGGAGAGACTCTAGAGACTGTGAGAGACCAGGTGAGACTCTAGAGACTGGTGGTGACCAGAGGAGACTGTAGAGACAGGGGAGACTCCAGAGACTAGGGGAGACTGTAGACACTAAGGAGACCAAGGGAGACTGTAGACACTGGGAGAGACTCTAGAGACTGGGAGAGACAAGGTGAGACTGGAGAGACTCTAGAGACTGGGGGTGACCAGAGGATACTGTAGAGACAGGGGAGATTCCAGAGACTGGGAGAGACTCTGCCTAGAGACTGGGATAGACTACGGGAGACTCTAGAGGCTAGGAGAGAGACTAGGGAACTGGGGGTCTACAACGGTACACTGAAACGCCGATTTCTTCATCATCATCATCATCATCTTCTTCTTCTTCTTCTTCTTCTTCTTCTTCTTCTTCTTCTTCTTCTTCTTCTTCTTCTTCTTCTTCTTCTTCTTCTTCTTCTTCTTCTTCTTCTTCTTCTTCTTCTTCTTCTTCTTCTTCTTCTTCTTCTTCTTCGATTCGATTCGATTCGATTCCTTTCTCTCCGGTGCATGATCCTAGGCCAACAGAATCGTCGTAAGATCCCTCTCGCACGAGAACGACAAGGATTTACGAGCACTTCCGTATAGTCGGACGCCATTTCCTCGTTGATTGCATATTTATGTAATCACTCATGCGCTATTACACGATCGCGCCTGCGTCAACAATATATGCGCCCTCCCGCACCACATGGAAAATGGCGACTTGACTCGCTGTCGTTTCTGAGGTGCCTATCATGCCTCAGCTCTTAACTAATGATTGTTATTTGTTGATGGCTTGTGTTATACTGTCCGTGTTGTCGTTTGGATCATGTCGATGGACCACTGGCTGGAGTTGCCAGTTTCAGTCTGGACTTGATCAATGTATTTTTTGTGAGACTTTGACAAAGCACTGGCAACTGACAGTACTTCATTGTCAATTTTTGGAGCTCAGCCAGGATTGTCTGGTGGTGTGGTGTAGATGTGTCTCCATTTCAGTGCCTCAGTTGGTGCATCGTCCTTCTAGCCTATGCTAGGGAGCAGAATCTGGCCCACTACTGACTCACTGATCTTCTCTTGTTGCATTATTGTTCTGTTTGTTCTTTGTGCTGATTACATCTGCGTTTTTGTGTGTGTATGTCATTGTGGCTTCTTTTGTACAATATCTCCAAGGGAGGCAAATGAATTTCAAGTCAAGTCAAGTCAATGCACAGCCCTCTGCTCCTAATGTTTGGGATCATCCTTCTCACTGACCAGATAGGCAGTCGAATACGTAGTTTCAAGAAGGAGTTTCAGGGTGATGCTGAAGATCTTGAAGGAATGGCTGGAGGGTAAAGGGTTGCCTGTGAATATGTTGTAGGTGTCCAGGATATATACACGTAAACAAAAACTGTACAGTGATGACTTGTGCCCTAGTCAACTTCAGTCCTTGGCTGAGGATCTGCAGCTGGCTGGAGTTGAGGGGCAATTGGATGGTAAATTATGTTCCTCAGGTGAGGGAGGAAGAGATGTTAAGGATTTGCCTTTATGTGCACGTGTGTGTGGCTCCGCCCATGATTGTGGGTGTGTGGTCGATGGCAGTAATGCTATGGTAGCTTCATGAGTATAACTATTAGTCCATAGTAATGCAGATTGCAATTCCACACAAACAATTAGTATTGGCTGCTTGGATTTCAGGAATGAATTGTTACTGAAGTAAAAATAACGTAAAACATCATGCACAGTGTTTTGCTGGGGTATGTATACCTCAATTGCGTTGAGCTCAATATTTGTGTTCATGAGTGTCCTATATACCATGGTATATGTATGTGGGTAAGGATTAACTTAATTCATGGTTGCAACCATGGAAGAAATATGTAACAAAAAGTGAACTAGCAAAACCAGCTTTGATGAAGATCATGTACACACGCACACACACACAAGTGACTGTACTCCATGCACACATTTAGTATTTTAATTGTGGAGATATCTATGAAACACACGCGTGATATTATTGGGGAAGGGTGAATTTAACAACTAAATTTTCACCTAGCTACCCAACCAACAGACACATAGACAAGGGAGTGTACCACAGAAATGCAGATTACAATTCCACACATACACATACAATTAGTATTGGCTGCTTGAATTTCATGAATGAATGTTTTGTGACTGAAGTAGATAATTGTAGTAAAGACATAGACATAAGATGTAATGGACAGGGATAACCTCAAATCAGAGATGATCAATATTGGGCCCACTTATGTTTCTCAGTGTCCTATCTTAAGATGACTTCAATACAACTAAATGCAATACATGTCTGTTCTCCAACATATCCATATTAGAGGGACTGTAGTAGCTACGGGGCATTTCAGATATGTTGGAGAAGAGATAGTGAAAATGAACAATATCTTTATGTGTTTTCAATGGGAATAGACCATTGCAATCCTATATATACACTACCATACTGTTTGATACAAGAAGTATATGTAAAATATAATTGCTAAAATGTGTTCACTGATATATTTTAGGTTGAGGCCATGTAGTCTAAGAGACAGGGGTATATATATATATATATATATATATATATATATATATATATATATATATATATATATATATATATATATACCTTATACAGTACTATATCATGGTGGTGAGAATAGTCAGCTACAACAGATACATGGTTTTCTAGTTTTAAAAATTTATTACACATATACATAGACAAAGGAGTGTACCACAGAAATGTAGATTACAATTCAACACATACAATTAGTATTGGCTGCTTGGATTTCTGGAATGAATGAATGTTTTGTGACTGAGGTAATTGTAGTAAACATAAGACATAACGGACAGGGATAACCTCAAATTGAAGGTGATCAACATTGTGCCCACTTGCATTTCTTAGTTCTATCTCAAAATGACTTCAATACAACTAAATATAATACGGATTGTGATTATTAGGGACTCTAGCAATACTTGGCCAGAGGGTATGGCGACCGTGTGTTTGTGAAAATTATTTGCTGTTTGAAAATGTAATATAGGGGACTTGCATAAAAATGAACAGAGACAAGATTGGGACAGACATACTATATGCATCAATGTACCAAAAATGTATGTTGATGTATATAGCATGTCTGTGTTCCAATCATGTCTCTGTTCATTTTATGCAATCCCTATATTACACTTTAACGTAGCTACTTATCGTATAATGCAATATGTCTTGTTTTCTCATATACACCCATTAGCTATATAGAGGCTGATTGTACTAAACTTGGCACTTGTGATTATTCCAACCTGTCACTTTCAATTCAATTAAAAAATAAATTCTATTATAATTATGAAGTGCATCATTAGCTCTAAACACATTTTGGTGTATCTCTTTACGTGTGCAGTAGGAAACACCCTAGCCTCTAATTACTGAATCACTTGTTGCTATTAAAGCAGACGGAGGTGCGCTTGTGGGAATAGCAATCACCATCTGTCATGTAGCGCCCTCGAGCCATATGTTTACTGTAAAGGTAGTATACTGAAGCGGGAACAGTAATTATATTTCCGGCATTATTATATCGAAGCGGAAGTACAAGCCGCGCTATAAAGACTTTCGGCTATTAAGTAGTCGCGTTTCTGTAGCCGGTATTAGCTGTCATACGAGAAGAGGTAAACTCAACGAATATAAGGTATGAAGTTGCAAACTCGCGTTAACTGCAATATCTTAAATTTTTTGTTAACATTCTAGCTGCATCTTACCTCCCCCCGTCGTACTACTGTGAGATCAGTCAACATGAGCAGTGGTAAGAATTTCATAGGCATGACTTCTAAACAGTGCTCATAGAAAATTTTATGTGGGCTATCCATAAATAAAAATTTAAAACATACAACGTTACTAAGGTGGTGCTTGAAAAAACTGCTCCCTGATTTGCTTACAGTCACGACCACTTTTTGGTGGTTCATACAGGAAATAACGTGTGCTATGATTTTTATCCGAGATAGTGAAGTAGAGTAGCTGCGTTCGCAGTCAGGCAATGTACCGGTACGCAGTATAGCCTAGTCCAGAGTCGTCTGATTTCGCTTCGTATATACGCCGCAGTCGCGTAATTCCCGCGTAATGGATATACATATGTAGAGAGGTCTGGGAACAATGCTGGTAAATCTGCTTGTCTAAATACGACTAACATAATAGCCATACAGCAGAGGTGGCGGAATGATTGGTAAACACGTGTGCGCGCGTCCATTAGCCCGCACTGCAGTTGCCCATGTAGAGCTGCTCTGGCCCTGATCTTGCTTGCTTTCTATGCATTGTGTGCATCTCGTGAGTTTGGATCTTGGCGAGCCTCGAGCTTTAGTTTCCGACTATATAGTTCCTAAATATCTTCCGTATACTTCCTGTTACACGTAAATAGACAAAAGCGCGTGCGCGAATCCATGAACGCGCATGCGCTGTTAAAACCGTTACCTACCCGCTGAGGGTTTTGCACTTCAGCGTTGTTTGGTTTTCCCTCTAATTCATTAGGATGTTCTATGTTCTACAGGATATGAGAAGGTTCTTCGCAACCTGATCAACATTACAAGAGCCCTTAAGTTTACTATGGGGGCCAGGGAAGAGCTAACTATGCACTATATTCGGCACAAATGGCTGGATTCTGAGAAAAATCTAACAGAAAGTGAACTGGTTAAACTTGCTTTGTCTAAGATCGAAAATGATCCCAGCCAGTTTGATGTGTTTATTGACATGTTACGTAATACTTCAGGAATGAGTTGGGTGCTGGGAAAAATTACAGGAGGTAAGTTGAGCTCTATCTATTACTTCCATTTTGGCATTGTACCTATATGCAATGGAAAAATTTTGAACCCATCGAGAGGTGCTCATGGGATTCAAATGAATTCAGGGCAAAATACAAATTTGTGTATACTCTAGCTCTTCAGCTATGGTGCACATTAAAATGTGTACGTATTACATAAAAGGAAACATATCACATACGTAATGTGTAGGCCTTGACGTATCATTGCCTATTATGCTAGTCTTCTATGTTGTGCCTATTATGCTTATATGCATTGTGCCTATTTTGTTCATGATTATACCACTGCATATACATTGTGGTGTTCTGATTTCTACTGCTCTAAAAGCCACATCTAATGTTTATTGCATTGCAACATTACTGATGCTGAACACTCTCCACTGCAGCAGATGATGCATACACACTCAGTAGAGTGCACACATGCACAATCCTACTTAATACTGTTATGTTTAACTTTTCCATCTATTGTGCTGGAATAAGGCTTTATGACTCTTGAAAGCCTATATTATGCTTAGGATTATGCTAGAATAATCCATCAAGGCTTAGGAATGTGTCATAGCATCAGTGTAGCATGTCTGTGTCTCCATCCTGTCTCAGTTTTTAACCCTTGGCGCGCATGTAACTCCTGATGCGTTCATAGAGCACTAAACAGCCAGAATCTGGTCGAGGTAAGCCAACGGTAATTAACATGTTGGCTCGTTCACTTGCTTTTCATGCTACAATCTCTGCAATGGAGCACTTTTAGAATGAATAAACATAGTACAAGTGAGTTTGGGCACAGACAAACAAATTCTTCTCAGGAGAAGTTTCAGGCACAAGTGTTCACACCTGTATTGTGCATTAGGTAGCTAAGATGTGTTCCTTGTAGAACAAATATCTACAAGTGAATTTAATTGGAAATAGACAACAGACAGATGGACAGAATGACTACCATACCCTCACAGCACATGCGTGCTGAGGGTAGTTATGGCCAAATCTTCCACACACAGTAGAGTTAGTAAGCAGTCTTAATGATACTCTAAATACTATAAAGAGAAGTACTACTTTGATATATGTTGCAATAATTTTCTGCTTATTTTTCAGAAATGCCCCAGCCTCGAAACCCTATGTCTCATCGACCAAGACATTTCTCTGCAATAAAATAATTATTTTATTTATGTAAACATACCACTACTGTACACACATTTAGTTGCTAGTTGTTTGATTACATGTTCTATTTTAGCATCCAGAGATTCCTCTAGGTGTGTGTAATGCTGCAAGAAGTGACTCTTCCAACTTTTTGTTATTCTGTTTGAACTCATTTTGAACAATATAATGTCCACCAGTTTTGACACTTCCTTTTCCACAACATTTGTCACCTCCTACTTAATTTTCTGTTGCATATATAGTCGATTTCTGTGCATCATCTAGACTGTAGATATAAATTGTTCCAATGCATTAGAATTCTTTGACACATTATAGGTTTGTTTGACCAGTGTCTAGTGACTCTAAATTTTCACCATTTTATTATTCTCTGTGGAATTGGTAATTTTCTAGCAGTTCCTTTTGCGGAATTGTCAACCCCTTGCAATGAATTATCCCAGGAAACAAGAGGACTGCTATATATTGACTTTCTCCCTGAACTTCAACTCCAGAAATCTTCCCTACTTACGAAGATGCCTTGAGTTTTCAAGAACAACTACATATTCCACATACACACATATTAGAAGTATATATTCTAATTGCACAGATATAAAAGCAGAAACATAGCCCATTATTAACCTGCATTTTGATGTTGTCAAAGGTGGCCTTACTCAGTACTTTCCCAGTTATATTCACAGACAAACCGACTTAAACAGGGACAATACACAAAGCTATAAATAAAGGCAAGGCAATATAGTTAGTATATGTGATATGCTCAGCTGTATTTGTTCTACTACATTCCATATACTTGGTAAAATGTCTTACCAACAAGCTCTGAAATAAAATTGGCAACAAGCTCTGAAACAAATTGGCATAAGCACTATGAAGACAATGAAGAGGATGTATATAAGCCATGGGAGTTGATTCACTATCAACAGCATATATAGTCATGTGGCAAAGGAAGATGGACAGAATTGAATTGCCCTACACATTTTAAAGGGAGCCTTACCTCTGATGTCAGCTGTAGACAGTGGCGTAGCCAAGGAATGCTTTATGGTAGGGCACATCATAGTTCAAAGTTCAAAGTTCATTATAAGCCGGGACCCAGAGGGCATAGGTATACACACAGAAACGCACAAATAGGATACAGACTACAAAATCAGGTGTATACACAGATTACAAATTCAGGCATAAAAAGCATACTGTGAGATAACAGCGTTTGATTGACCCCCACAAGCCCCTGAGTGCTGGTCGAAGTCCAGGAATCCATAGAGACCCAGCCGAACTGTGTTGGTGTAATACATAGACTGTAACCACCTCACCTCCTCCGCACCAGCACTCAAGGTTTAGCTAGTTGCCCACGTCGAAGTCTATCACATAAATTCAGGCATATATACTCAGCATACTGTGAGATAACAGTGCTTGATTGACTCCCACAAGCCCCTGAGTACTGGTCGAGGTCCAGGAATCCATAGAGACCCAGCCGAACTGTGTTGGTGTAATACATAGACTGTAACCACCTCACCTCCTCCGCACCAGCACTCAAAGTTTAGCCAGTTGCCCACGTCGAAAGTAGATGTAGCTCGTGTTGTAGGCTCTATAGTGACTGATTCGAGCTGGTAAAGGCCTGTCACGCGATAATTGGTCCGGGGTAAAAAGTGGACACCCCGGTCCAATTTTTGCCTGCGAAATATGGACCACCTTGGCGAAAAGTGGTCCGGGTATACAAAGCCTGCAGCGGTAGGCGAATAACCACTGTCTCAACTGTGATTTTTTCTTTTTTAGAGGAATAGATACGAGCAATTTGGCACTCTAAAGATGTACTTCCAGCAGATTTGCTGTCCATAATACAGGCCACTGCACATCTGGGTTGTCCAACAGAGGCAGAGACGGCATGCCAAAAGTGGGGGGGCTCGGTGTTCATGAAGATCTTAAATACACCTTCGTCCTGAATATCACATAGTATTTAATTCATTTGACCCATTGACACCCTCCAATTTTGGGGGGGCTCAGCCCCCCCTGTTCAAAAAGTGGGGGGGCTCAAGCCCCCCCTGCCCCCCTAGGTTCTCTGCCTCTGTGGACCAATAGTAGTGCAAGTTACCCAGTGAAAGTACCAGTGTGGTGAATTTGAATGCTGTCAGAACCTTCAGGATGTTCCTGGAACTTGTGCAGTGTTTGTGAATATAATGTTGGCTGAAGACCCTTGAATTGTGGAAATTGACGACGAAGAAATCTCTGGGAAGCTTCAATAATTGCAGGGGCGGATTTAGGGGGGGGGGGCTTTGGGGGTTCTAGCCCCCCCCCTTCCTGCGTGGGGGCTATAAAAAATTATAATTTGCACGCGCATCAATTGACTTCCAGTGCGGTCGAAGTGTGTGCGCGTGTGGAGCCCAGTGTTTCTGCCGTGTTTTGTGCTGTCCCTGACTGATTCTTTGCCTGTTTAAGCGTGTGAAGATTGCCCGAAGAGAAACAAGTGGTGAACGAAAGCCTAACTATTAATTATCTTTGCGCTAATCGCAACCGTTTTACGTATATACGTCAGACGGTTAGCCCCTCCCCTTACAAAATCCTGTATCCGCCCCAGAATTGTGTCGCCCCACGGTAGCTACGACCGTGCAGCAAGATGTTCGCAATACGACTGTGCAGCAAGATACATACCCCACACTAAAACGGTTGTCATGCTGGCTATTTACTATCATAGCTTAAGTATGGAAAGCAAGTACACCGATCAAGTCTACTTAGATTTGTGCTTGTTCATTCCTGCTGTTAAAAATTCGGGGATACCAAATTCCCCGAGGGATACCACGGGGGATGCCAAATCCACTTAGGGAATTTGGTACGGGGATGCCAAATCCCCTAGGGTATATTACTCGGGGATGCCGTAAACCGGGGAAGCCAAATCCACTATGACAACGGTGTCACAGTATATTTTATCCCCCGTAACTGCAGCTATAATAGTGCTTCAAGCATTTCAAGGTAGAGGGACAATGATTAGCAGTATACCATTTTTACTGGAAATACAGCGAATCAGTAGCAGTAACGTGCACGTGGCCACGAACCTGGTTGGTGATGTGAATAGCAGAAAAGCCTAAACTCTCCGTCGTGGCACAGTACAATCATAAAGGTATCATTAGTAATGCTTTTTATACCCCCACAAACGGGCTAATGATCTAAAACTACACCCGGTCCACTTTTCGCTAGGGTGGACCGCTTTTTGCAACGAAAAGTAGACCGGGGGGCCAATTATGGCAACCAAAAGTGGACCGGGCAGTCCGCTTTTGGTTGCCGTAATTGGACCCCCGGTCCACTTTTGGTCCGGTCCACTTTTTGCGTGACAGTACATCCGGTTCAATTATTAAAATCTGTCAACTCATGCTAGTAAGACTGGTAGCCGCTAGTGTACATTAATATATGTGTTGAAAGGTTCTTCACTGTGACAAGATGAAGCAGCTGGCGGTGCTAGCAGTGCTAATATGCACTGGTCAAGGTAAAAAATTGATGCATATTTTACTATAGCTACCATAGTTCCATACATTCTTTAGCTCAATTGGTTAGCCGTTGTGTAACTGATGGGTCAAGGGTCCAACTGCAGTGCCCAGTGGAGGGGGAGGAGTATGACTATTATATCAGCTGGGACATGTATGCTACGAATGGCAATATTCTGGATGACTATAGTCAAGAAGAGGACACTCTGTCATTCAATGCTACCTGGAGTGGCACTGGATATGATGTGCTACATGTCTCGTGTGATGATGGAGAAGACCAAGCCTACTATGCATTGTTCATTGTGACTAGTGAGTAACTATTCGCATGCAATACAAGATAACTGTGACACTATTAATTGGGTAACAGCAAACAAAACTTGAAATGAACACCTTCCTCAGCTGTAGGAACTAGTACAGGAGAAGGGTGAGACTGTATAGAGCAGTAGATTAAAATTCCATAGTTGTATTGTACAGACAAAACATATCCATATATAGAGGTGTATTGTCTCAATCATGACATGCATAGTATACTTGAGCTTTGTTTGCTACATCAGTAATGCAGCCATACATAGTCTGTTAAAATATCACCAATGCCAACTACATAGAGCTGGAAATTTAAATGAGCAGAAACATGACAGGTAGAACATAATCTGCTCTCATCAGCATCACACTAAGTGTGAATATGTCCAACAACCCAATTGTGATCAGTGTCAAATTTTCACACTCCATAGATTGAGACTGCTTTGTGATGGTGACAGGGACATCTGCTTGTGGCAGGTGTACACGAGCAGGTGTCCCTAGGACTCTGCTATTGTGGCCACAATCACTGTATTATTAAATTTTGTATTTACATTTTACTTACAGATCAGCACAACTCAGCGTTACCCATCTCTCCCATTTTGCAGAAGGAAAATAAAACTACTCTTAATCTCAGCTGGGAAAATCCTATCACAACTTTCAATGATGGCCATGATGTGTACTATAACTACACAGTCACAGTAAATGTGACTGATGGCTATACGATCACTCTCTCTGTTGATATTGAGGCACACATACCAAAGACCAGTCTGCTCTTGCCTGACCTGGCTGGCCTTCAATGTAAACAAGTCAACATTGGGATAGCATTACCTGGCAACTGTGCTGTAAGAAAAATATCAGGATCACTGCTTATCGGTTAGAAAGCAAACATATTATGCATTTGTCATAGTCGTAGTGAAAGTGTATGTGTTTTTCTTCTGTCCAGTTCCGCAACCATTTCAGCAAAATGTTACTATAGCTAGTCTTTTCTCACCTAATGGAGAGTGGAAACAAGTCCACATTAGTTTCACTGTAAGTTGATGATTTGACCAGGGCATGTAGCTATAGTTTCTCCCTCTTTCCAACTGCAGCCTCCCCAGCTCTGTCCTTTACAAACAGCCAGTTACCTACTGAGGTTTGATGATGGCAATGAGGAGTGGTCTAGAGGCCCATTGGCCATATCTGATAACAGTCAAACAGTTGTGTATTTGAGTAAAGACATTGAACCTCAGCTCAAATGGGATAAAAACTACATTGTCAACATTGTGCTCATCACTGAATATGGCAATGCATCATCAGTTGCTAATTTCAGTAAGAAAGACATTGAAACAAGACACTTTAACATTATTTTTCTCTACCACTTCACAGGTACTCACCCACTTCTTGCAGTAGGTAATATATATTCACGTTATGAGATTTGCCTAATTTGTGAGTGTTCATGATCAGGTAAACTGAGGGTCGTCTACTACAACCAGACTAGTGTGCATGTTGCATGGGTCAATCCAAGTCCTATCGGCTCTTCCTTCTACTACACAATAACTGTCACTCATAATTCCACTGGGAGAATCATAGGGTCATTTCGTGAGAAAACCTCCTTTGTTTCTATTGATCTGGACGGCTACCAGTGTGAGAGGGTTCTAATTCAAGTAGCAATATTTGGCAAGGAAGATAGAGCAGAATCAGTTGAGGCAGTCCTACCATCATGTGAGTGGGAGAAATTTCAATAATGCACCATTAGTGAATATGAAGGCACTGAAATATGTTGCTGATTCTCTTCTAAGATTCTGTGAAGTTTGTTCAAGAAGTTCAAGTTGAAACCTCCCTAACAAAAGATAACAACATACGAGAGGCAGAGATATCCTTTATAGTGGGTGCACACTGCAAAAAATTGGGTTGTTGTTTTGACAAATTTCAGTTGCATCATATTCTGTCAAAACTAAATCAGTAAATACATGACTATACATATAGGTTACACTACACCCACGAGGTGGTTTAGTGGATATACACTAAACCACTGAGTGGGTGTAGTGTAACCGGTTTGTACCATGGAAGCCATAGAAATCAAAGAAACTGCTGCTCATGAATAATTCATATCGTAGTGTATGGCGCACTGACTCAGCACTAAGACAGTACATGTACTTCTTAGTGATGAGTCAGCACACCATACACTACGATATGAATATTGATGAGCTAAGACAATGCTGTTTTGATAGTGGGATAGTCTTACAGGATTTGTACTACAGCCGATTTCTTTGATCTCTATGGCTTCTGTGGTACAAATATATATAACCTCACTAAATGTTCCCAGGGGATGATAAATGCTTACATGGAGCAATGTAGTGTCTATGTAAATGTAATTGTTGATCATTATAATGCAGCATTACTGCATTAGTGTGCAGCTGTGGGGGTCGTATATGCAATTTTCTCTGTGAGATAGGGTACTATAACAAGGAATCTTATTGTGTTGAAATACACAGAGGTAATTCCGGGATATCATACACATCTCATGAGAGGTTGTAGTCATGATATGGGAATTTGTTGCAACTCAAGTAACCACTGCTGGTCACAACTATTCATTTCTTGCAGTGCTAGTATACTATGCATTACAACTCAGTGAAAATGTTATTGTTGTGAGTATAATTTCTCTGAATTTCAAGCCTCCTCTAGCATGTGAGTTTCAGACCTCCAGCTATATGCTCACCATCTCTGATGGGAATAAGACGTGGACCAATACCCGTGATCCTGTAGCAATTATAGATACCAGTCAGCCAGTGGAGGTGGCGATGGAATCTGGGTTCCTATTGGACACAGACTACTTGGTCACCATCACAGTCTTCGCTGAATATGCTAACATATCATCTAATAGAACTTTCAGTGAGTCAATAATACATATGGTGCTCATACCATTTACATTTATCAATGTATCTATTTCTCAGGGTTTGAAATTCCTGTTACAGAGGACAAACCAAATTCCACAGTTACCAATGAATGTTGTGTCACAGGTGTATCATCTACACTGGTGGGTGGGGTTGTAGGTGGAGTTGTGTTCCTACTAGTCTTGGTGCTACTGTGTGGGTTTGGGTCTGTGGTCTACATTCTCCGACAGAGAAAGAAGAGAAAGCAAAGTATGCCTAACACTACAGCTCACTCAGTGCTTGCAATACACTTTCTATCACTACTTTAATCCTTTAGATACAGGAAATAGAACTCAGAGGTGCATGGTTGCCAACCCTATGTATGAGGGTAGTGATGGCCTACCATCTTCAGAGCCCTTTAGTGCGAAAGCATCTGCCTCCATACCTCCTAACATTCCTCCAATGAGGAAGATGGATCCACAGGAAATGAAAAATATTTCTGAAAGGGACAAAAGAGCGATGGAATGTAAGTTGGACAGGGCGCCACCTTCCTCCCTTGACACCCATTCCCTGTCGTCTCAACATGGCAAGACTGAGGACTGTTACACTGTCATGAGTCCTGAACTGCCACGTAACCGTCACAGTGCCGACAGCCAGCTGGGAGGCAGTTTCCCTTGACCTATGGGAGGGACACTGTGAACAAGTCCCATACTTGGAAAGATATCTGACTGCATGACAGTATGAAACTGGCAATCATGTAATTTCAGTAGATAGATAGCGATTCCCCCAAACTTTTTACCGTGGATCATTAATTAATATTCACCACCGCGATTGAATACGCATGCGCCACTTTTGGCGCGCGCAAAATATAATCACGCAGCATGCTGTGTGGTCCATTAAGCTGCGTCAACTGTTAACATAAAGTCCATAACACACCTCGCTATATACATCATTCACTGATTTGGATCAGATGGCTGCTATGCTTCTACTTCAACAGATTACCTAGACTGTGGAACTCTCTTCCATGTATTGACACTGATAAGTCTCTGCCAGTTATCAAAAAAGACCTCCATTCTTTATTTTGGGAAAACTTCATTGCTACCTTCAATCCAGTCATACCATGTACATTTCGCTATGTATGCCCATGTGCTAAATGCGTGCTCTTACCTGTAACATTAATTTTTCTCACTCATATTCTGAGTCTATATTCAGGTTTTTTGGTATTCATTTCGGTTGTTAGTCTACTAACAAACCATCAGTACAGGCCTTTCCTCCATATTTTAGTCATTCCTTATTGTTTGTACTGTGAAGCTCAATAATAATAATAATAATAATAATAATAATAATAATAATAATAATAATAATAATAATAATAATAATAATGGTTTGTAATAATTTGTACACAAAAATTATTTACTTTTGGTATTAAATACACAGTAAAAAGTATTTAGTTTTGATACACAAAATTATGCTGTCATAATATATACTGAAAAACTGTTTGTAAGAATAGCATAAATACTCTTAGTGCTGATTTTGATCCTCTCCACCTGACTCCATCATTAGAATTGTGAATTGACAATATAAAACTGGCAATCATGTAATTTCAGTAGATAGATAGCGAGTGCTGCAAACTAGGTTGAGTGCTGCACCAGCGCGCTCCATGATTGAATACGCATGAGCCACTTTTGGCGCGCGCTATATAATCACGCAATGTGAGCATGCTGTAGAACTGCGTCAACTGTTTAACATAAACATAAAGGCCCTAACACGCCTCGCTATATACATCATTCACATGATGACTGATGTATGGTTTGTGATAATTTGTACATACAATATATACCTTTGATACACAGTAAAAGAGTATTTACAAAATTATGCTGTCATATATACACACTAATATGGAAAACTGTCGATCAATGTCAATTTGTGCTGTTTGGTCCTGAAATAATGCGAAACCTACTCTTAGTGTAATAAGGGATCCTCTGCACGTGATTCCACAATTACTATTGCAAACTCACTGTAGAAGATCTTCTGGCTATTATATTTATACTCCTGAAATTCTACCACAGTGGTAGATGATGTCTTTATGTCGAGTGTGACTGTCTTAAAATTTCCAATACATTCCACAGTATACTGCACCTCATCACCTGTAATGTTTTCAGATTGCCTAACATAAGTTCTATTGAGTCCTTCAGATTCAATCCAAACGATCCAATTTATAATGCTATTGCAACTGTTGACAGTGCAATTCAGATTTGCCCATGATCCCAATGGAACTGAGACTGTTTGAGGGTGACCATTCATGAGAAATCGACCTATAACAAGAAATTTTGAAAGCTCAAATGTAAATAATTTAAGCTGTTAACTCGAGTCCAACCAAACAGAAGAAAGTCGAAGTTGATACTAGTGTCAATTGCATTGTAGATTTGTTGAATGTAGAGTTGCAATATTATACTTGTGCTGCAGACAATTTTCTGTGTTGGCTCCTTTCTCTGAAGACATCTTCGCCCTTGACTGTCTTTTATTATAGCTGACATAGTCAAGGGTGTTTACTATTTAAAACAAAAAAATTCTTTCAGTATTAGGCAATCTCTGGTCATTTTTAGTTAACAATACAAGGGAATGCATAACAATGTTAGATGGGTTTACACCAGTACCACAAAATTTACCTATGTCATTACTTTGGCAGATTCATATTAGCGTGAATATGTGACAATTACATCATTCCTCAACAAAAATAAATCCCATACAATATACAGTATATATACTGTTAACAGTAGGAGGTGGAATTAGAAGTACTAGTGATATTTATACTTGATACATTTTAGACAATACATGGAACACTTTTCACCTTCCACATCATTTTCAAGTATAAATGCAAACAGCAATACTTTGTATGGGTTTTGCCATTAATACAACAAGCAGCATGAATATATATAGTGAGCTCATGTCCCATGCAAGAGCCCGGCCCAACCATGTACACTGTGACCACACAAAAGCCATAAGACGTTTTATTGCTCTGCATTGTATGCCACAGGTGTTACAAGGCAGGCATAATATGCTCAGAACTGAATCATGTTGTGTCTAATTCCTATAACCAAGGGCCAATTCTAATGCATGCCTTTACCATGCAAGCAGTAAAAGCCTGATGTAATCTGTAGTTGGAGATTTTGTTCTGCATACTGTATTGGCTGCCATGTAATATAGCTATTTTGCATTCCACCATCATAATGGATAGTGGAATGCAAAACTGTAATAAATGTTTGAGAATTGAATTTACTATCAGTACTTCTTGTTTCAGCAGAATGATAACCACATTCTATCATCTATGAAAACTATACATAGTCCATATATTTACAGACATAATTATGTTCCAGTGACTATATACATTTATATAATCAAATCATAATTCCTTAGTGTAAAAGTCCCATGCAATTCTCAGAGGTAGCCCAGCCATACTGTGACCACACAAAAGCTATAAGCATGATATATATACAATGACATAATTTTATTGATATATAGAAATGCTCTACATTGCATGCTACAGGTGTTTAGACAAAGCAAACATACAGTATGCCCTGAACTAAATAAACATGTTGTGTCTTCCTATACCCAAGGACTAATCTACGTGCTTATTGGATGCAAGCAGTGAAAAACATGATGTAATCTGTTTTGTTTAGTTCTTGTCTTATAACAACCATGTCCACTACTGGAGAATTTTATATGAAAAGTCTCTGAAAGTTTCATTGTATGTTGCAAGTCTTTTCATAGATAATGAATATTTTAGACCCTATGAAAACTTGACTTTTACAAGATATTTCATAGCCATGAAATTACTAAAACCCTTTGAAAATTTGCACTCAAAGGCCATGAAATATTCCACGGGGTTTTCATGGACTTGTGTGCAACCATCTCCTAATGAAATCCATATGAATATATCGTGGAAAAGGCAATGAAAATACAGCTATGAATGGTCCATGAAATTCATATGATATTGCAATGAAAATATAGCAGTGATGTCAGCTACAGATATTGCATTGAAAAATCAATGAAAAGTATACATAATTCATGATGCAGTGTGCATTCATTAGAGTAGAAATAAGGTACTTGCAATCCAGAATATGGGAGAGCCCAACAGTGTTTTAGCATACTAGGTGCCAAAGTCAATAGTTAGTGTTGCCTTCTTTTTCTTGCAAAATCTGTGGCTGGAATCCAAATGTCCATATCGTCCTCATCATATATGGTTACAAACCTTCAAAGAACAGAATTATTATTCATGTGCATGAATACACATTATACTTTGCCTGTGATATGACATTAGAGAGTCGACTCACTAATAGTGCCAACCAGGGGGGGTTGGACAAGCTCACATGCAGCAATATTTGCTGAGTCAGGTGGCAGCAATGCGTGTATTTTTACGTTAATGAGTTTGGAGTGACAGCTCCCAACAGATGTTAGTTCTAGGAGACTAAGAAGTGCAACTATTCACACATGGTGAGCCCCACAAGACACAAACTCATGATTGATAATGATGCAACCTTATTCAACTCGCCAAGCATGGAGGGAGAATCGTTGGACTGTTAAAACCCTCTCACATCTACTGTGTAGGCTTATTTAACTTTGTTAATAGCAGTGTGCAGCAGGATTGGAAGAGAGCGCATGGGAATATTACAGTGTACTTGTGTAGAGGAATCTGTTTGGAATGTCATGAATGTCATGTGACTTTCACATAAGCGCATTTGCATGTATGAGCTTGTCCTACCCCCCTGAGTGCCAACATCCCCATTAGCTGTAACAAACAAAACAGCTTTGTACTTACAAACACTGTTAGAAGGCCTAGTTTACAGTAGTATTACAATAGGAGTATACACCTAACTAATACTGTAAAAACCTGAAAACCTTGTGTTTGAGGAGGTGAAATCAGTAGCTGTGTTCAGAAACCCCTTCCCATTTGGAAACCCGTGCCCTAAGGTATGAGCCTCTTTAGACACAAACATGGCTTACAAGTGTTTCTGTACATTATACAACTCTAAAATGGGTAAATAGGCAGGCAGATACAATCACATACATCAAATGGCTTAATTTCTCTATCTCTATCTTCTACTTCTTTGTCAAACAGCAAAATTTGCTACATTTATTTACCCACATTATTGTTTCTTACTCTTGTCTGGAGCACTCTCCCACTCGCCAAGCTCAAGGGGAACAAATGGGCCAATCGGGCAGGGAACTGCACTTCAAGTATCTACACAAGCAGTATATTTTTTGTATTTATATACATGTAATACAATAAATACCTCACATCTCTCCATTGCGGGCTTAGTGAGCTTCACCAGCATCTCGGAGAACGTTCCTCTGTGTGGACCGCTCACTCCCGGTAGCCACACGCATATGTAAATCTAGCCGAACGAGTCAGTCAACGGGCGTCGAAAAAAGCAAGAAGTAAGCGACTCAAGTTAGTCACAACCCAGTGAAGGCAAAGGCTGACAGCACGTTCCGTGTCTTTTTGTTTACGTTCCGTGTCTTTCCGTTTACGTTCGTGTCTTTCCGTTTACGTTGCGTGTCCTTCCGTGTCGTTCCGTTTTCAATGTCAGTCTTCACTCTAACTTAGAGTGGCTGCAACTGATGCACGAGCATGAACTCTAAGAAGAAAGCTGGAAGCAAGACCCTTTGCCTTATGTATGTAAGCTCTTATGTTTGCATGTAGAAATGAGTGAGTAGATCTAGTATATAGTGGTAGCTCAAGAGCTAATGTACATGTATATTTGGTGATGAACATACGCAAGGCTTTCAGCAGAGATCTTAGTGTTACGCAAAAAACACGTACCGTACAGTATGTTAGGTACTAATGTGAGCTCATGCCCCAACCACAGGAATCTATTGTGCATTGAAGAGTCTGGGAACGAGACTAAAAGTGAACATAATGTGCAAGTCCATCAGCTGAGTCATATGACACAACTAGCTATAGTCTATCTAATCACTATGTAATTCTTCTCTTCACTACAGTGCTCAATGATGAGTCATCTGTGGTCACATCTGGCTTCATTGTCTTCAGTTTGGTCGTGTAATCGGCTTCATTGTGATGGCTGCTACTTCAGTCTGACTGCATGCCTGCTTCGTTGTGATGGCTGCTAGAGTAAGCCACCAATCATCAGCCGCCATTGAAAATCGGTCACTATGGTGGAAAGGCAGTACATGCAATGGAGTCAGATTTTGTTGCAAACTACAAGGCATGGAATGATGTCCTTGCAGACCAAACTAGAAGTCAAGGCATTGCGGAGTATTTGTACTAGAGCCGATTAACCAAAACGGCCGATAGCACGTGCTATGGGCCGTTTGCGTGTATCATCGGCACAGCGATCTCCTTCCAACTAGAAGAGACTGTGATCAGTCTTGACTGCATGTAGTGATAGCCTAACACTTGTAGAAAACACAGGATAAATTCTGTACCTGTTGGCACAGTGGTTAGAGAGCCAGACCGGCCAGTTTGTGAGGTACTCACGTGATCATACATCGGCCACTTTGTTGTTCTTTAATGTGTGATTTCTAATTCAGTGTGATGATATATGTGATTAGCTATTCACACATTAAAGTTTGATGAAAACAATGTTCTCAGCTGAACATACACTGTAATACATCAATACAATTGAATAGAAGTCCCAGCAGTAACTTTCGCATCTGTTTCACGCAGAAGTTATTTTTGCTGATTCAGCACATTAATTCGTCAGGAGCCAGCTGTAGCGGTGCGTTGCCAGGTTCTCTTGTTGCAGCGATTGCTCCACTCTACAGTACGCTCTATATAGAGTTAATTCAGTGTGTCTTAGTTAAGCTCTAGTTCTGTTTTTCAGGCAAAAACGAAAATAGATATCGAGCTGACGAAAATCGATATATTCGGCAGGTCACTTTTCACGTTCGTCACTTCGCTTCTATTGGGCTGAATCTCTTCAAACTTCTACATGTTAGTACCCTGATACCTGTCTGTAAGAGTATGTAGTTAGAATTAGCGGAGCACTGTTGAGCGTGCTGTTTAGACTGCCGAAAATAGGTGTCTGGCGAAGTTCGATGCATTACTCTATATACCAGCTGTAGCATTCCTCATCCCCACTATACTCATGTGGCGTGCTATGCATACTGTGTTGGCGCCAAGGAATGAAGGAAAGAGATTTTTTTAGTCTGTAGAGAGTACACTCTGACCTGTTGATATAAAGGAAAAGAAGGAAAGAAGCCTAGTCCAGTGTTGGCATATTGAATTTCTATACAGACAATAAAGTAACATCTGTTGGCTTGTGACTGATATATCCTGTATATATGACCAAGTAGTAACATATTCATGTGAAGCAAACACCATAAAAAAGACAGTGAGGAAGATACTGTTGTATTCCCCAGAGATGTAGAATTTAAAGATACGTTCTATTATTAGTATACAAGTGCCACAAAGACAATGAACATTGCAAGTATCAGCAAGTAGAAACTAATGTTAGAAGTGCTAGAATTTATGCATCCTTCTCAAAGTTACACACACATTTAGCATCTCATCCAGAAGCATTGTAGCAATAGCCACTTCTCATTTTGAATGCATCTGAGCATTCCTGAATGCACTCAAGTGCAGCACAACACCAAAACTGAAATTTCCTTGTGCAAAAATCAACAGTATAGGGCTAAGTTTCCTGTACAATTTCCTAGGTATTAGGACAGTCAAGATCTATACTGCATACTTTCCTTGACATTTCCTCACACAACCTGCGCATTTCCTTAAATCAGGAAATTTGGATTTTCTCCCAGTGCAGCCTGCATGTAATGACACAGATAGTTTAGCATATACACCTGCTTACTACATTTTGAATTGGCAGATGTTTTCCTGGCTATACAGTTTACACAGTACACCCACACACAAACCTGGACCCATACCTGCAAGTAGCTGTATTAGAGTTGAGATTGTTTTATGTGTAGGTCAGAGCTTGAATGAAGAGTTATATACTAAGTTTAGGGATGCTTGTAAACAAAACTGCACCATGTATGGTGATGACTTGTGCCCTAGTCAACGTCAGTCCTTGGCTGAAGATATGCAGCTGGCTGCAGTTGAGGGGGAAAGGTATGTTCCTCACTGGCGAGGCAAAGAACAGATTGTAGGGATTTGCCTGTACATGTATAGTACACCAGCAAAGAAAAGATGCAGAAAGAAGAGAAAGGAAGTTTCCAATACCCCAAACACCCAAATGCACACATCAAAGTAACAAGCACAAGACACACAAAAGAGCAGGACACTGGATGCCCAGCCTTGAGAAACCGGGGTGGTTAGGTTAAAGATATTTCAACACACCAATTCTCCCCACATATGTGCCCAGTGTCCAAACTCACACAACACACACTAACAAGAACACCTATGTACATGTAATAGTACTCAGGCTTAGAAACATACTTCTGTTTAAACTATAAAAGTAGAAAAATACAAAACGTAAATAGAAGTCTGTACATATAACAGCACCATGCTTAGAAAATAATATATTTAGTAACTATGCTTAGAAAAAATATATAATAATTACACTATATCAGTGTGTTTATATAGCATACCTTTTTAAACTTTCCAGCACCAGAAAATGCTCTATGTTGTATTTTATGCATATTTAAGACCTACTGTCAGGATAAACATGGTGACTACAGTTACGTACATGACAACCACAACCTCATAAACCATCAACCACAAGGACAAAAGGCTAATATTATTTTCTGTGGGTGGTTATATGAGCATACTCCTTGTATGGGTGGGAGGGAGGTAGGGAGGGAAGAAATGAGAAAAGAGATACTGAAATCTAACATAAATTTGAAGTTTCTGCCAAATTTTGGTAGTGTATAAAATGTAACAAATATTTCATAGCTATGTGTGAACACTGAAATCTGACATCAATCTGACTGACATGTTGACAGCTACAAATTTCATGTGACAGTAGGTCCTGAAATCTTATTACTTTTCTAGTGTCCATGTTTCATACAGCATGATTAACAAATTATTAATTATCAGAAGCAGAGACAGCCATCCAAAAGTGGGGGGGTGGGGGCTCGGCGTTCATGAAGTTAGGGTTATTTATTATTATACAAGTGTAAAAACATTTTCACTAAAATGTTGAAGGATGTAGGGATGGAAGTGCCAAAAAGTATAGACACAAGGTCAAAGTTCAGCATGCATGCAGACAAAGGCAGGGGATGATAGCATGCAACAATCATAACATGCCTAACCCCATATTTACAGGCACTTCCATCCCTACATCCTTCAACACTTTAGTGAAAATGTTTTTACACTTGTTTCACTGTTTTTTACTGTGTGTAGCAACGTGTATAAACCTACTGGCTTTCGTTCTACCTCCCTTGCATACCTATGAGGATAGCCAGAAATTGGCAGTGACTCCTACATCCTGTCTTGTATGAATATTGCACACTGAGTAGCTACAACAGCGGGTCCAGTTATGGCAACAGTTAGTCGTTCAAAGAAACGGACACAAAGCAGAGGCAGAGAACCTGGGGGGGCACACTCAGGTGGCAATTCCATTTTGTCAATGGCACCTCATTGTGTGTATCCATTCGTCTAGGTTGTGTACAAGCATACAGCTATATTCTCTGTTTCGAGATGTATGTTTATTGTAGTGGGACAATCAATGATTGAATGCTGATCACCAACTGTGTTGTCATGATCAATACTAGACAATTGACTCCCCAACTGACTACCCCCTGAAAGCGGATCGAGGGGTAAATTGTGTGTAAGCCACACACCCAATGCTTTGATTCCATATTTTAAACTGAACCCCAGCCATATTCTCAAATTCACTAGTTTGGGCTCATCCATCTACCCTGGTATTTTTTACACTTCCCCCCAGTTTTCCCTGAGTGTTTACATTTCGCTTCATAGAATGTAGCATGTTTGTTCCTACATTTTTACCCAAAGGATTGTTCTAGCAAAAGAACTACTACCGGCGGGCTATTGTTAGCTTCATTTTTATCTGAAGACTCGCTATTCATGTTTTTAGCTGAGGTACAGCAATGCATACATATACATCAACACAACTCAGTGGAGATAACGAACTGAACGACGAACGACTGAGGCGAACGATACGAACGAATGAACGAGACGAACGAACGAGACGCCCGGAACAAACGAGACGACAAGCGAACGAGACCGATGAGTTTGAAAGCGTACAGAGATAGCTGATAACGAAGAATCGTTCGGGAAATCAGAAAGTAGAACTCCTTTGAAAGTGATTATATGTTGGAAAGGGCCAATACTCGAGCCGCTCTCTGGTTAGTTTTACCAGTAATTAACAAGTGAAGTCAACGATAATTAGTATAGATCTATATATTTGCATCGCTGTCGTGGTGTTGTGAGACAGATAGTGCATCGCCGCGGGACACAAATCGTACACGCTCGGCCCGTGCGTTTCTAGTCTCTGTTGATTACGTTTGGGGGGCGCGTGACCTCGTCCATTGATAGTCTTGACCATACCTCTTCTTCCCTCCACTAGGCGCTATCAGAGGAGGTACGACAGTATCACGTGATCGCAGTCTAATTGCAATTTTTGTGACACAGCAAACTATCTTCCGTTAAAAATACATGGCATGATGTGGCATTTTCCAGCGTCTGCTGAAGCAACGCAAAGCGAGGAACCCCAAAGGCTGGTAGCCAGTTGTACATACCATAGCCTATACCTCAAGAAAAAGAGTCGAACTCGGGCGAACACCGACTGTTCCAGCGACTTACAGCGGGAAGTAGCAGGGGCGTTACTAGCATGAGGCAGAGGAGGCATTTGCCTCCCCTGTTTTCGACCGTATGAATAATTTATTAGGCTTCGCCGCGAGCGTGCGCAAGCGGCAGCTAGCTATAAGGCTAGGGCTAACAACCCGCGAGCGACAACGCACAAGCAGCAGCTAACTACAAGCGAGAGCACAACTGGCAGCAAGAACTTATAAGGTATGCTAAAGGTTCAAGACTATTGAACAGTGCGCACTTGTACCCGCTCACGCCCGGTCGTACGCGCATGCGCGGGCATGTAGGCTAATGAATAATTAATGAGCCTCCCCTGGGATTCAATCCTAGTTACGCCCCTGAGTAGTAGAGGTAATGTAGCACTTCGTGGATATCTAAGATTCTATTTTAACTCAGATTTGTCACTTCCACCCATCTTTGGCCTATGCTCTATCTCTCTACCGAATTTGATGGTATTCTGACTCTATAACTCTGTTTAACTATGGAGAGGTCTACGAAGTACGCAGCGAGAAGGCCGCTGTGGAGAGTCTGGGTGCCCCGTTATAGAGAAATTCCACAGGGGTTATGAGATATCTTAGACTATTGTTGCATGCCGTTATCCCTTGCCTTTAACTGAATGCTGCATTCAACACTTATCCGTGCGAAGATAATCATGAGGTTTTGGGAGACAATATTCTACTCCACGATTACACATATACCAGCACATAAATCATATGCAAGCTGGACATCGGTTAATTGCATTCTTTAGTGCGATCCATACGTCATCGATTTTAATGTCGCACCTCCTCTGAGGCGCTATAGGCTGAGCGAACATTCCAAATTACTGGAAGTAGACAGGAAGTCGTTTTTAATACTTGTCAAGGCGGTACCGGCCCTTCTACACACTTCGGCGAACTCAGAGAGACTCGCCCTTATTACAGCTAAATCTACACATCTGCCACAAGCGACGGACATCAGGAGAGAATGGCTGATAGCGGTCGTCATGTGGTTGGGAAAGACGTAGACCCTACCGTCGTTACCTGCAAGTGTCCTCCTACCGAACCGAAAAGGTGCACTCCTGGTTTCAAACCCAAGTGTACTTGTATACGGAGGGGCAGAGCGTGTAATTCAAACTGTCCGTGTGAAAATAATTGTCCAAATCGTAGTACTTGATTATTATAACTTTATATAATTATACTTGTGCTGTGATAGAACTCAAGTAGCTATACAGTCTCTCGTTTGATGTGTGCATGTCTGTGCATACAGATGACAAATTGATGTATTCAACCCACCCATTTTGTTTATATATAGATGAGTAAGCAATAGCAACTTTGCACATATTTAGTATTGGGCACATATTTGCACTTTGCACTCTGAACCAACTTTTTCTATTGATGACATGTAATTTTGTGCTTATATACCTGCTGATCATGAGACTGCAAATAATATACAGCACTCTTTGAGCACCATTTTCACTTGATGAGGTGATATTTAGGCTTCTGTGAATATATAGTTATCTACACTATGTAGAGTCACATGCTCTGATATGTTGGCAAATCAGTGCTCCCTACTTTTGCATTTGGTATATATATACTTTCATTGAGTAGCAAAATTGTCTCTCTAGTATTAATATACACACCTAGAGTTGTATACTATGGAATGAAGGAAACTACAATACTGGCAATATGTGATAGCTATTTGGAATTCTGATAATACACCTGATACCTGAAGCTATGTAAATTAACACATCTGTTGTGGTATATAGTACCTTGCATTGCTGTCACTACTATTTAACTGCTCTGTGGTTATCACAGTTGGATGCATGTTGAGGAACACTACAGCATGCATGCTATGTTTTTGTAGTGTATATATATGAAGTGCATGTTTCACACTACATGTAGAATTTAAAAGTCAATGCACAATAATCAGGAAGTATAGAGACTTCAGGATTATATGCATCATTCGAAATCAACACCAAGGCAGTAAATAGGTCTATATGGAGATTAGAAGTTAATATAGAAACTGAGAGTAGAGTCTGCAGTATATATATATATATACCAGCTGTAGCATTCCTCATCCCACTATACTCATGTGGTGTGCTCTGAATACTGTGTTGGCACCAAGGAATGAAGGAAAGAGATTTTCTTAGTCTGTAGAGAGTACACTCTGACCTGTTGATATAAAGGAAAAGAAGGAAAGAAGCCTAGTCCAGGCATATTGAATTTCTATACAGACAATAAAGTAACATCTGTTGGCCTTTGACTGATGTATCCTGTATATATGACCAAGTAGTAACATATTCATGTGAAGCAAACACAATAAAAAGACAGTAAGGGAGATACTGTTGTATTCCCAAGAGATGTAGAATTTAAGGATACGTTCTATTATTAGTATACAAGGGTCACAAAGACACTGAACATTGCAAGTATCAGCAAGTAGAACTAACTGTCTTTTTTATGTTGTTTGCTTCACATGAATATGTTACTACTTGGTCATATACACAGGGTACATCAGTCACAGGCCAACAGATGTTACTTTAGAGTCTGTATAGAAATTCAATATGCCAACACTCAAAGTTACACACGCATTTAGCATCTCATCCAGAACCATTGTAGCAATAGCCACTTCTCATTTTGAATCCATCTGCATGTAATGACACAGATAGTTTAGCATATACACCTGCTTACTACATTTTGAATTGGCAGATGTTCTCCTGGCTACAGTTTACACAGTACACCCACATACAAACCTGGACCCATACCTGCAAGTAGCTGTATTAGAGTTGAGATTGTTTTAAGTGTAGGTCAGAGCTTGAATGAAGAGTTATATACTCAGTTTAGGGATGCCTGTAAACAAAACTGCACCATGTATACACGGTGATGACTTGTACCCTAGTCAACGTCAGTCCTTGGCTGAAGGTATGCAGCTGGCTGCAGTTGAGCTCGGGGGACAGGTATGTTCCTCAGGCGAGGGAGGAACAGATGGTAAGGGTTTGCCTGTACATGGAAACACATGTGTATACTACACCAGCAAAGAAAAGATGCAGAAAGAAGAGAAAGGAAGTTTCCGATACCCCACCCCAAACCAACACCCAAATGCACACATCAAAATAACAAACACAACACACACAAAAGAGCAGGACACTGGATGCCCAGCCTTGAGAAACTGGGGTGGTAGGTTAAAGATATTTCATCGCACCAATTCTCCCCACATATATACCCAGTGTCCAAACTCACACAACGCACACTAACAAGAACAGGAGATACACATATGTACATGTAATAGCACTCAGGCTTAGAAACATACTTCTTTTTAAACTATAAAAGTAGAAAAATAAATAGAAATCTGTACATATAACAGCACCATGCTTAGAAAATGATATATTTAGTATCTATAGTTAGAAAATATTTATTGCACTATATCTATATTATGCAGTGTGTTTATATAGCATACCTTATTAAACTTTCCAGCACCAGAAAATGCTCTATGTCGTATTTTATGTATATTTAAGAGCTACTGTCAGGATAGACATGGTGACATGTTCAATGGTTCTTTATACGGCAGCTTTTTGACGAGTATTATTATTACTAATTTGTACTGCACTAAATTATATATTTCAGTCTATTTTTCATAAAAGTCTCAAGTTTTTGGAGGTTATACATACACTTTCTTGCTGTGATTCCTGAAGGAATGTGCTTGTGTATAGTACTCCAAGGAGGATAAGGAAACGGTTTGCACTGTTATGTGAGTAAAATATACTTTTCGTGAAGACGTCCTCTTTTTAAATTTGCACAACCCATAGATAGCTACCATACCTCACATGATACAGAATTACCTTTGTTCTGTAATAATTCTTGCATCTACAGCCAAGGATGCAAATGTGTAGTCTTCTATACAGCTGATTGAGAAGATGTACCCTGTATTTATGTAGCTACTATGTACAAACTGGTGTTACAACAGCAATAATTTGAGTTGTCCAGTTAGCAATGTATCAGGAGGCAGTTGGTTACACATCTTTGGATAGGAAGACTGACTTATACACAAAGAGGTTATCAATGACATGGTAGAGTGATGTTACTCATTAATATTCTTCACTTGATAGAGTAGTAGATAGGGACAACTCTTGTCTTTGATGTGTAGTTACACACATGCACCGACGCCCACTAGCCACACATGATACCAGTGTGTTGCAGATTTAATTACTATCTGCTGTCGCGCTACGTTGATTCCGCGCCCGCCACAAGTCTCATAAAACCATGACGGAAATATAGAAGTCAGTCATTCCTGAATACAGTCCACCAGTCTGCTGCGGTGTTAACTACCACAATGGATCTCATTCGGTCCGATGCTGAGACAGGGGAATACTTGAATAACGAAGTCGTGTACCTGTCGAAGTGTTCAGCAGACTACCGCTCAAGCTTCCAAAGTGCTCTACAGGTTAGCTAGCTGCAATAAGAAATAGCTGCAAAACGGTTGCACTTCGTTTGTACTTGATACCTAGATATAAAACGTTAACGTTGCTGAAGTAGCCGACCAGGAACTTGACCTAGTATATCTACACGAGTACATAAGCATGCAAAGCAGAAATTGACAGAGACGACGCTATAGCTAATCAAATATGAGGTCAATGTATACAAGTGTAAACACTGAAGCATGTATATAGGTGTGGAAGTCCAAAATAGTATAGAAATAAGGAAGCATCTATGCAGCAAACAGGGGATGATGGCATGCAACAATGAATGAACTAAAGTGCAGAACTCAAAGGCTTAATGCACTGAGACCCACAGGGGCATGGCAGCTACAATAAGTAAAACACACACAAACATAACTCATGGGAAGAATTTACACCAGCCCAACCTAGAGTTACTCAAGGGACGATTTTACACCAGCACAACTTTGATGTACTCTTAGGGTAGCCTCGGTTTCCAGGCCTTCCCCGTTGCGCGTAATTGTGCGCGTTGATTGTGCGGGGGAGGGAAACATTTGAAATGAAACATCACGTGAGGGTAGACGTTGGGTAGACGCCGCTGTTGACCTCATCACAAATTTGTATATACTTGAGATGTTCGACGTACGTGGCTGGTGATATATATACGCTACGCTTACACTGGCGTAAGTCTAGCTCTATTCTCGAGCGAGAAGCTTAGGTAGTGACTTCGAGGTCAACGGAGCGCGCGCAACGCGTCATCCCTCACGTGATGTTTCATCCCAGGCCTTCCCCGATTTTAAAAACGCAGATCTACGCGTAACGGGGAAGGCCTGGGAACCGAGGCTACTCTTAAGGGGTATTTTACACTTGTATAGTTGGTGTAAAAACCTCAGTACATAATGTCTTTCTGACTATTACATGGGAGGATTTTACACCACTTGGCAATTGCAGGGTCTTACTAATGTAAATTTGTCCCATATATGTGGTATGTTAATATGTATTAAGCACAGTTTTACACTAGTTGCCACGATCACTTATGAAGTGGTGTAAAATTCTCCCATATAATATAGAACACATCGACTAAGGCAGAATTTTACTAACACATCAGAAACCGTAGTATTCCACATTTTTCTTCATCAGTCAAGTACCTTGATGGCTCACATGAAGCTCTAGGCTGTACCCGCCCAAGAATACGATCATGTACTGAATACTATAGATCCACTCTGCCTCTGCACAGCGAGTGCAAAATTCATGCAGGGCTGCTGGAGCCGGGGGGGGGGCAGGGGCGGCTAAGGCCGCCCTACCGTTTGTGAGCCACACCTCCACCAAAAATTAATTAAATCGGCAACAACGAGACACCGCACGCGTCTTTGCTGCTATGTAAATGGCTAGATACGAGTCACTCTATGTTGGGCGAGCGGGAGCGAGCCCACTTAGTCGTTCAGCTGGCGTGGTTTATATATATATGTATAAATTGAACCGACCGACCCTCCCCCGCGTATAAACTGTGTACTTCTTATGCGACCCGCGTGGACCCGGGGGGATGCCCGCGCGCTACGCGTAAACGTAAAGCCGGCTACTTGCGCAACGCACAAATGTAAAGCTGGCTTGCATGTATCAAGAACTCCTGCTGCTTCCCAGTCAACTTGATGGCCTACTTTCCAGACATGCTCAGCAATTGCAGAGGCATCCACACTTCCCCACTTAACAGCTCTTTTGTGTTCCTTATAATCTGCATTCTAAAGACCTTCCCGTCTGACCAACATACACCTTATCACACGGCAAGTATTTTTATCCCATAGAGTCATGGCACGTACAAAAACAACATCATACCATCAACAGAGAACGTGGTGCCTTACCGGCCATTTATTATTCATTATTTTGATTGTAAACCCACATATTTTTCCTTCTGTACTGTTGCATACTTATATATTGTCGTTGGTTATGTACGCATTACACACTTGTAGAGCTCTCCAGACTGCTGTCTCTATTATCACTGTATTTATAGTTTGGGTTTCTTGTAATTTTCCATTCCCTGATAATGATACTCGTATAAAACATTGGAATTTGAGTCAATTTTGGGCTAGAGTTATCCAAATAATACGTTAGTTTGGGAGAGGCACAATGAGTGAGACGGCAAGTTGCACTGCGTCGGGGATTGGCAGCAGGAATTCTCATCAGAGATTGATTTCAGGGACTCAGGAAGATAAGGAAGCTAACTACATTGCTATGTTGAGGATTTGACACAGATGGAAGATTTCAGCTATTGGACCATGTCTGTCTATCATCTCCCTCGTGGACAGTAGTCAGAGTACGGTAGACATGTCATTATAACCTTTCTCAAGACCTTGGCTCATTTCACCAAGAATTCCTTCAGAATTGGAGGTTCCAACCACTCCCATCATGACTTCCGTGGCAGAAGATGTGTTCTACAACGTGCTCTACGGTGACTTCTTATACACAACCAGTAATATCAATCGAACAATATCCATATAAACTTCAATGCAGCTACAAGAAGATGGGAATCTCCTACCAACATTGAAAGCACTACTATTAACATAGTTCTACAATTGCAATTGATGTCATAACTAAGCATCATGTACTTCGCCAGTGGGTTCACTCCCGCTCGCCCACAATGCTTAGCATTAGGCTAGTATATATAATGAGTTAATTCTTAACAGCATGTAATGTAAACGTCTCTGTATGTCTCGTTCGTCGCAGAGTAACAGTATTGGCGAGTTGACCTACTCGCCCTGAACATACCGTAATGTTATACGTGATTCTAATTTTACGTGCACGGACAAATTGCGACAAGGTCGGCTCACTCCACGCCAAAAATACCCCTAGTTATCTCCATTTATCATTAAAATAGTACACCTAACTTAATGAATATTAATGAGCCTCTCCATGTCTTAACATCTTCTGGCGGCACTGTCATGGCAATGTTAGTTACTGCTAACTACTGCCTAGGATGCCACACTTCGTAGCTTTTAGGCCGATTTTCCATGCTACTATTTGCCTTTGGCAGTTGGGACACCAAGTGACTTTGACATATTAAATTTTTATTATGCACACGACTGCACAGAGTTTTCATTGCCCGACGTCTCTATAGAACTCTAAACTAGCCGACCTAACACACAGAGTGTTAATCATAGTCTACTTATAGCAGCTGGGGTCGACTTCTATAATATTGTAGGACTTCTGATAGAAATTTGAGCAGCACTGAGGTTTGTGAGAAAGAGGAGCTAGCCATTACTAATGAGACTTTTATGACTGTCCTGTGCCACGACACCTGGCTCCTACTACCGCCTAGCTCCTACTACCGCCTGGCTCCTACTACCGCCCTAACTATGCCGCAATAAATTTTTCCTTAACTGCCCCGCTTGCCCGAGCTTGTCTACCATAAGCGGCTGGGGTCGCAACCTCTACATTTGTACGGCTTATACACCAGATTTCAGGATCGTTGATGCCGCGCATGCGCAAGAAACTTGGTCTAGCAACATGGCGTATGGTTCTGGTGCGAGTCACTCTCTGTTGTACTTTTGATAGAACTTCCAGCAGTTTCTATTACGCTCTAACTACGCTCCACGATGTCCCAGTTCTCCAATAGAGATTATTTTGTGCCTACATACTGTGTGGTGGGCTGATATGGAACGGAGGGAGTACTTTGGGTCACTGAGAACTCCTGGAATGATTTAAGAACTGTGTGCTGTGTGTAATTTGCCATGCATTGTATGCGTGCCGATGCCCTATGAGCCAGGCTAAACCTCGGCCAGTCGGTGTGCACATGCGTGATATGTGAACTCGGAATTAGGATAACCAACCTGAAAAACCCTGTAGCGAAATCCGGTGTCCACCGGATTTTATGTCCATTGTCGTTCATTGACGGGTGCACATGCACATTAGGCTGACCGTATTTGCTCTCATCTAGGCAGATATAGCATAGTGTGTTAGTCCGAGCACACTGTAAAATGGCTACTTAACCTGCTAAAGGCGATTCACCACCGAATACAAATGCGTTCCAACTGCAAGAGGAATAACCCTGGCAAGTTGATTGTAACATCATGCCAATGTCAGTGTGTTGGTTGCTTTGGGGTGGCCAACCATGCATTCACGTATTCTCAATCAAAAATTGAGTTTTCTTTGGAAACTAATGAATCCACAATACAGATCAATCAGCTCAGATATTTTCAGTTTATTAAAGGATCAGGATCCAGGACCTCTTATAGTTCAGCAATCTCATCTATTGGAACAGATTTATGGCACAAATGTAACATCATTACTTCTGAATGGGAGCCCAGTGTGTCTGAAATCTGTAAAGAAAACCCTTTTTGAAGCAGATCGAAACTACATTTGGAGCAAAGTGGAAAGCCACACGAGTCTGGCCTTATTACCAAGATCAGTATCATGGTGTAAATTGTGGGACAAAGCTAGAGATCATGGATTTCAAGGAACTCGTTCCTTGCAAGTTATTTTGAGAACCCTAACCATTCCATCACATATTGATCAACCATGTCCATTATGTGACTTTGTTTCACCTAAAGGTACTCCAGCTGCCAACCATATATTTTCACACATCTGTTATAGTCTTGAGCATTTACTGAGATACTACGTGATGATGACAAAGACTTGGATATTTTCTCAGTTGGAAAGGAACTCAAGAGACTCCATCATGTGTATAATTTGTAGTATATTTTTCTTTTGTCTGTGTGTTGCATTGTACTTTTAGTTGTATCCCTTAAGGGCTAACTAACATGAACTTTAAATTTTGAAATTTTGCTGCTCATGCGCAGACAGCCGGACCGGGACTGAAAAATGGCGACGAAACACATTCATGGAGAGTCCGTACGATCGCAAGTTTTTGTTCTAGTCTGGTGAAGTATATTACATTCAAGAGACTTTGACAAGGCCTCAACCTGAAAATCGAGAGAGAGTGATGATTCTGAGATTATGCTCATTGGTTCGAGATGACCAGAGTCAGAGCGGGGGCTCTATCCCTCAGCGATTAATCTCATGTTTTTCATATTTCCTCTTCCTGTGTCTGTATGCTGTTTCATTCTGGACAAGGCCTCAACCTGAAAATTGTGATGGAGCGAGGGCTCTATTCTGCTGGATTATGCTTGTTTGTTGGTTCCAGATGACCTGAGTCAGACCGGGGGCTCTATCCCTCAGGGATTAGTCTTGACTCTGATATAGCTGCCCCCCCCCCCCCCCCCCAAAACACGAAGGATAAAATTGTCATTCCTGAATTCAGTATGTAGTCTATACCCTATTAAATTACCACAATGGATCTGATTCGTGTATCTATATGCATACATGCACATTTCCTTACCCCTTTTAGGCCATTCAGGATGGGAGCCCTAATGATCTCACGAAAGCTGTGCAGTCAATGCAGACACATGAAGTACCTCGTGAGCACTATCTTGATGTTTGTGATAGGGTTCCAGGATTTGACGAGACCAATGAATATGATTGTATTCCTATGACATTACTGGCCTTTGCTGGCTACTATGGTCGTAAGAAAATGATGGATGACTTGATTGAGAATGGTGCACGTAAGTGTTGGCATAAATTATGCCATTATGCAGTAATTTTCTCATGTTTATAGCGCTTTCAGTCTGTATGGGTTTATCATGTTAGTGAGTACATTGTCAGTCTTTCTCCATAGCAACTAAATCCTCTAACCCTGTAGACATATTTTGGACTCCCGAAGTCTGAGCATTTTGTGCACATACTTGCCAGGTTTTTATGAAGGCCAAAAGGGCATCACAATTGCTTTCTTTGACCACACCCATCTGTTTATTTATTTGGGCATTTTGTGACTATAGTTATTATTAGGCATTACTAGTAGAAAATTGAGCATGATTCAGCTACCGTAAAAGCCGAAATTAAAATCCGTACATATTTGTACGAGCAGGCGGCCAGCATTCAATTTAGAACGCACATTTTCAATTTTACATCACATGATAGTGCACGTGACAAGAACGAGGTAGAGTGTCCCTGTATAACTATTTCAAGAGGCAGCCTCCTGTCGAAAGAATTTTTGTCCCATCTACTGCTAACACTTGCCTGAAACTGTCTGCTGCCAACGTTGCTTCGGGAGTTCATCTGCTGTACCTTCCTCTGCAGTCCTGTTAAAGTCCACTGGTTCCTGGACGATGGGCTCATTCTCAGTTTCGATTTCCACATATGTAGGAGAGGACTCTTTCTCCTTCTGAATTCCAGACAAACATGTTTCATCAAAAACAACATCTCTGCTGTCGAATACTCTACTCCGATTGAGATTATAGAGACAATAACCCTTTTGGTTTGCCCCATACCCACTTCACTGTGGGCACATGGGCATAGGGCTGCATCCAAATATGCGAAGGTGTCGAACATCAGGCTTGGTGCCATTTCATGCTTCATGTGGTGCAATTCTTTCTAGTGCCTTAGTAGGGTTTCAATTTCGATAGACAATTGTCGACAGTGCCTTAGCCCAGAATCGGTGAGGTAATTTGAAGTCAGCTAGAACCCTCGATCAACGTGCGATTGAGCCATTTGGCAACACCATTCTGTTCTGGCATGTGCAGTATCATTAGTTTGTGCTTGATTCTCTCCTTTGTGAAGTACTTCTCAAACTCGACTGATGTATATTCTCCTCCATTGTCAGTGTAAAGAGTTTTATTTGTTTTCACTTGAATTTTCCACGAGTCCCTTCCACTCCAGAAATTGCAGAAACACTTCACTCTTTTGTTTCAGTATATATACCCATACATGGCGAGTGTAATCATCTGTGAATATGATGAAGTATTCGCCTCCACTTTGTGATGGCGTTCCAGATATCACTGTGTATCAGCTCGAGTGATTGAGTCATTCTTTCAGTTGAACGCTGAAAAGGTTGTTGATGGTTTTTACCTTCTACACCTTTTATATATGACTCGCAGAGACCAATTCCTTTGCCCTCACCTCTTCTGCCCCCAAATGCCCAAACCACCTATGCCACCGAATTTCCCCCAAATTCTTGTTGTTGAAGCTTGGATAGGCTCGATGAAGTGGTCCTTTCTGGTTCAGGTAGTAGAGATTTCCTTCCCTGTATCCAGAGGCTATTAGTTTCGATTTGAAGTTCTTGATCTCACAGCCCACCTTGGGGAAGAGGCTACTCTACCTCTTTTAGATGCAGAGGTGATACTCAGCAGGTTATATGCCAGGTTTGGAACATAGAGAACAGTGCAGGTCTCCCTTTTTCCTTCAGGTAAGTTCATGTTCAAAGCTACATTACCCTTTCCTGCTGCTGGAAGACTGCATCCATCACCAACTGTAACATTCATTGAGGTGGGTGGTGGGTGGAGACCATCGAAGGCTGTTTTATCGTTACACATGTGACACATGTCTCCCGAGTCTAAGATCCACTATGACTTAGCATTAGGCCCCACTGACAGAGCATGTGCAATCACAAGACTGCAGCTCTTACTGCTTGACCCACTGTTGTCTTCGGAGGTAATTGTAACCTTGAATGCTCCCATCTTTCTTTACTCTTGTGACACTTTGGTTTTTTGTCCGATTTCTCCTTCATGCCCTTTGTGTACTCCTCGCAATTCCTCTTGATATGTCCGGGCTTGCGGCAGAAATAGCACATCGGCTTTCTCTTTGATCATACACTGAGTGCTTCTTCTGTTTCACTAGTTTGCTTTGATCGACTATTAGCTTTGACTTCTTCGTGTATGAGTCATTCTGTGAATACAGAGAGAGCAGAAACGTCCATATTTGCTTCTAAGGCTGTAATTAGCACATTAAACTCCGGGAGGCTTGCCAGAAGGTAAATGACATGGTCCTCCTCACTTACAACTTCACCAATGGCCATAAGTTCATCACAGACTTCTGTTATTGACTTTATGTGGTCCTGCACGGAACCTCCTTTGCTAAGTCGCATTGGGAATAGTTTCCATTTTAGCTCCAGTTTATTTGCCCAGGTTTTTCATTGAAATTGGTCAGCTAGAACTTTCCAAACCTTGGCTGGGTCAGACTGATACATATTATGATTGTTGCATGCCTACTTGCCTACATGCTATTTCTCAGGCCTTCATCGCTGCATATGCTGCAGCTGCATCTAGTTCCTATGCTTTTTGGCACTGTCATCCCTAACAGTTTAATGAAAATGTTTTTTTAACTATAGTATATAATAGGGATGGCACCAACTTGCCATTTACCCTAACACATATAACAGCCCAAACAGAACAAGTATATGCCTTTTCAGAACTGAGTCTGATTACTAAGTATCCCAGGATACTGGGGACATCCTGGGATCGTCTCGGTTATAGGAGATCTTAATTCCCTGAGCACTAAGTATCCCAGGTCATCCCGGGAAAGCACTGTTGGAAATGGCACCCTCACAATCTCAGTCTGTAGCCTATAATAATCATACACTGTTACGTAATTCACAGTCACCACATAGAATGTTCTAGAACATTACCTGATGCGCATGTCACCTAATTCCTCTCTATATGTATTTGTGTGACCATCAGTTCAGTGCTGTGTGACCATTAGTTCAGTGCTGTGTAAAGAATTCTAATAGGTTATGGGCACAGGGAAAGACCTCACTGTCAACGACGCTCATATTTAGTAAATTAGTGAGACTACACAGAATGGCTGAGTCGAAGATGCTCGCAATTGTTCCCTGAACAATGCTAACTATGCCACACGGTGGATCCAATGCAAGATGGCGCTGGTCCAATGCAAGAGGGCTATGCATGTCCATCTCCTGCCTTTGTCTTCATGCTGCTTCTTTATTATTTCTCACAGCATCATTGCTGCTTTTGTCTACATATGCATATATGCTGTTTGTTCCTATGGTATATCATTCCTACATCCGTCAACATTTTAATGAAACCACACATGCATACACAGGGAAAATGGTCCATGAATACGGACTTCCATGGGGTCAAAGGAGTCCATCTTTGCACTGTTCGCACACCATACGCACGTTGCAAAAGTCAGCGTAAGTCTGTTTTTATACCATGTATCGGTGCAAAGACAGACTCCTTTGACCCCGTGGATGTCCGTATTCATGGACCATTTTCCCTGTGATAGAGATGGTGTTCGTGTGTACTGATATAATAGTTTCACTCGTGCAAGAAAGGTCCTATGAAGATTCTGTTGGCCAAAGTGGAATCCTTGTGAGATAGGCTTGTCATTTTTAGCACTGTAATTTTCATACTTCGAGTCTTCTCATCTATAGAAACGCACAGACCATGACACGTGTCTAATAAGGCCCATGGCTACAGCACTCAGGAGTTCTGAGTGGTTTCATATATTGATGGGCATGTCAGTGCCATCCTTACATAGAGAGCTCAAGTCTACCAACTCTCTGATAATATGCATAACTATGTGAAACAGATCTACTACTAAAATAGCAGACACAACTTTGCCTAAAAGTTTCACAAATTTTTTAATGTATTCACCAAAACTAGCACTAGTCAAACTAATTTTTCAAGTGAATAAAAATTTTAGAGACAAGATTTTAGAAATATTTAGAGACAAGATTGGGACACAGACATGCTATGTACATCAACACAGACATGCTATGTACATCAACATACCTTTTAGTACATTGATGTATATAGCATGTCTGTGTCCCAATCTTGTCTCTGTTCATTTTTATGCAGTCCCTATATAACACTTCAAATTTCCTAAATTTTTCATTTACTTGTCTCTTATTATTTTTTAACTATTGTAAAGTGTACGCAGCTGAGGCTTGCAACCAAACCACGCCCTCAGTACTAATCACACATCTATACAGTAGCTCAATACTTGGCCAGATCACAGATAATAGAGACATGTAACCATGCCATGGTTACGTGTCTATATCATCTATGGCCAGATGTTTATGGACATGGAGAGCATATGCGCTAGGGAGAATTATTGCTTACAACTTTGGTAACTACAGAACTATAAGCAAACCTGCTAGCAACGTACTATCAGTCACCAGTGCTTTGGCTTGGTGGTATATAGTATCGCGGTAGAATAGCGTGTCGTTTCTCCAGCAGACGGTATATAAGCTTACCGAGGTACATATGTAGAGGCAGAGTCAACACACTGTATGCGTGTGCACTGGTCTGACGGTGAGAGTAGCACAAGAATCGTCAACACATCTCTGTTTTGCTTATGTAGTACTAAGTGCTAGTTAACCCTCGGCGCGCATGCGCAGCGAGGGTTACGGTAGTTGGGTCTGTGTGTGTGTCTGTTAAGTCACATCTCACCTCTCGAGCGTCTGTTCGTCCTGAAACTTCTGTCACGTACTCAGCGGGCAACGGAGGTCAAAAAATATGTAGGGTTTTCTCTGAAACCGCTTCCTTCAAAAGTTAGGGCGTTATTTGCTTACCTACGGCATCCTACAGCGATATTGCAGCGGTATTCTGCGCAACTTTTCGACGGCAGAGCTTTCTAAAGCTCTTAACAAGGCTAACAGTAGGCTGAACGCTACCTGGAATACGACTCAATGTAAGGCAGAGAGCTTCATTCTCTTTAGTCTCCGTCTTTTGCTCACATATCTTCCGTATACTCTCCGTTACACGCATTTCAGTAGCGCGTGCGCTTTTCAGGATTCGCGCACGTGTGGCGCCGAGGGTTCTGCACTTTAGTGCATTCATTGCTATAGTGCAAATCGTCACTAGTTGTTACGTGCTAGTTGCTAAGCTTTTGCAAATGCGCAGCAACTGTAAATGACATCTTAATGAGTCTTGTCTCATTACGCAATTGTTTTATTGTATGACGCAAGCTAACTATATATGTAAACATATGTACTATGCACATACATTCAAAATGAAATTAGATATACATGTACATGTATTGCATTGTGAGGAGTGTTAACATCAGTATTACAAGAATCACAAGGGTTGATAACATATGCTTTACTGGAGTCTCCAAGTTTAGTGTGGTTTCTGTAAACTTAACTGCCTTTCATTTATTTTCATTTTCCAGATGTGGATATGGGTGATGATGAAAGTGGTACTCCTCTCATTCAAATGATGGCATACTTTGTAATTCAGAAATACAAGAACAAGCCAGAGCAGCTAGACATCAGCATTGTCGAACACTTCATAGAGAAGGGTGCAGTTTTAAGTCGAGTATTGACGGCGGGAATATGTGAAAATTCAACAGCTTTCGAACTTTCGTTTTTTCTTCATCGGGTTGATGTGGCTAAAGTTCTGGTAAAGAAAGGTGTCGATCCAATTTTGTGTGGAGATCCGTATTCCAAACCAATATTTACCGAGTACATTGAATTTGGGTCTCTTGAATTCATCAAATGGTTACTGTTTGATCACCTGGAAAACAAAGAGAAAATTCACCAATTTGTTGACCGTTTATTCGACCCTAAAGATGTTTTCATTATCACAAATCGTAATGTGGCCCTTCGAAGGGGCAAAAATGTCGCCCATGCTTTCCTACTCAGTGGTCACAAGGAAGCAATTAGCTATATGCTCTCAAAAAAACCTGACACTGACACTGACCTGATGAAAGAATGTGACTCTTTCAACAAAACAGCTCTCCATTTGGCTGCAGAACGTGGTGATCATGAAAGTGTGCACATCCTACTTGAACTGTAAGTTTATTTTAGGAAATTTAAACAGTGGGATGCAGACATGCCATAATACATAAAAATACTACATTGATACATCTAGCATGTCTGTGTCCCAATCTTATCTCTGTTCATTTTTAACCCTCGGCGTGCATGCGCAGCGAGGGTTACGGTACTTGGTTGTGTGTGTGTGTGTGTGTGTGTGTGTGTGTGTGTGTGTGTGTGTGTGTGTGTGTGTGTGTGTGTGTGTGTGTGTGTGTGTGTGTGTGTGTGTGTGTGTGTGTGTGTGTGTGTGTGTGTGTGTGTGTGTGTGTGTGTGTGTGTGTGTGTGTGTGTGTGTGTGTGTGTGTGTGTGTGTGTGTGTGTGTGTGTGTGTGTGTGTGTGTGTGTGTGTGTGTGTGTGTGTGTGTGTGTGTCTGTCTGTCTGTCTAAGTCACATCTCACTTCTGGAGCATCTGTTTGTCCTGAAAATACTGTTGTGTACTCAGCGGGCAACGGAGTTCAAAAATTTGTGGGGTTTTCTCTGAAACCGCTCCGTTCAAGAGTTATGGCATGAAACGCAAGCTAAAGAGCCAATATGCTAATTAGATCTAGCCTACTCTGGCTTACCCGCGATCAGGTATTCCTGTTCGATGTACAGTGAAGCACCAGCGGTTACTGCATGAGGGAGTACAAGCATGGGTACTGCTGCGGTCAAAGCTATAGCGCTTCCAGCAGTGTACAGAGCCAACCTTGAGTTTCAATCCCACGTGCCTTCCAGCATTTGCATACTCATTCAAGGATTCACGCACGCGCGGACGCCGAGGGTTTTGCACTTTAGTGCATTCATTCCTATAATAAATTATTGCACTTCAGATTTCCAAAATTTTTATTTGTTGCTTGTCATTTTTTTTACAATAATTCTCACTAACATGTGCTCACCATATCCATAAAGATCTGGTCAAGAATTGCTATAGGCCCTAATAATCATATTCTAAGCTACACAGTAACATATAGGATGTGGTTTGGTTGCTAATAAGGCAAGCACAAGTGGCTGCTTGCTTGCACTTCGGTAATTACAATACTATATAGAACTATGAGCAAACCTGCTAGCAACACACTATCTGTCAGTTCTAGTATCACAGTAGAATAGTGTGCCACTTCTCCAGCAGATGGCCGGTACATGGAGTAGTGGCCTGGCAGAGACGCCAACACATTATGTACAAGTGTAAAAAACATTTCATTAAAATGTTTAAAGGATGTATGTATATAGTTTGGAGTTCAGAGTTCACGCTACCACAAAGATGAATTACAATTCATGTATGCAGACAAGGGATAATTGCATGCAACAATAACAACATGCGTAACCCCATGAAATAAAATGTAGGGAGGGGTTACGCATGTTGTTATTGTTGCATGCAATTATCCCTTGTCTGCATACATGAATTGTAATTCATCTTTGTGGTAGCGTGAACTCTGAACTCCAAACTATATACATAAGTTGTCATATCATAATCAGTTGTTCACTGTGCACCACTTGGGTTAATAACTTATTACAATCTTGTTCCTTTAATTTTTGGCACTACCATCCCTACATCCTTTAAACATTTTAATGAAATGTTTTTTACACTTGTTTTACTAGTTTTTCTTGGGTACCTACCGTGATCTGTACGTAGAGTAATCCCTACTTGTTTGTCTTCGCACGAGCCCCACCCGCTTCTACTCCCGCGGACCTGCGCGCGCGCTTGAGCCCCACCTTTCTATGAAACGTGATGCACGTGACCACATATAGAAATGGCTTCCAACAAATAAGGAAAATTTGCGATTACAGAGCCCTGAGTAAAGTTACCAAGATTCCCTTGGTCAAGGATCACGCACGCAAGGGAAAGGAGTCGTTTCATGTAAAAACCAATGACAGTACTTGTGCCGCTTTTGCGGTAGGCCAGTTCAACTGAAGAAGAAGAAGAAGAAGAAGAAGAAGATGATGAACAAAAAAATCCAAAAAGGGGGGTGTGGCAACTTCCGTAAGTCATTGTAGCTGTGTATTTTACGTACTTTGAGGGTCTTAGCGGGTACAGAATCACTCGTAGAGTACGTGTATGTGTCCAAAAGGGTTTGTAACTGCCGCGTTTGGGAGTTCTGAGCCATTCTATTTTGGAAAATGGGCGTGTCCTGTCGGCGCCATCCCTACATAGAGAGTCTACCGACTCTCTAATACACATGTGGGTTGAGAGGAGTATTGACATCAGTATTTCAAGACTCACAAGAGCTTTTGTTAGCTATATTGCTGTTAGCAATGCTATCTTTACACATGCTGACTTTCGGGTAAATGGTTACCATGGTTGCTGAGTTTTGCTCATTAGTTATCCTCTTTCATACTACATTGCTGGGAGAGATTATCATAAGTAGTACAAGGAAAAGTATACCTTTATTCTCCAGTACGTAAATCTGGTTTCCACATGCAAAGATTCAAGTTCAATGATTTTATGTTACACTTCTTCAAGAAGAAGATGGACAGAAAGTGGAAATCAGATATGTATGTACATGTCACATCACAACACAACCAATTCACACATTTTTCACCTTGATATCATTGAAAGTGGAAATCGAAAGTGAAAATAAACAATATCCAACTTCAGTTCAGTGCATAGTAATAGAATCAGAATTCTATCTAAAATAGATAAGAGAGTATGCTGTGGTGATCAAAACAAGTTGATAACTTGTGAATAGGCCGAGTCTAAATTAGTATAGTGGAAGAACTAAACCACTTGATCATGAGATGTTAAGGCTAATTGATGTCTTGGTGCCATTCCTATGTAATGGGTCTACTGTCTCTATGTTATAATAATTATTATTTTCCCAGGGGTGCTCCAATTAACACTGCATCCTCTACTTCAATGACACCACTCAAGTTAGCAGCTCTGAATGGGCATGAACAGGTCAGTATTCACTACACACCTAGAAATTTTGTTGAAATGTCTACACATGTGGTGCTTTCCATGTGTGTTGCTATGGTACTTGAAGATATAATAGCAGGGGCATAACTAGGAATAGGGGAGGCAGAAATTGCCATGTTATTTTTCATTAGTTTTGTGTTTGTAAACACAACATTCATCACGATCCTGAAATTGGGCACCTGGATTCAGTGTAATCCGCACCTGGAATGTTCCACCCACCGCTACACCTATGCTATATAGTGTAGCTAAGTCAGGTGTGATCAAGCTCTCAATCTTCCACTGTCTGTACACAGACTGGAAGTATTGGATGGTAATGCTACCCTTTGGGGTTATGCACCTGCATCATACAGCTGCTCCATATGAAACTTGCGTCCATTGCTCATAGTAGATGTACAATAATTATTTCTGCTGTAATTCAGATGTAGCTATCTGGAAAGAAAGTTGAGCTCAGATTGAATATTTATAAGTACTGAGAGAAGTGACAAATCATCGATGCAACAGCTTCGTGTAACTCAATGCTACTTATGCCCCTCAATAAGCTGAAGCCAGTGATGTTACTTTGGCTATGTGTATGTAGGTTGTGAAAATTATACTAAGGAAATTTGGTGAGGCGAAAGAAGGAGTTCCGGATCCAAGATTGGCGTTGTGCCCATGGGCCTTACAAAACGGATTTACAGCTTATTTCGAGGTAAGGTCATGAGATTAAATTGCATGCATTACAAGTAAAGAAGCAAATTTGAAGCAATAGATCTTACCACATGCTCACTATATGCATAAAAATGGCTAAGTATGGTTTTCAGTGGGGATAAACCATAGCAATCCCTATATACACATGCAGTGCTATAATACTATGGGATTATTTTATGTAGACAATGCATCAACTAAACATTGAGGACCTCTTGGAACATCCTCTTGACAACCACAGAAATACAATTGCTCACTTAGCTGCACAGGAAGGTATCATTTCTGTGTTCAAGGTCAGATATGGAACTCATTATGTGATAACTAGTTTCATTGAAGATGTTCTGAAATAGGCCACTTTTCCGAAAATATATCCAACACCTACTTTTGACATTTTGAAAGTGGAAAACAGAAATGGGAAAACTCCTCTGCATTTGGCTATTGACAAAGGGAATGTCACGTAAGTATATTTTACATATATACATACATTTATATTGTATGTCACATGATAACTGAGCACTTCTCAGCAAGCATCATTAATTCAAAGTCAATCAGTTCATTTTCTTTTTTTTTTTAACGTATATAGATGTTTACCTAGAGCCTTTAGCAACACAGAGTGTTGCAGCTGTAGTCTGTTAGAATTTGCTTGCTGAAATTTTAATTATAGGATTGAGTATACAAATTAGATAGTAGGTGAGAGGTGTTTTAATTATGTGCTATAACGAAATAAGAGACATGACAGCCTCCCTGCTAACAGAAGTATAGTATATAGAAGGACCTGCCATTGATGAAGTGTGTGGAATGTCGCTGCACTACCCTCGTACAGTAGGATGTCATGGTAAGCAAATAATGCCATAACTTTTGAATGAAGTGTTTATAGAAGAATCCGTTCTTGTAAAAGTCTTCTCCATGTTGCGCAAAGTGCCTGATTTTTGCATATCCAATCACGTATATATTTTTACACCTAGCTCTATGACAATGTACATGCATACACATGTATGCACACTTAAGTTTTAGGCTGATATGGAACTTGTAGCTAAGTATACACTCTAACAAAGCAACACACCTGTTAGGCTTAATATGTTTAACAGTTCAAATGCAGCTGTTATATATGTTTTTTTATACACACAACTACTGTTTCTCTACAAAGTAAATCTCTACATCACTAAAATTGCCGAGTCCCAGATTTCTCAATTATTTTTGCTTGAGTCTTCATCTTGTTTGTTGTCATTGTTTTATATCATCTTTTTTGCTATCATCTCTTCATACCTTGCTTTCTTAATCTTCATTGTCTTCATAGCGTCATCTTTGTTGTTTTTCATCATTGTCAGGATCTATGTTGTAGCCTTTTTCTCCTTTATCTTTATGACAAAGGAGACAATGAAGAAGACAAGGAAGGCGAAGGGAACAAATAAGAAGATAAGAAGACATAGTAAACAATTTCATCATCTTTGTCATCTCCCCATCATCTTCTTCATTGTCTTCTAATTGTCTTCTTGGTCACCTTCCCCCCCCCTCCTGCTCCTACTGCTTCTTTTCCTTTGGCACTTGCAACCAAACATTCTTCAGTATTAGCTTTTTTACTGGTTTTGGTTTTGCTAAGCAACAATTCAGTGGGCAAATTTTGGGCTGTAATGTCCATGCATTAATAAAGATGTAAGGAGGGGTTATGCTGTTACTGTTGTATGCCATCATCCTATATTAGCATATTATATACAAGCCTGATTTTTTACACTGCCATTCGTACACCCTTAAATGTTTTTATGAAAATGTTTTTACACTTATTTTTGAGTTGTTTTTAGACTTGTTTTTAATTGTATATTTAGACTACGGTAACTTTAAATTGACAAATCAGGTTGCGAGAAACGTGGGATCTATTTTTCATAGTCACCTCCTTAGCGGGATCTATAGTTGGCTGCTGGCCCCTAGTACCGGGATCTATTGGCACGCTTGTTGCTAGCGTTTTGAATGTTCATTGTCCAATCAGTTTCTCCACTGTAGTCTAAAATAGTTAGACGCACTCGTCGCCGGGAACTACGCAATTTAGAAAGCCTCGGGCCCTTGGTAGCGCCCTTGCTACGCTCGGGACGCTACATCCGGCCCTTGGCTTTCTAAATTGCGTAGTTCCCTCGACTCGGCATCTAACTTATATGTAGTTACATCAATGTGTATAACCTACCTTCTTTGTATATATTGCGTGTTGTGAGCCCCACTGTCAATTTTGAGGTAGACCATTTAACAAGATGAAGAAGAAGAAGACAAGGAAGAAGAGGAAGAAGAGGAAGAAGAGAAAGAAGAAGAGAAGATGAAGAAGAAGAAATGATTGGGGGGTTAGGAATTTTCCATGTACCATAGTCGCGCTATTTTGAGAGTTTAGAAACACTTGGAGAACAGGTCCCTGAAAGGGCTTAGAACAGCCATGCTTGTGAGTTCTGAGCCCTTACTACTGTTAAGGCTAAATAGGCATGTCAGTGCTTAGAGAGTCTACCGAGTCTCTGATAAAATGGCTAATGACTGCTACATATCATTAAAAGTTCTGAGTCTTAAAGTTACACAGGAAAATGGTGCATGAATACGGACTTCCACAGGGTCAAAGGAGTCCGTCTTTTCACCGTGCGGACACTGTACGCACGTTGCAAAAGTCCGCGTAAGTCCGTATAGATACCATGTAAGTCCGTGGTGATACATGGTATCTATACGGACTTACGCGGACTTTTGCAACGTGCGTACGGTGTCCACACGGTGAAAAGACGGACTCCTTTGACCCCGTGGAAGTCCGTATTCATGTACCATTTTCCCTGTGTTAAGCGTGTCAGCACCAACATAAGGGATGTAGTATTGTGGGGTGAATGACGAATGAATGTTTTTGTGGTAAGTGTGATCAAGTGATAATACAGTATGATGTAATTTTTTAAAGTTATGTGATATTATCCATATTTGCATTTTCAGCCTCTTGAATGCACTTCAAGAGCGAAGAGATGAGCGAAAAAGGAAATTCAACCCAGGGGACATTCGACAAGTTGAAGTATATGAGGAAGTAGCATGGCAGAAGTTTTGGGAAGATCAGAGTGAAACATTGCTGCTATATTCATGTCTACATGGAAATGTCGATATTGTGAAGTATTTCCTTAACACCCGGTTTGTCTCTCCCACCACCAGGTACATACAATATACTATTTGTGACAAGTACTTACATGTACCTAAAGCAAAGCCAAGTTGAGAATTATTGGTTGGTGGGTAATGGCAGTATGGCCAAATGGCAGTGTGGACCTCAATGATCTGCAATTATTATGTGTCATTTGGTGCTATAGACCCTCACGATAATGAATCAGTTCAGAACTACCAAACTGCTAGTTTTGGCACAGAACATAGTGTACGACCTTCCTATACAGGATAATCTGAAAGTAGGGGCAATATCTCTATCTTCTGAATTACTACCAAATTAGCTTTTTGTACCTCTTATTCTGACACAGAGTGCCTTTTTCCAATGAAATCATTATAGCCATGATACATATACTAGCCTGTTAATGTGTGCACATGAGTATTGTAAATTGTTTTTATCAGTTCACATGCATTTCACATTTCATGCGCATACATAATAGGGTTTAAGCATATGAGAGTAAAATGGTTTGGAGCTTGTGTGTGCACAAAAATAAGTGTTTACTAGTATACTAAAGAGTAAACAGTAAAAGAAGTGTAAGAATATTATACGTATAAAATGTTGAATGATGTAGCGATGAAAGTGCTAAAATATGAAGTGTCTATGCAATGTACAAGGCAGGGGATGATACCAGTAATCCTCTCCCTATAGTTATATCCCCTGCTTTGCTGCATACAGGCTTACACTTTTTTTGCACTTTTATCCTAACATCTTATACAAAATTGTTTTACAGTTGTACTAGTAGTATACTGTACCTTGTTTCTTCACTTCATCCCTACATTCTTCAATGTTTAAATGTAAATGCATGTGCACAAGCCCCAACGTTTTTGCTGCTCATGGTTATGTGCATGTATGTGAAACTACAAGTCATAGTGCATAACAAGAAAAGCATGTGCTGGTCAAGGATTCTGCATGCAAGGGAATAAGCTGTTTCATATGAAAATCAAGGTAACTTGCCTGGTAGACCATTTGAACTGAAAATGAAGAGGATAATCAAATCAATCATTTTGTATATCATTGTAATGGTGTTTCTAAAATGCTTATAACTGCTGGTTCCGAGAGTTCTGAGCTGCTTCATTTGGGTAATGGTCGTGTCAGTGCCATTCCTACATCTAATGATGCACATATGAGTATTTGGCATGTTGGCACTCCATTCCTAAATAAAGAGTCTACTGACTCTCTGATACACCTTGTTGAACTCCGTTTTTGCACTTCCATCCTTATATCCCTTAACTTGACATTGAGGTTCATGCATGTCAAAACTACATACAGGTGTGGTAGGTATACCCCTCTGTGCTGTGCTGCAAAGAAAGGAAAATATGATATTCTGGCATATTTGCTGAGTCTAACAGGAGTTAGTCCAGAAGGAGTTGAAATCGAAGAGGTAACCATATATGCAACAATACTATGCACGTACTGGGTCTCCACACAAACAAGTATATGTGTGCAAATATACACTACCCAAACACCATTACCGAAAAGGGTCATCCACTATTTACTTCCTATTTCTAATCTAAACTTCCAACTTCCTACATATGTACTAACACATACTTTGTGCTTATAGTTGAGATTGTGCAAGGGCGTACAGCCCCTATTATTACATCTTCCTAGTACTGCTTAATATTGGCATTCATTAGCTGCTTTTATTTTTTTGGAAGGGTGGATAAGTGACAAAATTATAATAAGGAAGCAGTGATGCATTAAGGTGGGGGGTGATGGTAATAACGTGCCTAACTCCATAAAATAAAGGATATAGGGAGGGAGTTACACATAATTTGCCTCCTCCTTACACCACTTAATCTACCTAATAGGCCAAAATAATTTTTTATGTGACATGCACTGTACATACCGTAATGTTAATTTGCATGCACACTGACATTTTCAAATTGGGTCACTGTCACAGCAAGCTATAGGTGGGTTTGCTCAGCTTGACGAATATCTACTGCATTCGTCTAGTACATGCCATTATCATTTGCCCTAGTTGCTGTTTGCTGCTTCATTCTGTATCTGTATTATCCATTACTCTGAAAATGTTTTTAACAATCATTTTATGTGCAAGTGTTTTTTTGTTATCATATGCATAACAAATTTAATATAAAGATTTAGGATCATTAATGCAGATGGCACTTAACAAATGAAGGGATGACACATCCTTGATGCTAAAGTTATGTATAAGCTGTTTTTGACACATAACATAACCTATATAAGCACCATAACGTCCCAAAGTAGATAAAATGCGTCAGTAAAATCATATACATTCTTTCTCTTCGTCATCTTGATCTTCCTCTGCCTCTTCAAATGGCCTTACACAAAATTGTACAAGTATTTACCTTCATTAGTGTATATACTAAACAGTTAACTGCAATGCATGTGATATGCCTATTGCGCAGCTGCAGTGCTTACCGCTCATCAGCCTTGAATGCACATATGTAGGCCTCATCCCTGAAATAGTAACAGTCTTTGCCAATCAAGTACAGTGAGAGTTTGCAGGGACTTTATTACTCCAAAATTGCATCAGAAACGATCTCAGAAGGTCTAGAATCCAAGTTTCCTGGGGGTAGACCCCCCTAGGTGTCACGCTTGTGCACGCAAACCAATTTCCAAACAATATGTAACCTACCTTTTCAATAACCTCCGTACGAGCCTGTACATACTTGTTCCTACACTTCCATCCCTATATTCTTCAACATTTGAGGCTAATAGATGTTCATCCCACATACTCAACTCTCTAGCTGATATATGCATTCAATACCATCATGAAAAAAGTTTGCTGTTCTGTAGGCCGATCAAATCAGGCTGGGTAAAACTCCAGAAACTTACTCTCCACTGATGTTGGCATCAATGTATGGTCATGCCAAATGTGTCACTCTTCTCCTTGATAAATTCAAAGAGGATCGTGTGAATACCCAGGCCAGACCAAGGTCTAAGAGGAACTACAACTGTTTAATGGAAGCTATTGATGCTGGACATGAGTAAGAATATAAACTTTTGATGTATATCTTCCATTAATGTGTTTCAAACAATGGGTTAAATGGGATGCTCCATGTATATATCACCTCTAGTTAATGGCACATAACGTAAAAATGCATTGAAATAGAAATTTTAGTGATCCTCTTAATTATACAGGACTTTTATAGCGGAGATATTTGCTAGTTGTGGCTTAATAATGAGTGTATAAATGACGTAGCAAACACACTATTATGCTACTTTGTCTCGCAAATGTTCATACCCATATGCAATGAAAAATTCATTGTGTAGGTGGGAGATATTAAGTATTAATATTTAATAAAATTCTGAAGATGGCAGTGCCAAAAACCACCGAAACTAGGGCGCTATATATGCCACAAAAGATTATGGCATATAACAACAATACTATGCGTAACTTCCATATTAAAAGGAGATGTATAGGTGGGCTTACGCATGGTATTATTGTTGTATGCCATAATCTTTTGTCTTGTGGCATATATACTGCCTAATGTTTTTGGCATCGCCATTCCTACATCCTTCAGCATTTACTCTTGTTTCACTGGTTTTTTACTGCATCACAAAAGTGTAATCTTGTGATTTGCAATGGCATGCTCCAGCCCCACCCTGCACACTGTATGTATGATATAACGGTTTTATTCAGGCACTTACTGGAAGCCAAATGGTTATTATGTTTAATGCTATGTTTTATACCATTGTAGTGTTGAGTTTTTATTTTGCCAATGTTATTGTGTATAAAAACACTTGTAGGCCGTGTGTTGTGTCTGAAAAATACTTATAACTGTCCCATTCAAAAGTTCTGAGCCATTTTATTTTGGATCAGCAATCACTTATGCGTAATTAGCTATGCCGGACACAAACCAAGGTACTGAGAGGTGAAGGTACCTAGATGGGGGGTACCTCCCACTCCCCCCCCCCCCTCCCCCCCTCCCCCCCCAGGCTGGTTTAATGCAAATGCTTGTGAATATCATGCTAGTCTATAGCTTGCAGGACTGAACAAGGCTATAAACTATGTATGTGTACCTGAGAAGTATTTAGGTATACATATTACAATGTACACTTTGGTATCTGCAAAACAGGGAAGTTAATGGTATCTGCAATACAGGGAAGTTAATGGTATCTGCAATACAGGGAAGTTAATGGTATCTGCAATACAGGGAAGTTAATGGTATCTGCAATACAGGGAAGTTAATGGTATCTGCAATACAGGGAAGTTAATGGTATCTGCAATACAGGGAAGTTAATGGCTGCTTAATTGACAACCACTAGCTGATAAACTTGAAAATATATATTGCCAACGTTTTGATCACTGGACTGTGATCCTCATCAGGGCAATGTACAACCAAGATAGAGCAGTAAAATAAGTCTAGTAACCAAAATAAAACAAGATGTGAAAAGGGAATGCTGGAAAGTACTATGAAAGGAAAAAATCAAGTCTATCGGCTAGTGGTTGTCGCAGCTATTATGGTTATTCCTAGCCAACTAAGAGTTTTTCAATACAGAGAAGTTGCTGCTGCAATTGTTCAGCATGCATGCTGGAGAGACATGATGAACATGAGCGCTACTGAAGCTAAAACTGATGATACCGAAGTCCCAGATGATACTGAAGATAAAACATTGACCCCAATGAGAATGTTGATTGAATTCATGCCAGGTATGCCAACTGAATTCTATGGTTAAGTGTAAGAATTGGTACACTTCTATATAGTGTTGAAAATTAATGCATTACATACGCAGTAACACTGGAGATGCTGGTATGCAAAAATCATAACCCCATAGAAGCAGATGTTGCATAGCCCTGTCTTGCTGCATGTACTACATTTGCTGTTTTAAATACACAGTAAAAAGTCAGTTTAGGGTGTAAATGACCTTTCATTTGGGGTGATGAGGTTGATATTTACCAAGAAATGGGGGCCACAGTACAAATGTTAGTTAGGTGCTGCTCCTAGTACCTAACACTCTATAAATGAGAATATTTTATAGACAACTGGTTGCCTTTTTAACAGAGCAAATCTGCAATGATATTTAAAGCCAACCAATGTGTGTGATAGATACTTGGTGTACATACATAATTGGGGCTACTTCGTTAACCAGAAAACATTGGGGGGGGTGGTGCTGCAGCCCCCAGAGCCACACCCCCTCCCCCCTGGTTCTGACACCTATGGTTGTTGTACAGTGCTTTTTCCTGCATGCCTCAACTGCTTCTAGGATATTTGGAGTACCATCTCTTCATCCTGCAACATAACTGTGTTATTTAATCCAGATGTCGCTGAGATTGCATTGACCCGTTGTGCATACCTGGAGGACAACGTGCACTATGACTATGATTTCATTGATGACTATTGTGACGATAATATGTCCACCCCTCCACCTAGTGTTGGAATTCCACTTGCTCAGCAAGGTCCAAACACAAGTAATGATCCAGACCCAAACACAAGTAATGATTTTGCTTGGTTGGTGGATCAACATGATGAAAAGAGCATTGGTAGTGAACAAAAGGATAATGCTACAATTACATGGAATCCAAAAACACATCCGTTGACACTGATGGTGAGTTTGTTTTTTGAGCTCCTGTATATGTCAGTGGGAGCATTACTATTATATACATGTATATACCATACGTCTTTCATCAATATAGCCATGGAGACTAGCATGCACGGTGTTATTTGATGGCAGGGTTTGTTCAAGGGTGGCATCTATTACTTATAGCGTGCATAAGGAGCGAATATATATTACCCTCTGTAGGGTTGGAACACAAGATTGATCACAAGTTATGGCCAGTTTTCTTTTTTTTGTCAGCTATTCACATAGATTTCATCTATTTGGGAATCTTATAGGTTGTTAGGGAGTCGGGAAATATGAATGACCACTTTTCCCTAGGTGTTTATGCACAGAACCACATGCATTGCACATGCGTGGTACACTACTTGAATGTGTTTACTATTTGAGGGCACCTACGATTACCGCACAGTACTTGGTCTGTTTATTGTAGGGTGGCTACTATTCCGAGGTGCAGTGTATATTACACAAGGAAATACAGTACCTGCAACTGGTCCCAATATATATTGATTGCAGATTGTGATGCAGACATGCTCTGATACATCAGATTCACCATCTCTGTCCCAAAACATACCTTTTTTATGTGATACATTTCCTTGAATTTACTTATGTCATCCTTTATCAGAGAGTCGGTAGACTCTCTATATAAGGATGATGCCGACACGCCCATTAAGCCTTAACAAATGTAACGGCTCAGAACTTTCAAATACGGCAGCTATAAGCCTTTTTAGAAACATAATAATTTTGGCCTACGACACGTTAACACTCTTAAAGATGGTAAAATACACCACTATAATGTGATTTCTCCATCTCCTTCAGTATATAAACAGGCATAACTAAAAATTGGCTTAAGTATTTATCTTCATTTGTGGACATCGGCTTCTTTTGGGCCTGTGCAGTGCCTTTCACCAAAAAATCATTATAGAAAGTACAACTAAGAGCCACGGCCACAGTACTTCCTCCCTCTTGTATGCTATTTATATTTTGTGCATGTATTCGAGTGCTCACAATATAGAATCAATGTGTGGCTGTGTTTGCAATTCAGTGTTGATTGACTCTGTTCTGTTAGATTTTTTTCTCAGTATCCATCACCCGTACTTGTTTTGGAAGTGTCTTCATCCTTCCCTCCCCACTCCTCTATTCTTCTCTACACTCTCTCTGTAGGGATGGTGCCGACATGCCCATAAAGCCTTCTTAAACCGCGTAGAACTCCTCTTAAAATGCTGAAGGATGTAGAGATGACAGTGCCAAGAAGTAGAGAAACAAGTGCAGTATATATGTTTATATATAGCAGCAAGACAGGGGATGATGTCAGCATATTTATATGTAGCAAGACAGGGGATGAGGGCAGTATATATGTAGCAAGACAGGGAATGAGGGCATGCAACAATAATAACATGCGTAACCCCTCCCTACATCTCTTTATTATGGTGTTACGCATGTTAGTATTGTTGCATACCCTCATCCCCTGTCTTGCTGCATATATACTGTCCTCATCCCCTGTCTTGCTGTATATATACTACACTTGTTTTTCTACTTTTGGCACTGTCATCCCTACATCCTTCAACATTTTAATGGAAATGTTTTTACTCTCTTTTACTATTGTAAGCCAAAGCACACCTGAACATGCTCGCCATATGGGTAAAAGTATTAACATCACCATTACAAGGTTAACAAATGTGTTGTGTGATTACAAATGTGTTGTGTGATTACAAATGTGTTGTGTGATTACAAGGTTAACATGTGTACTATGTGATTTTCAGGTGCAGCATAAACGATTGAATCTGCTTCAGCATCCGCTCATTTCTCGCTACATTCAGTACAAGTGGTGGAGGGTAGCTTTCCCATACTTTCTTATATATCTGCTCCTCTACATTATATTTTTGGTGTTTTTGACCACCTTTGCCATTATCGTGCCTCGCCCAGGACCAGACAACATGTATTGTAAGTATTATAATGAATACTGTAAGTAGTTTGCTTTCAAGTTCTCTCCTGCTCTCATAGGTCCAAGTAACAGTTCTGTATCTCATCTACATATAAGAGGTATAGTTACTGCCCTGTAATCCTGCCTCCCCCTCCCCTTTCCAACTCTTCATGATTGCAACATGATATATTATGCAATAACAATATTCCAAAAGAATAACAATATTCCAAAAGCTTCAGAATTCAACCCAGAGGAGTTAAAATTTCTCATTAGACATGCTCTCAGCTCACACTCCTAGTTAACGTATGTATATTGCACTGTACAGAATTCCCCCACACCCCCGTATCCCACAGAGATAATTTGCATGAAACCTAACTATGCATTATACTTCATCTGATTTTTTTTCACCCAACCTTCCCAGATGGTGATTGCAAAGGTGCTCATGTTGTGAGATATGTATGCATTACATTATTATGAATGCCTTATCCACTTTTACAAAAGTATTTGTTAGCAGCATAATATGCACGATTGTGGTATGCATTCATAACATGCATAACCAGATTATACATACTGTAGGGAACATGTTATTGTTGTTACACTCCGTTATCCCTTATCTCTGATTTTGGCATTATACCATGCATCTTTTATCGTATAAAAATCTGATTAAAATTTTCCTTGTATATAGCTAAATCTCTCCCTTTTTGGCTATAATGAAATTTGTGCCCAAACTATATTTCTCCTGTGCATGATCACCTTAAATGGTGAAGAAGCATTTTTAATACCAAAACAAAAGTTTAAAATCGATAAGACTTACATTGCTTCCGTGTTTGCAGCATGTTGCTTCTGACTCCTTAAAAGTCTTATTGAGCATTGACATACTTGAAGATTAAGACTATAGGTGCATGTGGAAGCAGTCTTTGGCATCATCCCTACATAGAGAGCGACAATAGTGTGTATGCTAATATCTGACTTTTTTCATGAATTCAGGACCCGGTGATATTAAAACGAGAGCTTACATTGCACTCTTTGTGATATTGATCCTCCTGATCTTACTCTCTCTACCGTTTCTGTTATTCGAATTCGGTGTCAGGCTCTCAATGGGAAAAAGACAGTTTATAAACTATAACTTTGATGCTGTAATCCAGTTTTTAAGCAATAATTGTGATGCTGTGGTCCAAGCGGGATCTTTTCTTTTGACTATTGTATTCATAGTTGGATTGTGGAATGATTGCTGGTGTATTCCAGCATGGCAGTGGCAGATTGGTGCCCTCGCTGTCTTCCTATCCTACATCAACCTAATTCTACATCTGAGGGGGTTGCCTGTGTTTGGAGTATTTAGCAACCTTCTTGTTCACATTGTGATCAGATTCTTACGGTTGATCTACCTGCTCTTTCTGCTGATACTTGCTTTTTCCATTCCATTCTACATGCTGTTTGTTCGTGATGGTGCTGCAGTGTTTGTAAGTTACTATTTATACATCATGAATATCCAAGTGACTTACTATTCATAAAGGGAGTAAAAACATTTCCATTAAAATGTTAAAGGATGTAGGCATGACAGTGCCAGAGAAACAAGTGCACCAAGGCAGGAGATGAGGGCATGCAACAATAATAACATGCGTAACCCCATCACGAGATGTAGGGATGGGTTACGCATGTTATTATTGTTGCATGCCCTCATCCCCTGTCTTGCTACATATAAATATGCTGCCATCATCCCCTGTCTTGGTGCATATAATATACTGCCTTCACCCTCTGTCTATGTAATGTATAAACCATGGCCAAGAGGTGTATATGTCAGATATACACCTGCTGTGAGGAATTTATTTGTGATATTTCCCGAGGGCCAACGGCCCGAGGGATATATCACAAATAAACTTCCGAACATAGCAGGTGTATATCTGAAAATATACACCGATTGGACATGGTTTATACGATATATGCTATGTTGAATATTGATGAGGTGTATATGCAATATATAAACCTGCCGTTACCATAGCAACATAGTATATAAATATATATAGTTCCCTCATTCCCTGTGTTGTTGCATATATATACTGCCTCTTTTTGGCACTGTCATGCCTACATCTTTAAAAATTTTAATGGAAATGTTTTTACTCCCTTGTTTCATTGTATAGAAAGAGTCGTATGCCATATTATGTGTCTATAAAGGCTTATAACAGCACGGTTCAGGAGTTCTGCGCTGTTCAATTAAGGCTTTATGGGCGTGTCGGTGCCACACACTTCCAAGCTAACTTAGCAATTACGCGTGACGATACTAAACAGCAGATTCTGAGAACAGAGTCGATCAACACCTGTAATGCAAAACAATGTTACACTAACTTGGGGTACAACAGAGAGGAAGTCTGTGGGTGTGGCTCCTAGATGTACTTTATATCAACATTGTTTGGTGAAAGGCACTGCGCTGGCCAAAAAGAAGCCAATTTGTGCAAAAATGAAGATAAATACTTAAGCCGATTTTGAGTTATGCCTGTTTACTGAAAAAGAAGATGTGGGAGAAATCAGGTTTTAGCAATATCACGCATATTATTGTAGCGATGTATTTTACCACCTTGAGGGTCTTATCGTGTATAGAACACTCATAGGTCATGTTATGTTTTTAAAAGGGCTTATAGCCACCGCATTTGAGCAGTTACATTGTTAAGGCTTAATGGGTGTGTCGGCGCCATCGCTACATAGAGAGTCTGCCGACTCTGTGGTTCAGAATCTGAGCCAATATGCTATATATGTAGCAGTTAGCATCATACAATATACGGAAATCCCACGCCAGCTGTACCACTAGGTGCATGGGCTCGCTTCCCTCGGCAATAAGAATCATGAAGCTACCATAGCATTGCTGCACACCCACAGTCATGGCCACACTAGACCATGTCACATATCTCTAGAAATACTTGTAACTGTAGTCTGCAGGAGTTATGAGTCGGTTTGGCATCCCTGCATATAGAGTCCACCAACTCTATGATATGTAAGTTCATGTACAATACACTGGGAAGAACAGTGTTATGTTCTTTTTTGCAGGATGAGAATGGGTCTGGAATTATTGAGGCATTTTCCACACCAGCTCATTCCATAGCCAAAGTGATTGTACAAGCAACAGGAGATTTGGATTATGGCACCTTGTTTTTGGAAGGAGGCTTGCTGTATTCTCCCATGGCTTACATCCTATTCATTGTGTTCATAGTGCTTATGCCAATTTTGTTCAACAACTTGTTGGTAAGTTATTAGTTTTCAGATTGAGTATTTCTTTCTGTGAAATTGACTGTGCCCCAATAATGCATTGAAAGCCGACTACATATTTCACTATAAGATTGCTTGGACTGTGAGTAGTACTACTGATGATGAACTGCGTAAGGTGACCTTCAACAATATAAGAGTTCAGGTAAGAAAAAGACAATAATATTATTGATTACATATAAATGCATGCACATCATTGTACAGGTGGACTTTATCATTGCTTTGGAGAACTTAAGGTGTTTACGTCGACGCAGGCGGAAGTTGAAATGCAGAAAGATATCAAGGAGAAGTAAAATCGTTTCCTTCGTCTATTCCTGGCTTAAACTTGACTATGATTCGCAGAAAAAAGAAATGAAAAAATTCCACAGTTCAAAAAATGTGAGAAATGTACAAGATCAGACCACTGCATTGTATGTATAACATGAGAATAAACATTTTCATAAATTGAATGTAGGAATGGCAAAATAAGAGGAACAAGGACTGGGACGATGGCAAGGAGGGAATGATGGCATACAACAATGCATAATCCCATACTAAAAGATCTAGGGAGGGTTTATGCATGCATAGTATTACTGTTCTATGCCGTCATCCCCTCTCTTGCTGCATACGTACGGTCCTTGTTTCTCTGAGTTTGGCATTACTCTTGTTTCACTGGTATGTACTTATGCATATACATGAATGTGTAACCTACCTTCTGTGCATTGCTATATAGCCCTAGCCCAGTACACATGATTATTGACACAGGCATGATCATAATACCATGGTCATACCTGTGGTTAAAAGGTGTTGATATTCATATTTCCTCATTTCCTGTTTCTTCACATCTCAATTTTAGTACTACCCAAGCCCTAGGCTTAGATATCACATGAGTTTGCAGCTTAGCTACACACACACTGATATTGACATAGCCAAAACGTGCAAATCATGCATCTATCATAATGACAAGCCTTGCCTTAGTGTTCATTCATCAAGTACGTGATTTAGCTGTCTTCTGGCCATTCTGTGCATGTTATATACCTCATGAAGTCATTATATCATAGCAGGTGTTATTTGCACACTTTTAAGTGGTGTGGCTTGTGACAAAGTTTAAAAAAGTTGGCACCTAGGTAAATTGCAGCATAGATGCTTTCTTGACTTTATATTTGGCAATTTCATACCTACATTTTTCAACATAATTTTTTTACACATGTAGTAATTAAACATGATCCTATGCTCTTTCATATGCTTAATATTTAGGAGGTAAAAGATGTTGTGAAGAAAGAAATGACAAAGATAGCTCTGAAATTTGACACTGTAAATGAAGACTACGTATGTCTGAAGCACAACCAGAAACACCTCTGTGAGTCACTTGAAAGACTGGAGAGTAATGAAAAACAGCTACAAGTCAGAATTCAAGAGCTACAGAACAAAATTGAAGAACTCCTGGAGAAAAAATGACTTACTGTACTTGCTTAATAGTGTATACTAATCTAACACAGATTGTGTTTATTGTAATATTTTGCAAATAATAAAGTGTAAAAATATGGTTGGCCAGCGGAGCGAGCCCCTCTAGTTGTATCAACGGCCGATTTTTCTATATAAAGTGTGACATTTCCTTAAAACGTTGAAGGATGTAGGGATGACAATGCTAAATAGTACAGGAACAAGATATAGTATACACATGCAGGCAAAACCGGCATGAGAAATAAACAGCAGCATGAAGGCTAAGGCAAGGGATGTGGGCCTGCAACAATATATCATAACATGCGTAACCCCATTAAAAAGATGCAGGGAGAGGTTATATACGTATGTTATGATTGTTGCATGCCCATCCCTTGCCCTTTCTTCATGCTAGCGTTGCTTCTTAGACTAAGAACCGGAATAGGAACTAAGGCTTATTAACCCTCGGCTCACATGCTCAGCGAGGGTTAGCTATATATACTTGGTCGTGTGTGTGTGTCTGTCTGTCTGTTAAGTCACACCTCACTTCTGGAGCGTCTGTTCGTTCTGAAAATACTGTCACCTACTCAGCGGGCCACGGAGGTCAAAATTTTGTGGGGTTTTCTTTGAAACCGCTGCGTTCAAGAGTCATGGCGTGAATGGCAAGATTATATAGATCTAGCTTACTCTGGCTTACACGCGATCAGGTACAGTAAACACTCTTTTAGCGGACCGCATAGCGGACTTCTACAAAATAACGGACAAGCCTCGTATGCCCGAATAGCGGACATCTCTTATTTCCGGACAACGGACAGGGAGAACTGCACCAGCTCCATAGAAAAGTTATCCTGAATAACAGACGGCTAGCTAACCATCCAACAACTGCGCAAGCGCGGCAAATTAGGGCGTTAAATAGAATCCTGTCTCGCTCCGCCGACATTCATATCTAGTAAAAGTGTAGCTATGTGAGTTCTCTGTCCACTAAAGATTGGATGTATTCACGTAGCCTTGAGATGTATTCACGCGGCCCTTATAGCTTATAATTGCAAGTAACTTGGAACAAAGAACGTGATATGTGGTCGCACAATAATTCCCCAATAAAGGACACCACCCGAATACAGTGGAACCTCCCATAACGGACCCTCCCACGAGCGGACCACGGCTATGGCACGGATTGAAACTACAATACAACTAGTTAAGCCAACCTCCCACGAGCGGACGCCTCTTGTGTCCGGACAGCGGACAAGCCACGTGCTCCCAGCTGATCAACTCTGTACAAAAGTGCCTCTAGATCTTATAACGGACAAACAGGAAACCACACCCATCCTTCATGCGTATACAGTAGAACCTTGGTTATCCGAACCGCGATTATCCGAACTCCCGGACAAGTAAATTCGCTTAATTAGAACACGTTTTACGCAATATTACAGCTTGCGCACCGGAAGCAACTGTAGGCATTGTTGGAAAAAGCTATATAGGGAGTCCACATAGCCTTGTAAACAAGATGGCCTCGTGTCACACTGTCCACAGTAATGTTCGAAACTGCCATCCTACACGCTATAACCACGCAAATATGAACAGGTGCGTAGATTCACTTATCCGCAAATTCAGTTATCCGAACACTGGAAATTTCATTGAGCCCAGATGTGTTCGGATAACCGAGGTTCTACTGTAATAATCATTGTTCTGCGATACACTAGGCCAATCCTTTTGGCTTTCAGTGAAGCTACTAGCTCTTTCAACATTTTAATGTAGGTCCATGAAGTATGTAAACGCACGGTATCTCCAGGCCATATCCAGCCTCTATTCACCTTTTGTAGTTCATCATGTCTAGAAATTGTAGTACATGGTGTAGATATGTACTTAAGGGCTTTTAAAACATGTTATCTAGGTATATTAGGTCTATAAATGACCTATTGGCTTGAACCTCCCACCGTACCAGAGGACAACCTCCGAAAAGAGGAGAAAACCTCTGCTCCCAAAGTGTCCTTTATTCAGAGGTTCCACTGTAACGGACAGTAGACCTTGCACCAAAGTGTCCGTTATTCGGAGAGTTCACTGTATTCCTGTTTGATGTACAGCGAAGCACCAGCGATTACTGCATGAGGGAGTACAAACATGCGTACAGCTCCGGTCAAAGCTATAGAGCTTCCAGCAGTGTACAGAGCCAACCTTGGGTTTCAATCGCACATGCCTTTCCAGCATTCGTGCACGCGCATTATATATATGAGATCTAGCACGTGCGCTTTTAAGGATTCGCGCACGCACGGACGCCGAGGGTTCTGCACTTAGTGCATTCATGTCATCATCACTGGTTTGTCTGCATATACTGCATCTTTGTTCCTGTACTTTTTAGCATTGTCATCCCTAGGCCTACACCTTTTAACATTTTAATGAAATGTTTTCCACACTTGTTTCACTTGTTTTTCATTGCCAAATACATGCAGTAGTATTTCACGCGACGCGAGCCTCACCTTTTTGGTCACGTGAAATCACACGCGCGCGCATAATAAATGAGGAAATGGCGTTTGTGTATACGGAAATACATGTATTCCTACATAGCTCTACTCGTCCAGAAAAGGTCCTACGAAGATTCCGTTGTGCACAGGCACTCTGCAGAGGAATATGAAGCTGTTTCATGCAAAAATGAAGGTAATTAACTTGTACCGTTTGTGTGATAGGCTTGTTTACGGAAGATGTTGAACAAATTGGGGTTTTGGCAATTTCATGTATGTCATTGTAACGGTCTACTTTACCGCATGTGTGAGTGTTATCGTGTCTAGAAACGCTCATAGGCCATGTTATGTTTCTAAAAGGGCTTATAGCTGCTGCCTTCGAGAGTTCTGAGTCGTTACATTTGTTAAGGCTTAATGGGCATAGTTTACATATAATATATGCCAAGGGTTTGCACTTTATAGTGCTTTTCAATAATTATAGTCAAATCTTCCACGCAAAGTGGAATTAGTATGCAGTCTAAATGATACTCTAAATGTGTACTACTATGATGTGCTGCAATAATATTTCTTGTTATTTTTCAGAAATGTCCCACCTTATGTGTCATTATATCCTTCAGTAAGTCACTAAAATGGGATCTAGAATTACATCATGAAAATGTCTGAACCTGCTATTACACTTCAAGATAATTATTTTAATAATGTAAACATAGCATTAATGTAATACTCATGTAGCTGCTAGTTGCTTGATTATGTGGTCCATTTTAGCGTCCAGAGATTCCTCAAGGTGTTTTTGGTTTCTCTCTAATGCTGCAAGTGACTCCGTCAACTTTTTGTTATTCTGTTTGAACTCATTTTGTACAATATCCACCATTTTTGACACTTCCCTTTTCATAACATATGTCACCTCCTACATAATTGCAGTTCCATATATAAAAAACACATAAATACTATAACACTATAGAGAGTATACAGTGCATATAAATTGTCCAAATGCATAAGAATTATTTAGGGCTGCTTGACACAGTGTGTAGTGACTAGGCCCAGATAAATATTGCTGGCATTTTTTATTAAAGCATTACAGGTATCTCTAAGCACTGAGCAATTTCTGAGAATTTTGGGCCACTTTTCAGCCAACTCTTCTAGCCCTACATTCCTGCTAGAGTTCTTGCTGTTTGTAATGGCACTAGTAGTTTCAAACCCAGACCACACCCTGAAGGGAAAAGGTCTGGTCGCTTTTGCCACAGTTCTTGGGACGGTATATAAAATTAGGAATGAAATGTTGCATCCCACGGAAGTAATTGTAGTGTGTAGTACAATAGTCTCATTTTCATACCACATCTGAAAAGAGGAAAAGGGGACTGTATGTAAAATTAGAAAGAATTTTCACAGAACCACCTACGTAGATCTACATAATCCACTTCTGCGAATATGATTGGTAGTCTGATTTCTCAATTGAGTCCCAAGAAATGTGGCGAAAGTAACCAGACCCTTTCCCTTCGGGGTGTGGTCTGGGCATGAGACTATGGCACTGGTGGGTACAGTTGTGCAATCAACAAGCTTCATAGATGAAGTGGAATGTGGATGTGGCATTGTCACATGTGACAGACCACATGTGCAATTCAATGCACAGGAAATGCCTGCTTGGATATGGCATCGCAACATTCGTGATTACACTCAATTTTGAGCAATTTATGAGGACTATGGGTACTCATTGAATGAAAGCATTATGGGTAGTGTGTGAGAGTATTACAGAAAGGAATTATAGGCTAAACATTTATCTGGGCCTACTAGTGACTCTAACATATTCACCATTTTATTATCCTCTGTGGAACTGGTAAGGCTTTCTAGCAGTTCCTTTTGTGAATTGTAGTCAACCCCTCGCAATGAATTAACCCAGGAAACAAGTGGACTGCTATTGGCTTTCTCTCTGAACTTCAACTCCAGAAGTCTTCCCCACTTACGAAAAGGCCTTGAGTTTTCGAGAAGAAGTATATATTCCACCTACACACATGTACAGAAGTACAGACTCTAATTGCATAGATGTACAAGCAGATAATAGTTCATTGTTCTATCGACCAATTATCCTTACTGTCTACTGGATTGCATATGCTTGACTCAAACAAGTAGATGGATAATGATTGGTTGGGCCAGGCTCCCTACTAAAATATTGGGAGCACAGATCCCCCTAGCCTCCCCTCTTCCTACTCTCATGATTAACCTGCATTTTGATGTTGTCAAAGGTGGCCTTACTCAATACTTCCCCAGTGATTTTCACAGACAAACCGACCTAAACAGGGACAATACACAAAACTATAAATAGAGGCAAGGCAATATATTTAGTGTAATTATATGTGATATGCACAACTTTATTTGTTCTACCACATTCATGTATATATACTTGGTAAAATGTCTTACCAACAAACCCTGAAACAAAATTGGCATGAGCACTATGAAAACAATGAAGAGGATGAAAGCCATGGGAGTGTACATCAAGCCTCCTGCCAAAAAGAGATCACCATAACTCAATCCTCCAACAGTCACTTGTGCAATGGAAAGATAAGGTGTAGAGAAGGTCTTAATGATTCCAGGGTTACCCTAACAAAGAAAGAGAAAAACAAACATAGCAACAGTTATGGAAACAAGGTGTTAGTAAGTATGCAGTCAAAGGTATAGGGGATAGGGGACACAACCACAAAAAAATACAGCTATGGTTACATGTATTAGAGCATACATGAGGCCATGGGGTTCATAAGTGAGGATCGTCTATAATTAATAAATTTCTAGGGTAGCTTTTACCCAGTGCCCTTCAAAAACAGCATTTTGTACAGCATTTCCAGGATGAATAGAGACACGACATACTAATATATACTTCAGACCACTTCCCATTTTGCACAGCAAGAAGGGTGAGACTTAAATGCAAGTGCAGCATTTGTAAGAATGAAAAACCCAGGAAAACAAGTGTACAACATTTATTTTTAAAGGTGAAACATCTCTCATCATTTTGAAAAGACAGTGCGAAAAACCAAAGCAACAAGTGCAATTTTAGGGGGGACATTATTCACCTGTGAATAATGCTCCCCCTATCAGAAATACCATAGCATATGAACTAAAGTTGCCCAAAGAATCTTATGGGGGACAATATTCACCAGTGAATATTGTCCTAGGGGAACTAGTGAATAATGCCCGGGTGGGACAATTTTGGGGGAGGGGACAATATTCACTATTACACTGTGCTTCTTTCTTCGGTTTTTGGCATGCTTTTCACACTTGTATATTGTATAATATATGTGTGATGGATCCTATACAATATAAGTATATGTCATGTAGTGGTGAGTTTAATCAAAGTATATAAAACTTACAAAAACTGCAGGGCCATCACGAACAAACAACATGTAAAATGGAATTGCAAAAGCAAGCATCAGTAGAAAAGGAAGGTAGATTAACTTCAGAAATGCGATTATGATGCTTATCAGCAAATTGATATATACTCCCACAATAGGTAGCCCTCTGATTTGTAAGACGACTTTAATGTAGGCGAAAAAAACAGCCAGTGCCCCAATCTGCCACTGCCATGCCGGAGCACACCAGCAATCATTCCAGAACCCGAGAACAAATATGATTGTCATGAGAAATGATGCAGCTTGAATTACAGTTGCAAAATTGATGTAATATTTCTGCTGTCCTTCCATCATGACCCGGAGGAATATCTCAAATCCAATGAACAAAATTGACAAGAGGATCAGTAGAAGAGCTAGTGATGTGAAGAATGATTTCCTGACTACACTAGGACCTACATAATCACAAGCGAACTTGACACAATGTTTGTGTAAAACATAGGACACATTTATATCACTTAAGATCTGCAATCAGGACACCTAACAGTGGCGTAACTAACATTGGGGCAGGTGGGGCGGTCGCCCCACCGCTTTTGGACGGATAAATTGCGCAAGAATTAGATAGAAAGGCCAACAATAGCATCCAACGTACTCACTACCACTCAGTATACCTAGTATATAGTGCTGGGCACTTACTACTTACTTTAATAGGTCTGCAAGTAGCCTAGCTAGCTAAGTAGCCTAGCTATAGCTAGGTTAGCGCGATCGCTAGTCAGTGACGCTAGGCCAGCAGGAAGCCTAAGTCTTCCTGTTGGATCTTGTTCTTGTGAGCGGTCCTTCAGTGCTCTCCGACGTCGACATGGTCGCGCACCTCAATGACTGATGACCTGCTGGACTCTTTAGCATTGGGCTACATTAATTAGGAGCGATCTTTCTCGCCAGAAGAAGTGCTGCGAGTCTGGGATGGTCGTAGAATAGCGTAGGCGTTCCAACACGAACGGTAATTTTACACGGCAAGTGCGTAGTAGCGGTTCATGCGCATGCGTAGCCGGGGAACTAATAGCCGGCCACGCCTTCGCCCCATCGCTCTGATTATTGTAGTTACGCCCCTGCCTAAGAAAACCTGTACTTTGACACATTCAAATATATACCTTTACAGTCGCCATCTGTTAAAAACAATTGGTGTATGCATAAAATAAAAATATGCAATCATACATATGCATATAGCTACGCATCAAAGTAACAATGACTATTAGTATACAAGGGGACTATACAACCAAAAGTGAGACAAGGGGTGTGTATACGTAATATTATACTTACCATTGATGTCAATGCTAAGACGTGCTGGTCCTGAACTGTTACTGGGACCTGCAGAAGTGATTAATAGTTCTGTTTAAGTGGCAGGAAGGAAAATCAAATATTTATACTTACAAAACTCATCATCAGGTCCAGGTCGAGGCAAAATAACAATAAGACTGGTCAAGGAAAGAATGAAGGCAATGAAAATTGTAAAGTTGATCATGAAGATGGGGAAAACTGTCCTCAACCACTTGTTTTGATAGAAGTGAGAGATGACTGGATGCTGAAGCAGATTCATCCGTTCATGTTTTACCTGAAGGAAGAATATAAGAGTCAGTAGACTTTCTATGCAGGGATGGCGCTGACATGCCCATTAGCCTTAACATATCAGAACTCCCAAACAGTTACAAGCCCACAATATGGTCTACAAGTCACACATTCCAACTTCAAAACGCAGGTGAGTCTGTATATCATATGCCACTGACGCGTTTTACGCTCGAGTTCACGCGCGTTTGTGTTTCATTGTCAGGCTTCCGTACTTTTACGACGCTTAGTGCTTACTTTGAAGATTGGGCCAGGCCTTCCACACGTAACACCATAGATAAGGCGCAGCAAAAAACTGGGGGCGCACACGCGTTCACGTACATACACCTATAGGTTCAGACACACACCTAGGTCAGACACTGGCACAATTTCATTTGTCATCATAAACATTTGTTTATATATGTGTTGTATTTGTACAATATCTCCGAGGGAGGCGGCAAATGAATTTCAAGTCAAGTCTCTATTTGGTTTATAAAGATGCTTCCTTTTTTCTGTAGTGCTTTTTGGTACTTCCCATTTGTATATCATTACGCTTGTATATATGTAGCTAACTCAAATCAACTTGTGAAAATGATTTCAACATCAACATGCACATCTAAGATCAGGTATTAAATTATTAAACCAACCATCAGTCTCAGTGGATGTTGAGATGGTGAAAATACTTGAGGATGCCAAAATATTGGATCACTAGCCACTTTTGAATGGCTGTCGCTTATGCTCTCTTCATCCTTTGAATCAATGAGCCAAGCAAGATCTTCATCTGAGACTTCAGTGGAACGGTTCAAGTTTGATGGAAGATGGGTCATTTCAATAGCATTGTTTGGTGGATGGCGACTCATTTCTTCACCATTATTGTCATCATCATCATCCTCACACAAATCTTCAATGAACTCATAGTCATAGGTGATTGTATTAACTAGCTGTTCACCGTCCTCAGGGTGACCCCTTCGATTTTCAATGCTCTCTTGCTTGTCTGTGATGCACCTGGTTAGTACTTGTTGAGCAACATCTGAATGAAAACCAAAAAAAAACTTTCTTATTCCCTCCTTGGCCTGTGTATGTTGACATCAAACACTACATATTATGTTAGAATTGCTGTATTGTATACATGTGTTTACTAAAAATATTATTTCCAAACACTGCATGCATACTTTGTGAATGTTTACAAGGTTAACAAAGAATATTAATAACCATCTGTCATAAATCCACCCATCATGGCTCATACTCTGATGAGAAGGTGATACTGGTCAATTCTTAACAGGGTTCATGATTTGGGTAGTCAGCAGTGTGAGGTTGCCAGTTAGGCAACAACCACTGCAGTTATGAGAGGGAATGAGGGGACAGACTTTTGTCTGGTGACCGTGGCTCAGTGTCTGGTGTGCTGATTTGCTGGTCATTAGACCTGGGTTTGACTCCAGACAGAAGTTTGTCTTTCACATTCCCTCTTAATCTCCTTAGCCTGTGTATGTTGTGGAGTGAAAGATGTAGACTAGTGTAGACAATATTCAACATAATGCCATGTGACCTGTCATGTGATAGTAATATGATGTGTAAAAGCATGCTGATATCTTTCCGTTGTGGCAAGCCAAGCTGTTTGTATGCATATGTATACATTGTGTGTTTTGTTTGAGGAATCATGCAATACATTTGCTAAGAGATTTTGACTCCAATAGTTATCTCAACAATTCCAGCTCTCAGTGTAGCTTCTACCAAAGTAAAAGAGCTAAGTATTGAGTGATCGCTAACCATGCTTCAGAAGTTTTGTGTGCACGTAAGTCATAGTAGTTGGCAAATTAGGTCATTCACTTACTACAGCAGCACTGGTAGAAAGACAGATTACGTTTAGGACTATACATTAACTACTGTAACACAGCTTTGGTATGTATTTCTAGTTGTATCTGTTACCCTTACACCTTAAAATTTCAAAGAAATGATTACATATCATATACACATTAACCATTTCATTGTTAATACAACCTGGAAATTGTCAAAATGGTAGATTTTTACCTGGCATAGAGGAAATGAGCATTCTCATTGGTGTCACTACTTTTGGTTTCTTGTCACTCCCTTCAATTATGCTCACCCTCATCATGTCTCTCCAATATTCATGCTCCCCATCTTCCCTGCATTGTCAAATGAATGTGAAGAGACACAGTAACTCCGACTTATAGGGATCAGTAATTGAAGCAAGATGCAACAAGTACCATGTGTGATATTACTACCAAAAATTACTCACCCTTTAAAGTGATTTTTATTTGAAACAATAGCATCAGCAACATCCCTGTGGATTTTAGAGCAATTTACATGATGAGCATACTGGGCAAACGCATGATTAGTGAGTACAAATACTTTTAATGTTTTGTGGCATAAAAGTCTTACTCATGTCCAGCTTTGATAGCTTCCATCAGACAGTTGTAATTTCTACGCGACCTTGGTGCATCTCGGACATCTAAACCAGCTTCTTGGTACTTTTGCAGAAGGAGAGTAACACACAGAGCATAGCCTTTCATTGATGCCAACATTAGTGGAGAGTAAGGTTTACTCTTCTCACTGTTTGTGTCATGATGAGCCTATATAGCAGATTGAATTAAAAATTGAATATCATGCATAATAACCACATATGAAAAATTCATAAAACATGTTGGAGGTGCAGCCACGAGGGATTTGGACAAACCCTCCTTCCCAACTCTTGGCCTCTGTGGCAGCTAGCTGGGCTATCTAACTCCTGTTATGTTTCCCCATGTGTATATAGCAGCTGAGCCTGTTGCAAACATAGATAATCACTATAGAGTCCAAGCAGCAGCTGTTTCTAGAGATCTCTGCAGAAGCTCCTAATTCAGCCTTGTGTGTGTCTGGCAGATACTGGTTGCAATGAGCTGGAACCCTTGCTCACAGAATGCGGCTATCCTATGCTAGTAGTACACATTTGCTTGACAATAGCATAAGAATAAGAAGGGTTGAGGGGGGATCAGGCATGAAGGATTTTTGAGGCATCAGTTTGACAGATGGATCAGTTGTACCTTGCTATAAAAGAATACCCAAAAGAGTCAATGAAGGGCCCTTACCATGTAAACGCTGTATGTGTTCATGTCCTGAGGGAGCATGCCAAAAGCATCTTCCCTTTCGCCCCCACTTAGGGAACAGAGAAAACTTAATTGGTAATAGCTATATTTATATCAACATAGCAAAGAGCATCGACAAATACTGTGGGTGCTTGTCCTAATTGAGCACACTACCTGAATCCCCATCACAAAGAGTGTAGTGTCAGGATAATATTATTAGGGATGCATTTCACTTTGTAACAAATGATGGAGGTATTTACAAACATGTACATAATATTATGTTTTGACTAAGTGTTTTTCATTGAAAACTAACTACTGTATATATGTGAATATTGTTGGGTTATCTCTTGTATTATGTTTCTTTCAAAAGGACTCTAGAGTGTAAACATGTATTATAACCTTTTCATTTCTGATTCCTTCAGGAGAAACTTCACTGTTGCTCAACAGGTAAGCCATGATCTCATACTTTCCACTCTTTGCTGCACAGGCCAGAGGAGTATATCTATCACGCCTGCAAAATTTAGCATAATTTTGTGTGTAGTAAAAGATTTCATTGAAATGTACGGATGACAGCATAGGAACAAGATGCAGGCAAAAGCAGTGATGATGGCATGAGAGTTGCATGATGGCACAGGCAAAAAATGGGCATACAACAATCATAACATGCATAACCCCATAATAGAAAAGGGAGGGGTATACACAGTTATGGTTTTTACCTTTGCCTCATACCCACCTACACGCCCATGAAACCCCACCATTACGAACCTGCTCAGAACTCCTGAACGCGGCATTTATAAGCCCTTTAGGCATGGCCTATGGATCGATGTTCCAATTTTATACACGATAAGCTCACAAAGTAGGTAAAATTAATACACTGTTACAAATGACAAAACTCCAACTTCTCCATATTTTTTTCTAATCATCAGTCAGACAAACCTATGTTACAAATGGTACAAGTAGTTGTAGTTTGAAACCTAAAGGGTGGGGTGCGCAAATACACAATGGAAAGCCCAGTGAAATAAGAGTGAGAAATATTTTCATTAAGATATAGGAAAACTGTGCAAAAATTGATAGAAACAAGATGCAGTACATTGGCAGACGTATATTTCGATGACTGTATGAGGAAGTAAAGAGCACTATACACAAGTGCAAATGCAGGGTATGGGCAATAAAATGCGGAACCCTATCTTTTTAATATGAGATTGAATGGGCAAGATGAGGTTGTGCATTTGGGCATGCTTTCATTCCTGTGCATGATCCATGACAAGAGAATCTTCCTAGCATTTTTGTCTAAAGAGGAGAACAGCAAGCACTTCCGCGCAGTTAGACACCATTTTCTTATTCCTAAATAAATTGTTTATGCATGCACTATTTAATGAAGATGCCTATGTCAGTGCAAAACAGAAGGCACAACAACTTCACAAAGAAGGTTCAGGGATACAACTGTAAATGTAGAGCTTTTAGCAAATTTACATTAGCTAGATACCTTTTTCACAGAGAATGAATATCATGCACACCATCTGACTTCCCATGTGACAGTCTGTCGCATGTACAGCAGACATGCTATTAGCAACGTGTCATTAGCTTCACTTTAATGTCGTGAAAAACAAGTGAAACTGAAGTAAAAACATTTTGTTGTTGTTATATATGACAAGGTTCATGGGGTCACAGCTGGGACTTTATCTCTCTGTTAAGTTTCATGTTATTCAGAGTTGTGGTTTGTGGGATGTGTGTGTTATATATAATTACCATATGAAGAATTTTGTAATTCAATTTAACAGCTTTCCCAGCCATAATCATAACCCATAGCTACCTTTTGAACACATGTTCATATTGACTTAGTCGAAATTATTTCAAAGCGAAAGTTATACTTTTGATTTCCTTATAACATGAATGCACTAAAGTGCAGAAGCCTCGGCGCCATGCGCATGAGCGCTTTCTGCAGGACTACTGTACGTATGGCTTGGAGGGAGTGCTGGATCTCTGCAACAGAGCGCTTTCAGAGAAAACCCCACAAATCCTTTGACCTACGTTGCCCATTGTGGACGTGAGAGTATTTGCAGGACGAACAGACGCTCAAGAGGTGAGATGCAGTGGTGTAGCTACGGTAGGGCCAGGTAGGGCCTGTGCCCTACCAAACATCTGGTGCAAACCTGTACAGGCATGCTTCCCCAGGAAAATTTGAATTTCAGGCCTTCTAAGGCTCTTTTTGGTGCATTCGAAGCAATAAACTTACTTTTTTATAATACACAGTCAGAAAAGTTACAAAAATATCCGATGATAATCTTTAGGTTCCTATTCCAGGCCTTCCCCGGCCCGCGAGCGTTTACATACGTAACTCGGTGATTGCTGGAACCGAGGCTAGATCTTCATCTGGCCCCCTCACACGCTTAGTAGTGCCAGTAGCCATCAGCATCGTGACAGTCTGAGCTAACTGTCGACTACAGGCAGTAGACATGGTACATGGCATATAATACACCAAGCGCGGGGCGGTGCAGCATCGCATTGCGAAATTCGACGCATCTCTATACAGGTTTGCACCAGATGTTTGGTAGGGCACAGGCCCTACCTGGCCCTACCGTAGCTTCACCACTGCTGCTTAGTGTACTTAATGGCCCTCTTTTGAGCTTATAAAGTAATCCCGCATATTTTGTAGTATCTGTCCCTGTTTTCACCACCAGTTGACACCTATGCCTTTCTCAAACTGCGTACCCTCCCTTTCACTAACACTTTCCACTATACAAGCCAAAAATGAAGCTAATGAACTCTTTCTCCTCTTTACTCATTTGTGCTTATCCAAACCTAAACACACAAAGACTCACTCTACCCCATGCTTTCCTTTGTCTCTACCTCTATGAGGTTTAACCTTAAGAAAGTATGCTAGCTTTGGAGTTACTATTGTGTCCTCTAAAGTCGCAATAGTATATTGTGGGCTAACACATGCAATTTATCAAATACTATATTTGCTGGGGCCACTATATTTCATTTGCATAACATTCATCATGTTTGGATAGCAAATGTTCTTCAGATACCTACCTGACTGTCGGGGAAACAAATTTAGCGACGAAGTACTTAACTGCATCAACAGTTCCGTACAGACAAGAATAGAGTAGCAGTCCTTCACTTTCAGCCATCCAAAACTCCTTCCATGCTTGCTTCTCATAGGACTCTATCTGATTCTCCTCTATGTTACCATGCCTTACTTCCTTCTTTCGCTTTTCTCTGTGCTCCTGAAGTGCATTCAGTATGCTGAGAAAAGGAATATCATGCAAAAGCATAGTTTTGTACTTATGAGTGAAATTTCCTTTAAACTTTCAGTGTTGAACATGAACACTTCCAACGTTCAAAGGAATGTATATGTGTATGGCAAACATAGCTATACATGTCTACATGAAGTCAATGCTGTAGAGAAGTGCTTACGCAACATTTCCTGTTTCAATGGCCAATTGGAGAGGAGTTTTTCCATTACTGTTCTTCTCTCGTAGAATGTTAAAGTTAGGGATTGGATATATTCTTGGGATGGTAGCCTGTATAATAGATAATATCCAGATGAACGATTCAGACAGACCAGTTCTAAGTTTAACCTTGAAAACAGAAACGATTCCTTCCTGTGCAGCAAGATGAGCAATATTATTGCCATCATTGTCAAGTGGTTTCAATAAGAGGTGTTCCATTGCTGGTTCATGCATTGCCTGCACAGAATAAGTATACATTACATATTGGTATGCTATATAAAAAAAAAGACATTCACCTCAAAATAGGCAGGAAATTCATGCTGTAGAGCCCAATGCCATAAACCCATTCTGGGATCATCAGCGCCCTCCTCTGCATCACCAAATTTCATCAGTATCTCCTTCACAACCTGCAGAATTCAGATTCATTGGTCACTATTCACTATAGAATATGTAACATGTATGAAGATAATTGATCGACCTTTTCATGTCTATTCATGGTTGCCAACATGAGCGGCGTCATGGCAGATGAGCACTCAAGGTTTATAGGTGCACCTCTGAGAAAATATATACTCGATGCATAATACAAACAAAGCGATGCAAGATACTTACAGTTCAAGCAGAATTCTCACAGTCTCGTGGTCACCCTTTTCTGAAGCCAAATGCAGAGCTGTTTTGTTGCTTGTGTCAGATTCGTGTACTAGATCATATTTTCTTGATAGAAGATATCTGATGGCTTCCTTGTGACCACTAAGTAGGAAAGAATGAACAGCATTTTTGCCTTTTTTAAGGGCCTGCTTATTGGTGATTTGAAACACATCGGGATAGAACAGGCGGTCAACGAAATCATGAATTTTCTTTGTACTCTTCAAGTGGTAGAAAAGCAGCCACTTAATGAAGTGAACAGAGCCATATTCAACATATTCGGTAAACAGTGGCTTTGAATAAGGATCACCACCGAAAATTGGATCAACATTGGCTTCAACTAGAAGTTTTGCCACATCAAGATGGGTCAGGACGAATGACAGCTCAAATGCTGTGCTGTTTTCGAACATTCCTGCCGTCAATACTCGACTCAAGATTGCACCTTTATCTATGAAATACTGTATAATGCTGATGTCAAGCTTCCCTGGCTCTTCATTTTTCAACCGTTTAATTAGGATATATCCCATCATCTGAATAAGAGGAGTTCCACTTTCGTCATTACCCATATCAACATCTATGGGGAAAATATCATTTACATGCATTTTGCCAAGGTTGTAGAAAACTTGAAATCACCACACGCGAAGTTCAAGGCTCTTTGAAACTATTCATGAACGAACGCGGTGTGTTGCCGCACACGCTCGCTTGTATAAACGCATGCGCATTAATATTACACGAGATGGAACGTACAGGGACTATAACATAATTATGAGAAAGCTGCTAGCGGTGTGGCCCAAGGGCTAACCATAAAACGCCCTTCGTGTAACTTCGGAAACGGGTAGAATCTGGTTAATGTAAGCCAACGCCATGCACTACACCACAACTGAAATTTCCTTGTGCAAAAATCAACAGTATAGATCTACGTTTCCTCTAGGTATTAGGACATTCTAACCTATACTGTATACTTTCCTTGACATTTCCTCACATGAACCTGCGCATTTCTTTTAAACAAAAAATCTGGAAATTTGGATTTTCTTCCTTAGCAATTCACTCGGTTTCACGCTATAGATCTAACCCTGCAACGGAACAGTTTCAGAGAAAATCCCACAAAACCCTTTATTGTGTGTTAGGTAAGTTGTGTAGTTTGTAGAATGAATAAACTTACTACAAGCGAATTTTAGGCACGGACAGGCAAACAAACCAACTGACAGACAAACCCGACTATACCGTACCCTCGCTGCGCATCGCCGAGGGTAAAGAGCGAGACAGGAAAGGATAACCATGCAGGTATGTTCAGAACCAATGTTGAGCGACAGTTCAACATACACCAACGGAAATTAAACTGAGTGCAGAAAGCTCATTGTGGATGGAGTACCACCATACCAATATCACAGATGATGATGAACCTTGGACATGCTGGAAGAACTATCTCACAAATCTGGCACAGAGTGAAACCTCACCGTCTCTAAACTCAATCAGGATGGAAATGACATAGTGCACGGAAGATGGGAGATGAGAGATGGAAGATGGAGGATGGGAGGGGATAGGGAATGGGACTCATGGGAGGCAGGGGATGGGAGATGGGGGGGGGGGGGGGGGGGGAGGTGGTAGATGAGAATGGGGAGATGAGAAATGGGATCATGGGAGGCGGGAGATGGGACTCATGGGAGGCAGGGGATGGGAGATGGGGGGGGGGGGGGGGGGAGGTGGAAGGTGGTAGATGAGAATGGGGGGATGAGAAATGGGATCATGGGAGGCAGGAGATGGGACTCATGGGAGGCAGGGTATGGGAGATGGGGGGGGAGGGGGGGGGGGGCGTGGAAGGTGGTAGATGAGAATGGGGGGATGAGAAATGGGATCATGGGAGGCCGGAGATGGGACTCATGCGAGATGGGAGATGGGGGATGGAAGATGAGAGATGGGAGATGGAAGACAGGAGATGGGAGAGGGAAGAGATGAGTGACATGAGATATATGGAAGCTATGTTGCATGGATTTGAGGATTTTATCCTTGACTGTCCTATTACTATTGAAGAAACCTGAAAGTGCTCTGAAGAAACTGCATGAAGACGAGAAGGAGGGAGCTGATGGCCTGTTAGCTGAGCATCAAAGTCATGGAAGTCCTGTTCTTACTAGCTATGTGGCTAAAACGGATTTTTAACACACCTTGAGAGAATTCCATCATGATCAAGCTTTATATAGGGTATATTTTTCCCAGCCCACAAGGGTAAGGGACATAACACCCTAATCTGCAACAACTACCGGTGTATCACTCTAATTTTTTCACAGGAGAACACCTCTAAACCCCCCAAAAATATATGCCATCACTTACGTGCACCATTCTCCATCAGGATGTCCATCATGTCCTTGTGGCCATAGTAGCCGGCAAAGGCAAGTAGTGTCATTGGATGACGATCATATTCATTGGTTTCATCAACTCCAAGCACCATATCACAGACATCAAGGTAGTCTTCACGAGGTACTTCAGGGATGTGTGTCTGCATTGACTGAACAGCTTTTTTGAGATTATCCAGGCTACCACCTTGAATGGCCTGCAATAGTGATATGGAATATGTAGTGATAGAATATTTTCTTCACTAGCTATAGCTATACTTGTAGATTCCTAGAAACCGTCAAGGGCTGTAATGTCAATTTCCAATCCTATCTATATAGCATCACCAAGCTAAAGCAATAATAGCCGTCTACACCTCCAAACATTTTTCCTACTAGCTGTATGGGATGACATACATGTAACTGCATGTGAAGGTAATTTTTTTAAAGCTTTAGAAAAGAGTCTTGTACATTATTCTGCCAAACACAAACACAGATTATTTCCAGTGGAAATAGTGGCAAAAGGCATCTGCTTCAGTCTTGAAAGATAACAGATGTAGACGAGACAAGGTCACACTAATAAGCATGTATTCAGACTGCATGCATGCTGAGTAGTGAGGCTATTTTCAGTTTCATTTGTGTTTAGTTTAAAACATGACTCTATGTAAGAAGCCTTATAGGTACAAGAAATCACTCATGCAGTATGCATGAGCCATTGTGTGGTTACATTTTATATTATATTCGAGTATTTGTATTCCGCTTGCAGTTTCATTTTCCTGCAATCCTAACCGCTAACAACACATTTAAATTAGAAGAGGAAAACTAAAAACAACATTATTACACATCTCTACAAACTTGCACTACTCCAAGAAGGCAAAGGTATATGGCTTCACTCCTCATTTGATAATCTTGCATTGTGGACCACATTAGGCCAACACGCTATGTGATGCATAGTGATTGTAACAAACACAGCAATTATCAGCTAGTATAACCACAGCCAATTCACGCAGCATGCATAAACCAATACAATATATAAATTATTGTGTACACACTGTAGCCCAGTCTGTATGCTTCATCATATTATGCTTGCATGCAGTTTAGAAGTATGTGCTATTCCTGCATGCTCCATTTTCAATTTAATTTTTCTCATAAAACTACCTCATTATTCTCCAAATAATGCTCAAAATGGAATCTGAAATCTGATTTGGGGTCAGCACAACATGAGGGCTTTCCTGTATGGCATGTGACTTATAGCCTCTTTTGCGTCAGTGCAGTACACTTTAGAGAACAGAAATTACTGCAAAATCTTTCCACTTCTTACTTGGAGTCTCACTAACACTCGAGCAACAAGTGGTTGGGGCACATAAACCTGCAATTTGCTCGAAGACAATATTGCAAAATATGCTATTTTTGTAGGCTTCATCAGCATATTATGCTGGCATAATATGCTGATGAAGCCTACAAATCTGGTTACAATTTCATTCCTATTCTGGTTGCAATATTATTTCCTGTACATTATTATACATTACTATCAAAACAGGAAGCTATCAAGAACACACTTTATCACTCTCAAACAAGCTGGCAATATGGAAGAAGACAAAGTAGTATGACTTCACTCTTTGATGTTTGACATGCAAGTATCTTGCATGTTGTGTCACTATAGGCCCACATAATATATTATGCAATACTATAGAACCAGTCTATATATTCGATATATGAAACATGTGCATTAGTATCATGTTGCATTTCCACAAGCATGAAGAGATGTATAAGAGTCAAAAATACTGATTCACTATTGGTCAGGCATGTGATTGTTGCTGCTCATTATGAACTAGCCAATTCATGCAGCATACATAGTTATATGAGGCATAATGGCCAGACCAGAGCCCAATCCGGTTACAAAATTTTATCTTCTAACTACTAACAAATACTGATGCCTCTCCAATAGGTCTTTGAATAAAGTCACATACTTCACATTACCTCCTCGGCCCTTTTGAAAGCTGCATGGTAGTTTTCAGAGAGATCTGACAGGTATAATACTGTTCCCTCCCTGTAATTTCCTGTCTCAGCGTCCGAACGAATCAGTCCGTCAGAATCCATAGCTGTATATAGAACTACTGAAATGAGCCGTTGCCGATCAGGTGCACGGGTACAGCTTTATATGCTCGAATGGAAATTGATCATGCAGGTATATATTACGCCAACTCCTTGACATTGATGCTTACGTACAGCGTCACACGCCGTTTTGTGATGAGGTAGTTGGGCGAACGGGAGCGGGCCGGCTTAGTCGTTCTGCTGGCGCGGTATGTTGGGCCAACGGGAGCTAGTCGTGTGAACGAAGCAATTTTTATTGGCGAGCGGAGCGAACCTACCGAGTGAACGGGCGAGTTTTATATACGTTCGTACGTCGTACCACTGCGCATGCGTCGATATTACGCGCGCTTCTTTTTATGAGAATATTTTCCCTGCTAAAATGCACTGCTTTCACCTGCTAGTATGTTTGTGACGGGCACTGTACATACTGTAACGTTGTACGTTCTATTTGCGTTCACTTGGGCCCCGGAAGTTGCTGAGGTTTAGGCCACTCCAAATCAATTAGTAGTTTCTCATTACATTCAATTCCCGCCCGCATGCTCGTTGACTTCCTGAATTTTCTCATACTGAGCATGCGCAGTTAAAGAAACAAGCACATGCGAGAGACCTGGTCAGCAGATTTTCGATTGAACTTTTAAGAAGCAAGAGATGGGCCTAGTGTGGTCTAAATACTTTTAAATACTGGAAGCACACGCACGAGTACTATGCACTTTTCGCAATCGGGGAACCCGGAAGTGATGTCATAAATAATTAACCGCGTACTTCCGGTGCCGCCCGCTCGCATTACCCACTGCTCCTGTATGTTATGAGAAACTACAATTTGATTTGGAGTGGCCTTAACGCACGACGGTGTACATACGTTGACGTAAATGAAAAATATTGTCCTAAAGGGAATATTTTACGCCATCATTCCTTTTAGGCCTAGAATAAAGGGAAGATCGGACTGGGTGGTAGTATCTTCAAAAATTGTTAAAATTTTATTTCGCTTTAAATAATTGGCAAAAACAAAACTAAGCGTTCGTAAATTGAGGGCGTGACCTCTTGTATTTGTCGCATATGTGTGTAAAGACGCAAAATCGAAACGATCCTACCTAGAGGGCATTTGATACAGAAGGGGTGGTACTTCTTTTTGTGTACACTTTGAATTCTTCATTGACAAGTATACTGTGCTCAGGCCGATCTGTTCGAATAATGATAGTTTCATCTGAAATTTGCGGTCTTCGGATGGTGAATTTAGCACTCTCTCATTCCGGCTGTAGAACTCGTGTAAAAGCAAATTTTTTTTCTAGAACTTTTGATAATCTAGGTCTATCTATTGATGATATCTACACACTCAAAATATTAAGCCATTTGTAAAATATTCCCTCGTGAAATGTAAATCCTGGAATACTGCTCCTGACTAGGGTTTTCACCTTTGACCTTACACAGATGTACGGATGATTTCAATGGTGCTCGGTTGAAGGCCGTGTGTGTGGAGGCTGGTATGATAGCTCTGCGTATGAAAGCAGAGGAATTAGCACACGAGGACTATATGGATGGTGAGTTAACCTAACTGCATGTGTGGGTCTAGTATATAGTGAGTGGTGTAGGTGTATTATAGTTACTAGGTATAATTATGATGTGAGCACCTTCCATACTGACCTGGTACCCCTACTGACTGTGCTACATTGTCCACTCAGGCCATTCCCTCGCTGACTTTCCTCGCAGGGATTCTAGAAGTTCAAGCCAAAAAGAAAGCTAATCTTGTTTATTATGCATGACATTCCAAGGCACTTCCTAACCTTGAACTCATCATATTTCATCACAATAATAATGTTTCATGTGTACGGTGCATGTGGTCATACACCTATATATTAATTTGTGGGTGATCACGCTAAAGACTGTAGTATGTGGTGGTGGCTTTATGCCCAACCTATGAGGTAGAAGATTTACTAGGTTCCATCTTTGCCACACACTGGTTCCTTCACCTCATAGACTGTCAAGATTAAGTTCCATCTTTGCCACACACGACATCCTTCAACATTAGACAGTCTATATGGAGTGAAGGAACCAGTGTGTGGCAACAATGGAACCTAATCTAAGTCTGTATTCAGTGATGGAACCAGTGTGTGGCAACGATAGAATCTAGTTAATCTAGACATTCTATGGGGTGAAGGAACCAGTATGTGGCAAAGATGGAACCCCTCTAAATCAAGTAAGATAGATTATCAAGACAGGATGATGTCAGGCAACAATACTAACATATGCATACCCATTGGTGTGACTTTGTTAGATCGCTACCTGTGAGTTGTGCTAGTGAGGGGCCGCAGCTAGTAACGGACTATCGGCGCGGAGAAACGTCGATACCCGACAATGAACACAACAATACACATTTATACGTGAATAAAAGCACGTGACATAATGATGCACTATGACAGTTGTGACCGGTGCGCATGACAATTACAATACACTACAGACGTCAAATAAAATTATGCATGTATACAGTTGTGAACCAATTTCACACAGTCACTAAGAAATAAAAGTAAGGAGCAACTATTGTGTTGCTGTATTGGACAACAGTTGGTCTCCACTATGCTGTCTTCGAAAATGTTTTAGTGTATTCACCAAGGTCTCCAATGTTACTTTGCAATCAGGTGGATTGAATTGATATCGAAAGTAGGACATTATCTGATATCCTACCCACATCAGAACTAAGACATGAGATATCATTGGAGCAGCAATAATTGTCGATTTTAGTGGTGGTGTTTCAACAGCCGTGTGAGTCCATAAATAAAGGGCAATGGTAAAAATCCCAGCCAGTATGGTATGATAAATGAGTGAGAGGTTAGCAATTGTTAATTTACAGGGCCTCACATAGGAGATGAAAGATGAAAACAGAAAACATGCAACTCCACTTATCAAAGATGAACTGTAAACAGAACCCAGAATCATGTTCAAAATATTGCTTATTAGTGCTCCAACTGTAGGACCAATTATAAACAATGCAGCTAGTGCTCTGTAGTCTCGAGTCCCATTCAAGCCATCTTTGAAGCAGTTCTGAAGAGCTTCAGTAAATGCTGTGATGGCCAGTCGTTTTCTGATGCTAACATATTGTGATAGATGTCCATAAATTCTTGTAGGATACACACACAGTAGCAGGGAAGGGATGAAGATTAGAAGAATGAAAAGAACTAATCCTGTTGTGCCATATACAATATGCCTTCTGCTCAACCAAGTGATGGTAGGATCGTAATACAAAACATATTTGTAGAGGCTATCATCAGTGCTTCTACGGACATTATGTTTAGTGTAGAAAGCACTCACATTGTAGTTCAAAGAAAATGCTGAGAGCAAAATAAATGTTGCAAAAGTGTGGATGATTGCATCACTAGTCACTGATGTAATGTTGAGTTTTTTGAGAAGAATGCTAATAGGCTTCCAAAGAATGCAAATAATTCTGTAGTTTTGTGCATGGAGTTCCATGAAAATGCAGATAGTGACAACAATTACTAATGGATAAATTGCTGTTGCTAAATTGAGCACTTCAATATGAATGCTTGTAAATGTTGTACTGAGGCAAAGTGATGGAATTACAAATCTAAAATATTGCAGAATCCATAACTCCGATATTGTCAGTGAAGACTTGAAGAGTATTTTACCTGCTTCAGATACATGCAAATTAATGTACTCGTATATATAAAGCTCGTTTTGTAGAGTAAACAAATACAGCTGACAGAAAGACACATACCCTAACAAGGGACCAGCTGTGATGTCGAGTCGAAAGAAGAGTACACACATGAAAAACAGTGTGATTGGAATGAGTTTGAGAGAGAGGTAGAGAATTATGGCATATCCTGTAGAGTGCTCTGAGCAGTCAGCACATTTCCTATCAAATGAGGACACTGCAGGACCATATCCATCAATACACCTTCCACACAACAAACCATTTCTGTTGTAAGGACCACACATTGCATCATTTAGCAGGTCAGGATCACCAGGTAGCTCAGAGAACATCCTATTTGTGTTATTTTGTGTGCAAATGGACAGTCTCCACCATAGTATAGGCCTTCTTGTCCAGAATAAGTCACACAATAACCATGAGGAATCTCCACTGTCCTTGTTTGTGGGTTACATCTGATCTCTCCAATTTTTCCACACTCACACTGTTGTGTAGTGTTATTAAAGTAGAACCACGTAGGGCAACTGGTATTACTGGCTGACACTGACATGTGCACTACAAATAGAGCACTGATTATAATAGAGTACCACGAAGGATGATTTGTTGCCATTGCTGCCTATAGAGTAAAAATTGTGTGACCCCTCTTTATAGGTTGACTGCATGGTTGATGTATTTTTAATATGTGTTGACTTAAATGAGAATGTAGATTTAATCACCCACTCTCAGCAGCTTTAACACATTGTTTTACATGTGAAAAGATAACATTGAAACTAAAACTGTCTGAAAAGTAAGTATCTAGGGCTAGGGCTGTTTACATTATAGAGGAATCCCTGAACAACAGACACTATTGGGACAAGAGGTGTCCTTTATGTACCATTTTGCAGCTTTTATCTGCTGTAGGGTATACTGGAAGTAATGATTTGGGCACAATAAAAGAGATTTATTAATGATATTCAATACACTTCTTGTCAAGTACAGTATACATGGATTTGAGCAAAAGTGATCACCTATAGAGTAGATTGCTGAAAATTAACACCTCATTGCATATACTCTTCTCATCCTGTATATTCTAATATACAAGTAATAAAAATTTAGGAAATTTGAAAGGAAATAATAGGGATTGCATAAAAAGGAATGGAGACAAGATTGGGACACAGACATGTTATGAAATATCAACGTAACATTTAGATGTGCTACCGTTAGTGAGTTACACCTGTTCAAGTGGAAGAAGAAGAAGAAGAATTTACAAAATAGACTTTTGTTAATTTAACACCTTTCTTATGCATCAAATTATACCATTTTATAATCACAGTTAGTTTCTGGGTATAGTTACACATTTATGTTAACAGAAGTCCAGTAAGTAGCAAACTGAAAGTGAAAGTGATGAAAACCCTTATATATGGTTTTCAATGGGGATAGACCATAGCAATCCCTATATACACAGTACTACCGTACTGTGTGATTCGGTTGAAGGCTGTGTGTGGAAGCAGGTAAGATAGCTCTGTGCAGGAATGCAGAGGGGCCCAGATTATAGAAAGGTTCCACTGTATATATAGTCATGAAAATGAGCTTGCATGCATCTGAGCAAGATGCATCAAGATGTCGTGATGGCAGGCAACAAAATGCATATCCCTTCCCTATAGTGCACACTTTTGTTGTGATGTATTTTGCAAAATAATTATTATGCATGATTGTATGGATAGAAAATATGTATAGTACACAAGATAAAAACAATTTAAAGAAAGAAGAAAAAGGAAACCCACCTCACCAACCCATACAAGAGCTGCATATTACTAAAGTGTATAATTACATTTCCATTAATATGTTGAAGGATGTAGGGATGACAGTGCCAAAAGGTAGAGAAACAAGGGCAGTATAATTATATGCAGCAACACAGGGATTGAGGGCATGCAACAATAATATGCATAACCCAAAACTACAGCAAAAACAGGGGATGAGGGCATGCAACAATAATAACATGCATAACCTGAAATTAATTTAAACACCCACTCCCAGCAGCTTTAATGCATGGTTTTACATGTGAAAAGATAACATTGAAACTAAAGCTGTCTGAAAAGAATGTATCTAGGGCTAGGGCTGTTTACATTGTCTTTGTCTATCAACTAATGACAGCTGTATGGACCGGGTACATCACTTCCAGAAGTGGAAGGTATAAGGCTACGGCTAGGTATAGAGCACTTGATAAAGACAAGGTTAAGAATCAACCATCGGATTGCCATTTATAATTACTTGCAGAACTGAATAACTTGTGGAGCCCATTTTCCAACCACAGAGACAGATTCTATAATATCAGCATAGCCTCCAAAGGTCAATTGAATTCACTATTCAGTCTGTCAGAAGGGCATATAGACTACATGAAGATCACTTGGGAGAGCAGAGCAAGTCACATCTTATGAACTCAATGCTGACTCTGTCCGTATCATACATTTCCCCCCACCCCCACCCCCCACTGCCTGTTTATAATTTGTGGGTGATCAAACTCTGGACTGAGTACATTGAGGTAGCTTATCTGTGTCACATGGCCTATGGAGTGGAAATGTTTAAGGATGCAGTGGCAATAGCTACATTTTGAACCACTCTAATCTGGACTCCCTTGGGACATTGTCTTCATTAGTGAGGTTTCAAAAATACCCAAAATATGGTAATATGGTATTATTATAGTAAGCGTCTTATTTATTGAGGGATTCAGACATTAGAAAGGGCTCCGTGCACTGTATAATCATGAGAATGAGCTTGTATGTAGCAAGATGCATCAAGATGGGGTGCATGATGTCAGGCAACAACAAAATTATATGCACCACCCTTGGCTCCCATGATCAAGATTGGGCATCCTGTGGGCCGGCTCTTGTATATGTTTTTTATTGGATGTCTTGTAATAGTGGGTTACTCTTTTAATTGGTGGACTAAATATATTTTCCAGACAAAAATTAATGATTTCACACACTAAGTAATGTCCACCAATTTAAATGTAAGAGGCAACTATCGTGTTGCTGCATCAGACAATGCTTAGTATCCACTCTGCCTTCTTTGAAAACATTTGAAAATATTCACCAACTTGGTCAGTACCACTTTGCAATCAGGTGGATTGAATCAATATTGAAAGTAGGACATTATCCTCTATCCTACCCACATCAGAACCAGGACATGAGATATCATAGGAGCAGCAATAAGTGTCCATTTTAGTGGTGGTGTTTCAATAGTAAAACTGGACAAGAATGGGACAGTGTATGTCTGTGATACATTCAACAATTGCATACAGATCTTCGAATTCACCTGATTTAGCTATGCGTTGTATCACTTCATAACTTGTGTATCATAGTGTTTTGTAAGGCCCCCATCCTGTTCAACTCAAGGGTTGATTTCTGCCAAAAGTCAGTAAATAATTGGCGAGCGGAGCGAGCTCACCTAGTTGTACAGCTGGCATGATTGGCGAGCGGGAGCGAGCCAACCTATAGTCATTCCAACGAGCTGATTTTTCTATGTATATACAGTAAACTCCCGCTATTCCCGTCACCCTTGGGGAAAGGTGAAGTGGCTGGATTAGCTGGGTGGCTGCATTTCAGAGTACGACAATTTTACCTCAATAAAAGCCGCGGTTAGCCTCGATTATGACATGCACACAGTTTTTACTTTCGTTTTTACACAATATTTCATCTTAAGGATAAGTCATTCCTCTTCTTCACAGACATGCAGAGCTGGACTGTCACGCAAAAAGTGGACCGGTGTCATAAAATTTTGGGGACCCCATGAGAATGGGGACCCCCCGTCCCCATAATCCCGGTAAAATGGGGACCCTCTCGTGAGAATGGGGACCCCTGACTGCGCGGTACAAAGGTTCTGTGACGGGTGAATTCTGACGTTAAGACTCAGTTGAGAGAAGGAAGGGTTGCTAAAGAAGTTGAAATATGGCCTGTAAGAAGTGCAGCGCGGTATTTAGGCTATAGGTCTACTAGCATACTTCGAATTCGACGGGCGGATGTTGACATATATGGCTATGTTGCTAAAGAACTTGCAAAAATGGTTATAAAAAGTCAACTGCTTTCGGGACTCCGCAGTATCTATTTTAACAGAACAACCAAAGATGAGAGATTTACAAGGTGAAACAACAATTTACGAAACGACGAAAGATATGACGGGAGAACCCGACAATGGAGGGAGGTATATGACGGAGAAGACAACCGTAGACCTATTGATTCGCCACACCTCACCGTGACAGTAGTAGATCTAGGGGTCCCTATTCTCACGAGGGGGTCCCTATCCTACCGGTAAAATGGGGACGGGGGTCCCTATTTTAGGGGGTCCCCATTTTACCGTGACACCGGACGAAAACTGGACCAGCGGTCCAATTATGGCAACCAAAAATGGACCGGCCTAGGGCTAAGGCTAGGGTTAGGGGCTAAGGCTATGCCTAGGGTTAGGGCTAGGGCTACGGCTAGGGCACAGACAATGCCTATTCACCTAGCACTGCAATACGGTGGCCGAGAAGGGCTTTTCGCTTTTTTCTTGCTGGAATTCGGAAGCGTAGAGTGGAAGTTGGAAGTGAACAGCGGGTGACCCTTCTCGCCCATGGTATTTGCGTTGCGCGAAGGCAAAAGCGAAAAGCCCTTCTCGGCCACCGTAATATATCGCTCCCTAGCCCTACCGCGTATTACTATGCGCGTAATTGGCTTACGGCATTGTCGATGCAAAACTTGAGGATGTAAAACTTGAGGGCGATGAATTCGTAGAATACCCTAGCAAAAGGAGGGCTCCTTTGCAGCCCTGGATACCCCTGTGTGAAAGTGTAGCCTCAGCTAAAGAGGCTACATTACATGACTTTTTTAATATTATGATTACTACATGTATATGTATCATAGAGTCGGTAGACTCTATATGTAGGGATGGCGCCGACACGCCCATTAAGCCTTAACAAAAGTAACAGCTCAGAACTCCCGAACGCGAATGTTTTAAGCCTTTTTAGACAAGCTACATGCTCTGCGAGTGCTTCTATACACTTTAATACTCTCAAAGTACGTAAAATATACAGCTACAGTGAATCTCGGAAATTTGTAAAAACCCGGATTGTTCATCATCATCATCTTCTTCTTCTTCTTCTTCTTCTTCTTCTTCTTCTTCTTCTTCTTCTTCTTCTTCTTCTTCTTCTTCTTCTTCTTCTTCTTCTTCTTCTTCTTCTTCTTCTTCTTCTTCTTCTTCTTCTTCTTCGCTCTAATTCTTTGACGAAAATCATTTATACAGGAGCGTACATGATCCTTGATGCACAAAATCTTCATGCCTTCTCCCAAAGCCGTCAAACTCCAGGTCTGCAACCTTACAAGTGTTAGTTTAGACGCCATTTTCTTGTTTGCTCACGTGCCGAACACGTGAAGTTAGTTTTGTGCACAGTTCGTCGAGCTGCCGCTGTTTCGAGCGCTGTGTTGTCTTTTTTGGCTACGTTGCTCCGTTTCTTTGAACGACTAACTGTTGCAGGCAACTGGACCCGCTGTTGTACTCAGTAGGCAATATTCGTACAAGACAGGATGTAGGAGTCACTGACAATTGCTAGATATCCTGCTTATAGGTATGCAAGTGAGGTAGAACTCTGCACGAAGTCAGTAGGTTTATATGTGTTGCTACACACAGTAAAAACCAGTGAAACAAGTGTAAAAACATTTTCACTAAAATCATAACATGCGTAACCCCATATCCCTACATCTGTAAATACTAAAAGGGGTTACGCATGTTATGATTGTTGCATGCTATCATCCCCTCCCTTTGTCTGCATGCATGCTGCACTTTGACCTTGTTTCTATACTTTTTGGCACTTCAATCCCTACATCCTTCAACATTTTAGTGAAAATGTTTTTACACTTTTACAATAATAGTTATTATGGTCATTAAAGTATCGAACCTCTCTACTAAGGACACTTCTCTATAATGGACAAACTGGCTTTCCCCAATGGTGTCCGTTATAGAGAAGTTCCACTGTACTTAATATTGATGAAAACATTATACATTATTGCTGATCTTTGTACATAAGTGATTCTGAATTGTTGAGGTCAAAATATATCACCAGCAGCATACTTTATATTAGGCAACATTTCTGTTTGATAATGTAGCTCTATGAATTCGAAGATGGCATTCTCTGGTACGTTAGGAAATATGTGCTCTATATGGTAGATTCATGGAGTGAGTATTACATGTCTCTCTAAGCAATATTATACCTAAACCCACATAGCTGCAGACCACACTCTCAATATCATACATATCTCATATTAAATGATGCAAATACACATATGGTCACACACAGATGACGAGTAATGTTAACAAGTGTAGGGTAAAGCTGTGATGGGTAGTGTTTAGGGTCCTGTACAGTATTCAGAATTTGGTCCGACAACCTGTTCCGCCGCCCCTGTTTTGATACCGATTACCACTTACATGACAGAGTTTGGCTAGTATACCGCGTGGTAGCTACGCTTAACAATCTGCCTAGGGCTAACTCCCGTCGGTCTGGAAAGCTGCTTGCAGCAACCGCTGGACGTCACGTGAGTGTTAAGGAATTTAATTAATCAGTCTTCAAACCTAGTCCGACTGCGCTATAAGACGCGACAAATACACGTAAATTTAAAACAACTGGAAGTAGACAAGAAGTTATTTTTCGAGAAAGTGTATATACCTATACCGTTCCTTCTACACACGGCGGTGAACGCAGACAGACTCGACGGCTATACAGCTGCCACAAACGACTTCAGAAGAGAAATTTGCTAATGGCTGATAGCGGTCGCCATGTGGTTGGGAAAGACGTAGACACTTCCGTCGTTACTTGCAAGTGTCCATCAACGGAACCGAAAAGGTGCACTTCTGGTTTCAAACCCAAGTGTACTTGTATACGGAGGGGCAGAGCATGTACTCCAAAATGTACTTGTGGAAATAACTGTGAAAATCGTAGTACTTGATTATTGTACTGTATTTATGCTCTGGTATATAGAACTCAAGTAGCTATACTAAATCTCGTTTGATGTGTGCATGACTGTATATATACAGATGTCACATTGATATATTCAAGCCACCTCTTTTTGTTCAGATGAGTAAATAACGGCAACTTTGCACATATTTGCACTCTGTACATAATTGCACTTTGCACTCTGAACAATAATTTTACTATTGTGTCTGTTCAGTGCCTGACCACCACGATTAGTTAATTTAAAACTATTTGATTACCATTTGACTTCAGGTGATGTGGTAGTGGTGTGCTTTCTGTGAATAGAGTCACATGGTCTGATATGTTGGCAAATAACTTCCCTATTTCTGTATATGGTATATAGATATATGCCAGCATGGAGTAGGGAAAATTGTCTCTCTGGTATTACTCTAGATCTGTATACACCTACACCAAGTTTGTGTAGGTCTACTCTGGAATGAAGGAAACTATAGTCACCCAATAGCTACTGGAGATTATCAGAATTTGTAACACAGAGCTATATGGAATTCTGATAGATATCTTACAAGTAACAAGCTGTATAATTTAACACATCTGTGGTGGTAGTTATAGCAACTTACATTCACTCTATATATAGTAGGAATATCAGTGTTAAAACTTCTCTGTAGATATCACAATTGCAAGTTGAGAAACCATGGAGCCTAACTGTATTCCTGTGCGTGGTCACAATATAAAGGAAATTGCCTGCTGTCACAGATTGGGTGTTGTTATAATGCCTGGGAGTGTCCCCATATATATAACTGTGCCAACTTGACACCCTCCCTGGGTACTGGTGTTTGTGTGTTGTTTCACACTATTGGAAGCAGATGCTATTTATAACACTTCATACACTTGTTGTCATTCAGATACTCATCTTTACTATATTGCTGCTATATACTTTTGTGGTGTGCTATGTACACTCTGTTGACACAATGGAATAAAGGAAAGAGCTGACTGGGGATTTTCTTAGTCCCTAGAGAGCACAGTCTGGGGAACTTGTCTGTCCATTTAATAGGTTTTATGACCTATTGATATAAAGGAAAAGAAGGAAAGAAGCCTTAGCTAGTCAGGTGTTGGCATATTGAATTTCTATACAGACTATAAGTAACATCTGTTGGCCTGTGACTGATGTACCCTAGGTAGTCAAGTAGTAGTAACATACACCTTCATGTGAAGCAATCAGCATGAATAAGAGAGTAATCAACACTATTACGATGCTGTACATTTCACAAAAATAAAGATAGCTACATTCTATGATCTATTATCAATATACAAACTCTATTTCTAGTATACAAGTGCTACAAAGACATTGAACATTGCAACTATCAGCAGGTAGAAACTAGTGTTAGAAATACCAGAATTAGATGTATCCTTTTCAAAGTTGCGCACACATTTAGCATCTGGTTCAGAAGCATTATAGCAATATCCACTTCTCATTTCGAATCCATCTGAGCATTCTTGAATGCACTCAAGTGTCATCACATTACGGACAAAGTTTTTCTTACAAGAGTCACAGTATTCAGGTCCAGGTGCAGCGCAACCACGTGCACAAGCTGAGTCACACTTGCTCGGTATGCGAGCAATCACTGGTGGCTTAATAGCAGTCCCAAAGAATGTGAAGGTAACATCTTTAATAAGCAGAGTACCAAACCTCCCTCTATATGTCACATTCAGAGCCCAGTTGCCACTGGGATCTTCTCCCCAGAAATGAACAGACATAAATGGCCATTTGTTATATCCTTCATCATTAGTGGTGTCTCTACCTCTATAAGGTAGTAGGATAGATTTAGTTCCATGTGGAGAAGTGAGCTCCAATTGAATATCGCCTCGTTTTGCCTGTATCTTCTCTTCATCATCTTGAAATGATAGACTCATACTAACAACAACATGTTCCAGATAAGCAATACTTTCCTCATTAAATGAATATTCAATCAGTTCGGTTCCAGTTACATCTCTCCTGTAGAATTCAAGGTCATTACTGAGTTAGGAGGTTCCTCAAACACCATTTAACTATATATCACTGCAAATATCAGTGGTTAATGTTACGGTGTGGTTACCTCAGTTGCCCTTATAGTACCTCTCATGAGATGTGTAGGAATTGTCTCTGTATATTCCAAGAGACAGTAAATCTTCTTGTAATAGTATCTTACCTCACAGGGGAAATTGCATACATAATCTGTAAATGCTGTATTAAACGTCAGAGAGTTATACACACCACATTCCATTTATAGTTAGCAAATATCCCCTGGGAGCTTTATACATTCTTTAAATCCCAAGAGGGTTATAGCCATGCATTCCAACTGAGATAACCACCCACACTTATCAAAACAACACCTTATTTTTGCAGTATATATATATATACATGCACTGAGGTGTCACAGTTTACCAAACATGTCGTGCGAAAATGTGCGACACTTCCAAATTTACAAAATTGCAATCCCTATGATGGTCAAGAATTGTGCATATACAGAGAGATAGAGGTTTGTTTATTTATGATTTTTAATTATCAAACAAGGCCATGCAAACTGAATCAGATGTATAATGGGGATTAAGTTAGCCTTTTGGCTATTATTTTTGTAGAGATGTGTATAATCTACTTAAAATGCCTATTATAATAGTTAACAGTATTCAGGTGATACTCCTATACCTTACTGTCGAGGTAGACTACTCGCTCACTTGAGGATAAGCATGTGGTTTGAGCAACACATAATATGATATACAAAACCTATGAGCATGCAGTCCATAATGCCCCTTCCTTGATGAAGTGTTCAGTGGGATACTTTTATCTGACTGTGTACAGTACTACATAAAGGCTATATCTCCTCTTACGTTATATCAAGTGTTCCAGTAAATGTCTTTTGTTGGGGAACATTGATCCAGTGCCTGGCTCGAGTAACCATAGCCTCAGCATCGATAGCACCAAAGCCAAAGGAGTGGCTGACTCTGAGACCGGCACCATTAGTGACCCATAGATCACCATCTTCATCATCTTCCATCAGTACATTAGGGTTGGATGTGTATACAATCAAGTATTGCACATCTCTCCATGTCAGGTTATGACTATATCAATGCATGTCAGGTAACAACTGTAAACATTTATAATAGTTTAATGAAGGTCTTACTTTGCTTCTAAGGTTAGTGCAATAGTTGCTGATACAACAGGTGTAGCAGCACTTGTACCACCAAAAGATGGATAACAGGTTTGATTAACACCAGTTGTAGCCTACATGATTAAAATGACAGTGTACAATGTCATACTATATGTTGGTATGGCAATAACATAATACTACTTTTCACGATTGAAGGTTGTGTATAGTACCATGTTCAACTGTTGTAAAAACATTTTCATTAAAATGCTGAAGTAGTAGGAATGGCAGTGCCAAAACTCAGGGTGGTAGAGATGCCACAATATAAAAAATTATGGCATACATGCATGGCCAAGGATCATGCATGGGAGAGAAAGAAGCCGTTTTATCCCAAAACTAAGGTGAGCACTTTTGCCGATTTTGAGGTAGGCTGTTTGATAAAGAAGAAAATGCATGGGAGAGAAAGAAGCCGTTTTATCCCAAAACTAAGGTGAGCACTTTTGCCGATTTTGAGGTAGGCTGTTTGATAAAGAAGAAAATGGAGAAAAAGGTGGTTTAGCAAGTTTTTGTATGTCATTGTAGCGGTGTATTTTACCTACATTGAGTGTTTTATTGTATATAAAGCACTTATAGGCAATATAATGCCTCTGAGAAGGCATAAAACTGTCTTGTTTGAGAGTTCAGAGCCATTTTAGTTGATAAGGCTGATGGGCCTGTCATTGCCATCCCTACATATAGAGTCTACCTTCTCTATGATATCATATACACTTGCTTAGTACATTGGACATAGGCGGATGTTATCTCATACTGTCAAATCTCCAACCACCCACCCACCCACCCATCCACCCCCCCCCCCCCCACACACACACACACATCCACATATTTACCACATGGAGAGGTTGATTTCTATTAGCAAATCGATTTTGCACAAATGAAGTTGTCATCTTAGCCGAGCATCTCTCGTCATAGTTAGCACGTTCACCCTCACTATTTGCAGAGCCAACACCTATGGTATAGATACTATTCACATAGCCATTAGCAGCACATGAATCTCTGTCGTCAAATTCATCAACGTCACCACCATTTCCAGCAGCCCATACAAATATGGAACCTTTTCCATCTCTACCCTGTTTTAATCAAGAGCATTTAGAACATGGTCTCCTCATTAAGTCTATGTAGTAGCTATACCTTTTCTGCAACTAACTTCAGAGTTTTCTCAGTACATGACAGAGGCCTTTGCAGTATCTTTCCATTATCTTCTAGTCCCCAACTATTGCTGTATATATCAATGATGCTGTAGTTATGACTTAATGCCTTAGCTTCCATAATGTCAGTTATTCCCCGACTTCCAATTATCAGAATCCCTATGGATGATGTAAAGAACAATTTAGTAAAGTTTCAACACATATAGAGAGCCTACCAGTGACAGTAGATTCGTATGCTATACCAACTCCACACTTGTCATTGTTTTTTTCCATTGCAATCACACCAGCACAGTTTGTTCCATGAGCATTTCTTGTTCCATTTTTGATTTCAGGATATGCATGATCAGTTGAAGTATCCAATACATTGTAATCTAAGTCAGTATCCTACATGCATGTGTTAAAATACTCAGAACTGGATTATATACAATATGTAATGTATAAACCATGGCCAAGAGGTGTATATGTCAGATATACACCTGCTGTGAGGAATTTATTTGTGATATTTCCCGAGGGCCAACGGCCCGAGGGATATATCACAAATAAACTTCCGAACATAGCAGGTGTATATCTGAAAATATACACTGATTGGACATGGTTTATACGATATATACTATGTTGAATATTGGTGAGGTGTATATGCAATATATAAACCTGCCGTTACCATAGCAACATAGTATATACATATATAAATACCAGGTACCCGGCTATCATATCTGTAACAACTAAGGTATATATATAGCCTCACAAATTCAGGCGGTATATAAAAAGGATATATGGGACGTTATTTGAATGCAAAAGTGTGGTTTCTCAGTTGCATATACATGCATATTTTGTGTCAAAATCAATTCAAACATCCACAGTACAAATATGGTTGTGGTATTGTTGAGTGAGTTGTACAGCTAGGTATATGAATTTATGCACATCTGTCATGTATATATGTGGCCAAGTACATTTCACTTGTATGCATGGTTTCTCATCCGATGCATGGGCCCAATGTTTAGCTATGACAAGGTGGGGTGACTTAACGATGCAAGTGGTTGTTTTGACCAACATGACGTCGTATGGATACCTCAGTTGCAACATATATATATATATATTGCCTTATCATAACAACTACCTCCCATGAGATATGTATGTTGTCACGGAATTGTCTAGCTGTGATAGTACCTTATCTTAAGCATATATAAGCCCAACTGTACTGTAGATGCTGTATTGAAATGTCATGGAGGAGTAACAATAATGCACATATCATGGGTCTAACTATTGCATTGTTAGTACAATTGAATCACTTACATAGTTAGAGGAAAGATCAATGTGGTTGAAATCAACTCCTGGAGAAGTAAGTAAGCATCTAATATGTAATATCCAGAATCATCTCACTGTCTCACCATCATCCACAATGCCAAGCACGATATCCTTTCCAGTACAGCCTTGTATCCATGCAGGCTCTATGTTTAAGTCATATGATGAGTTTGCATTTCCTTCTCTCAATCCTCTGTTCTCAGCATTTAGCTAAACAGATAATAACAGCGGTCATCATAGAGGTCACTTGAATTTTCATGTGAGATACACTATATGTGTAGGTAATGCACGTAAGTATATGCACATAAAGGAAAAATGTTAAGAATCTGGGAGTTGGAGTATTTGCAGGTTCAAGAGAGTGTAGAGACCTACCAAAACCCATTGTTTGTCCCAACATGGATCATTTGGTGGTGTGTAACTCCTTGGCACTGCTGTACGCAGAATTTGCTGCTCTGCAAAGTGTACCTGTATTTAAACTTCTTTCATATGTCATGCATACTAATCAAAGGGTTACAACACAAGCAAAGCAACCAAGAAATGCATTGTATACAGAAGCGTGTCCAATCCCTATACCCCAAATATATACCCTCTCCAAGTATATATATACTGCTATACATGTTTTGTTGGGACACTGGAAAACCAATTTGTTCTTTAACAAAAACTGCGTAGAATACAGTTGCTGTATTATAGTCTATTATAAAGAAGAGTTAAACGATGTATGGATGACTGTGCCAAAAACCAGAGAAATAAGGGCAGTATATATACAGCAAGGCAAGGAATGATGGCACTGCTGTACGCAAGAGTCTTTTAGAGAGTCATATAGGCTATGTTATGTGTTTGAAAAGTTATAACTTTTTAAGTTCTGAGTCATTTTATTTGGGCTAATGCACATGTCCGAGCCATCCTAATATGTAGTCTAAGAGAGTCTATGATCTCTCTGATGACAAAATCCTTCAAGTCCACTGTCTTCACTCCCTAATTATAAGTTCCATCATGTGATGGGGTGATGCACATGTGGGATGAAATCCATACCACAAAATAAGAGGAAAAACATCATTGAAGGAATATACAGGAGCCGTGACTACTGGATGTAGCTATATATATAGGCTCACATAGTATTCTTGCTGGAGTGATTCTGTGATTTGATGGTACGGTTCATTCAAACCTATGCCCTCTCTTTCATAAATAAACTCGGCAAGCCAGAATTCATATACATTCTCCAAGATACCGACCTGCAGAGAATGTGAAGCATATTTATAGCCAATTATCATGTATCTACAATTACATTAAGTATCTATAACTGATACTATTATTATTAAGTGTCTGCATATCTGATTGTACTGCAGTTGCAATGGTCAAACACCAGATATAAATCCTTAGTCATTGATGATGTTTGCAGCTCTCTACAGTGTTTGCTTAGCTATAACCAGCAACATGAATCCTAGAGGCTATATAACTGACTACACATAGCTATGTCTACCTGTGGAGTTGGTCATTAATGTGGCTCACTTGTCCCTTATTTTCAAAGTTGTATTTCTTAGCGACAGCATCAGCGTTTCCCTTGCCTCCTTCCACTTCAACTGCCCATACATTGGTATAGCTCGGAAGAGAGCCACGCACAGCTACAGCAATGCACGACGTCAGGAACAGCACTGTACAACGCATAGTGAATCTGATGATGCAAACGTAAGTGTACTGATGTATATTCTATTTATAACATCGAAATTTAACACGGGGGAGTAGGCCTACATTTAAAAACTCATGATGTAATACATTCCGCCCAGCCCACTTTTGGGTTGCAATAATTGGACCCCGGTTGTTGTGAAGTAAATCTTGAATGCTGGTGAACGGATATAAATGTTCGAGGCTTAATATTGGACCCCATAAAAATGTGGATAGAACTCTCTCAGCTAACATCTGTAGCAAGGGGTAGTCACTACCGCATACGCGTACAACCACCCGCGACCGGGGTCATAAAACGGTCACAGGGTCACAAAGTATTTTTCATTCAGGTCACGCTGTCACACAGCCTCGCTAAGTGGGTGGGGCTAGGAGTTGTAGTGAAAATCACACAAGCGGTCACAGGTCACGGCAGAATATTCTAGAGTCACAAAGGAGATTTATTGTGACCCCAGTCGCAGGTGGTTGTACGCGTATGCGGTTGAACCCCTTGTGTAGTGAGGGTTGAGATATAGGTCCTTAGAAATACCAATACCCCACACACCAAAATTTCAACAACCTCTATATTTATATATGCAATGAGCAAATATTGCACTCACACTATGGTTAGTGAAACCCAGTTATTGGTTGTAAGAGGAAATCGACACACCAGTTTTAATGTATGGGAGTAGCATTCTACACCACTGCATGTAGCTAATGCATGAGGAAAAGCAAGTAGAGTATGCTGAATTCACATCTGCATTCCTAGGCCTCTTGTGTGATTTGTAGCTACTATATATATAAGGCTTCTTTCCTTCTTTTCCTTTATATCAACAGGTCATAAAACCTAAAATGGACACATACACTAGTCCCCCAGACTGTAGTCTCTAGGGACTAAGAAAATCCCCAGTCAGCTCTTTCCTTCATTCCTTTGTGTCAACGGAGTGTACATAGCACACCACAAAAGGATAATTATGGCAGCACACTTTAAAAATAATTTTGTTGTAATAACATAATATACCTGCATCAGTTAATCCCCGGGATCCTCACAGCAAAAATTTATCTTGGCAGTATAGTTACCTAAGTTATATATAGGTACGTCTATACATATGTAGTAATGGGTGTGAAGAATGTTTAGAATCTTTACACTGGACGAAAAGCAAAATTTCCTATGCAGAGGCAGAGAACCTGGGGGGGCAGGGGGGGCTTCACCCCCCCACTTTTTGATAAGGGGGGCCCAAAATTTGGTTGTCAATCGGTCAAATGAAGAATGTAAAATACTTTGTTATGCCAGATGTAGTCAGAATGAATGTATATAGTAAACTTCATGAGCTCCGAGCCCCCTCCCACTTTTGACATGCTGTCTCTGTCTCTGCTATGTGACCTATTCCACATGCATGTCACGTAGGAAATTTTACTTTTCATCCAGTGTTAGTAAGTAGTGGTGCGATAACTGAGTAACTGCGTGCATGCCCAAGTATGAAGGAAAAATTGTATGGCTGAGTGCAGTATTCATATGTCCCATTAGGTACAGCTATGGTTAACTCAATCATCATTTCATGGATGATTTGAAATAATGAGGAAAAGACATTCCAACAATTCCTTTGTGGAAATACTACAATTGCAGTCCATGCATTCAATAGAATGTTCATTTCCTGTGAAACATGCAACACATATTTGACAAGGTATGTTTTGCTATGCAGAGGTAAGCATGGTGGATGGCAGGATGAAACTCATGCAACAAACTGTTTTTGTTATATATTATAAAAAAATTTAATTTTTACAGTGAAGCCTTTTGTTCACAGGACTAACATATTCCAGGAATAGAGGAAAGATGCACTTGCCACCAACTAATGCACTCACACCCACATGGCTATTTAAACAGTAGTGAGTGGAATGTGGTGATTTGAAGCCCTAAGTTGTAAGAGGAAATGTGTTAAAAAGAAATGTGTGGGAACTGGAACGAGGAAAACTGCATTCCTCCTATTGTGCATTATGGTCACAGTACATAGTACTGATAGAAAGTACATTCCAGGAATAGTGTGTGTGTGTGTGTGTGTGTGTGTGTGTGTGTGTGTGTGTGTGTGTGTGTGTGTGTGTGTGTGTGTGTGTGTGTGTGTGTGTGTGTGTGTGTGTGTGTGTGTGTGTGTGTGTGTGTGTGTGTGTGTGTGTATGTATTATTAATATTATTTTTATCATTAATGTTTCATTTCATAGATGGTATGCTTGAAAAGAAAATGGAAACTTGGGTACTGTACCATTGTATATAGCTTTGTCCCAAGGCCCTCCTGTGTGCACGGCCGCACGCATGCGAGAGAGCCTGGGAACAAGTTGTTCTTATATTATCCACTCCAGACAATGTTGTCTAAAAGTGGTCTGGAATCAAGACCAGGGGTGATTCTAGAGATATTTTTGAGTAGTTTCTGGTTATGGATGTGCTATGCATATGCAAACCTAGGGGGGTGTGGGGGCATGCTCCCTCAGGAAGTTGGATTTTTAGACGCTCTGAGACCACTTCTACATGGTAAATATGGTAGGTTATTTTAACCCTGGAGTGGTTATTTCGGATCCCTCTATGACAGTTGTTGATGAAACTCAGACAAACACTAAAGTAACCATAACATTTTTTGTGTGTAGTGCATTTTCAGGCATGATGAACGGCATATATGGAAAAAACTATATTATGCAGAACAATATACAACACATTCTGACTTGTAAAAGCATTGTGAATCCAAAGTGTTACATAACTTCATACGACGTGGCTCATCTCCGTCAGATCTGCATGTATGCTCCGCCCACTTAGTTGTGTGATCGATCGTGTAGATCTAGTGTCTTGCGTGCTAGTGAGGAAGGCAACTTTTTGCAAGCCTATAGATTTATATATCTACTACGCGAGTTTCAGGAACGCTTGAGACGCCTAGCTAGAAGCCCTAGCCCTAGCCCCAGTCCGATTCTGACTACTTTCTGGAAACCTTAGAACCCCCTATACACTCCATTGAAGAGTTACTACCACAACTCTTCTCCTGTGGATCTAGCAGGTGCGCGCGCGCCCTAGAATTATGACATTAGACAGGAAGTGTGTCGAGGGGATCCACCAGTACACAAGCCTTTCAAATACGGCCGCGGCGGCGAAAGCAGACACACTTGTCCTTATTACCGTTACACTGCTGCAGAAACGATTTCAGGAGAGAACTTGCCAATGGCTGCAAAAACGATTTCAGGAGAGAAGTTACCAATGGCTGATAACGGTCGTCGAGTGGTTCCGAAGGAAACAAATGTCACTGGGCCATCCGTTTCCTGCAAGTGTCTTTCAACCAAACCGAATCGGTGCACTTCGAATTATGTACCCAATTGCACTTGTGTGGGGAGGGGCAGAGCATGCAATTCAAATTGTATCTGTGGAAACAATTGTAGCAATCATAGTACTTGAAGAGTTAAAAATTGTATTTGTACAGGAGTATAATATTATAGACTCCATCCTAAATCTCATAGGATGTATATAGACTCCATCCTAAATCTCATAGGATGTATATAGACTCCATCCTAAATCTCATAGGATGTGTACATAGCTACCATCATATAATAATTACTTTGTCGTGATTTTATGCATGACTGTGTATACTTGAAAACATTGCTGATCATTGTACTGCATATTAAGTGAATTGTTGAGGTCACAATAATATTATTTCAACAAGCAGCATAGCTACATGTACTTTATATTACACAACACTTTGGTTGGCAATAATGTGGCTCTGCAAATTCGAAGATCACATTCTCTTGAATGTATGCTGGGAAATATGTGCTCTGTATGGTAGCTAGATTCATGGAGTGAAAATTGCATGTCTTTCTAAGCAATATTATACTTTATCTACACCTAAATCTAAAGTTGTACTAAGGAATGAAGGAATCCATGTATATGCACAATCTGACATATTTTGATATGATGCTACAATTTGCAAGATGTGTAAATTAACATATTTGTTCTGAAACAGGTGCATTGGTAACTTGCATAGTAGAATAAACTTTTAAATGTAATAAGCAGGCAAAAAAGGGTCAGTAACAAAATTACAATACATTAATTTTTAATGCCTACGTTCAATGATTTAATCAATGACCCCAAGAAATAAAATGTAGGGAGGGGTTACGCATGTTGTTATTGTTCCATGCGATTTCCACATGGGTTTTCATCATTTCCTGCATATATACACAAGTTGTGTACATGCATATGTATGGTCATATCATAATCAGTTGTTCACTGTGCACCACTCGGGTTATTACAGCCTTGTTTCTTTAGTTTTTGGCACTACCATCCCTACATCCTTCAACATTTTAATGAAACAGCCTTCAAATATGGCCGCGCGGCGAAAGCAGACACACTTGTCCTTATTACCGTTACACTGCTGCAGAAATGACTTCAGTAGAGAACTTGCCAATGGCTGCAAAAAGGACGGAAGAAAAGTATTTGTTTCAGAAATTACAAGAGCTATGCCCACAGGAATTACTGTCACTGGGCCATCCGTTTCTTGCCAGTGTCCTTCAACCGAAGCCAATAGGTGCACTTCTGAACCCAAGTGCACTTGTGTGCGGAGGAACAGAGCATGCAATACAAATCTGTGGAAACAATTGAAGGGCTGAGAACCAGAGTGGCCTAACCTGCTAAACAGTAGTTTACCCCCCCTAAAACTCAAATATACTTTAAAATGTGTTTCAGGACAAGGGGAATATTCATTAAATCAAAAATATCTCATGAATGCTTATAGGTATACCCAACATTTTAATTCATATTTGTGCTATTTGGATGATTTCCCATTCTTAATTTTTGGATAGGCCACTCTGGTTCTCAGCCCTTCAATTGTAGCAATCATAGTTAAAAATTGTATTTGTACAAGAGTATAAAGACTCGAGTATATCCATCCTAAATCTCATAGGATGTGTATGTAGCTACCATTATAATTACGTATACGTTGTAATGATTTTATGCTACTGATGAAAACATTGTACATTAGCTAGTAGATAAGTGACTATGAATTATGGAGGTCACAATAATATTTGATCAGCAGCATATACTTTACATTAGGCAACATTTCGTTTTGTGATAATGTTAATGTAGCTCTATTTATTTGAAGATCGCATTCTCTGGTATGGGGAAACATGTGCTCTATATGGTAGATTCATGGAGTGCATATTGCATATCTCTCTAAGCAATAGCTATTATACTTTATCTATACCTAAACCGACATACACTATAAATTTCATACATATCTCATGTTAAAATGATGCCAATACACATACAATGCATATGGTCACACACAGATGATCAGTAATGTTGATGAGTGTAGAGTAAGGTGTGGTGGGTAGTGTTTAGAGTCCTGTGCAGTATTCTGCATTTGTATCTTTTGAGTGGTCCGGTCTCCATGTCCAAGTAATATGATTGCTACTCGGTATGTTCAGTTCACTAGCCGTGATCCTCTCCTCCCTCTCCCCTCCTTCCAGCAGGTATTGTGTCTGTTTGGCCAGAACTAAGAGGTTGATGTGTCTTAGTGTCTGGAAAAGTGACTACCATGTCACAGGTAACCCCTTTCCCTCCAGCCATTCCTTCAGCATCACACCCTTGGCATCACCCAGAAACTCCATCTTGAAACTACATATTCGACTGCCTGTCTGGTCAGTGAGAAGGATGATCCCAAACGTTAGGTATAGTTTGCACCGACTTGCTGAGGAACTTTGAGACAAATCAGTTGAGGCAGGGAAGGATGCTCACCTGAGAAAAGAAATGTCTTAGTCATTTACATGTACAAGATTAATATACACCAAATGGTCCTGACAATGTCGGGTTTGGAGATAGTGAGACTACTGGACCACTGAGTATACAAGAAAAATAGGTGGATTAGGGTATGGAGAGAGGGAGAGAAGAAGGGAAGGAGAGAGGAAGGGAAGAAGGGATTGAGGGAGCCTAGGGAGATAAGCATTTTACATGCATCAATGATATACAGCACCACTACTCTAACTAATGCATACCCTAAGACAAAACCAGCCACTTGAAAATATTTTTAACAAAGAAACATGCTCACATTAAATGTGTAACTGTTCTTTCTGAGTCTTAATGAATGTACAGAGACCAAACCTCACCAGTTAGAGTATGTCTTTGTTGTAACATATACAGTCAATCCTTCGAAGTTGTAGATAGAACTTAGCCATATACATGTACCATGATGTCATCAGTATATAGGCCAGGGAACACACATGCAATATTGAGATCTTCTCAATTGAGACGAGTTCAACCATTGTTATATATCCCTGTGCTTCATGAAATCTACCTGTCCATGATGTCTTTTGTTAATAAGTTTTACTTCAGTCACCAAATTTCCGTCATTCCTGAAATCCAAGAAGCCAATACTAATTGTGAGTGTGGAATTGCAATCTTCATTACTGATAAACTATATATATGTATTATATATGCAGTAGTACAGTGAAATCTCCGAATAATGGACACTTTGGTACAAGGCCTACTGTCCGTTATTCAGGTGGTGTCCTTTATTGGGGAATTATTCCAAGTTCCTTGCAAATATAGGTTATATGGGCCGTGTGAATGTATCTCAAGGCTACGAGAGTACATCCAATCTTTATTATTAGTTGACAGAGAACTCACATATTTACACTTTTACAATGTCCGCGGAGCGAGAATGGATTCTATTTAACGCCCTAATTTGCTGCGCTTGCGCACAATCCACTCCCCCCTTTGTATGGCTGACTCAACTGTACTCTCAGATATATTTGCTATATATTATTCTGAAGTCTAAGGAATTCTATACTTTCCAGATGTCAGGTGGGCAGCTGGGTACCTATACGGAAGCCCCTACCCAGACGTTCCTTCTCACTCTCAATGTCAAAGGTTCATGTCATACGACCCACCAGGGCATTGACAAAAGAATAATAACATGTATTTAGGAGGTCTAAAGCTTTCTTCATCCGACAGACTCAGCAATGATAGTGAGGTGGCATAATTCTCTTATGCTTTTACTCACCTATTATGTTCAAGATTATGTTGGCATAATTGGTCAAGATCTATTAGGGTGGGTAGGTTCCTTTCCCTCTCAGTGCCTTGGTTTGTGACGGGCTGGCTTCTAATTACGCATGCGCAATTGCGGATCCCCATACTTCTGCCTTAAAAAGTGCGGTGTCCGGCGACTCCGCGCATGCGTTGGGACATGTATGTCCAGAAGTTTGTGAGTGTTTTTTTGGAGGCAAAAGTTGGTTCCCTAGTCCTGCGCGTTCGGCACAGGTCTGCTCCCTGTGTGATTCCCAAATAGCCCTTTAACTGACTGTAAGGGTTCTATATATGTCGCTTGTTGCACTAATTTCACTAAATGATAACCCTAATGCTGGGTCAGCTGGAATAATATACACATCATATTCTAAAAATCACATCTACTCGCGCGTGCGGACAGTAAGCTCGCGGCGAATTTTAATTCGAAATCTACAATTTTTTTCACACCAGACAGATACTAAAGTCGGCTTGAAGATGTATAAGTATACACTGATGTTATGATATAGCGACGTAGTCATATAATGTTACGTTGATATAATATCATAACGTGTCTAGATCTGTGTCCCAATGTTGTCTCCGTTCCTTTCAAATATTTTATTTACTTGTATAGATAGGAATTACGTAAATACAAGCAGACAATATGTCTATATCGTTCCATGCATGGTTACCGCAAGGAGACTTATAAAACTTTCAAGGTGTGCCTTTGCTTTGTAGCGTCAGCTCACCGCCTATATACGTAATCTTGACACACTTCTGCGCGCGTACGTAGCACGTATGATAACAATCTTACGGTGTTAACCTTCATTATTTCATTATTTCTTAACTTCACTTTTCTCATTATCCCTTTTCTCATTATCCCTGTATACATATAATTTATTTGTTATCTTACGGTGTTAAAGGCCGCGCGGATGGACATGGGCTGGTTAGCCAAGTTCTGTGACTTTTCTAGGTAGGGTTAGGGCTAGGGCTAGGGCTAGGAGCTGCTTATCGGCGCTTTGCTCAACTACATTATGCCATGCAGGACAGAGCATACACGCATGGCAGAAGAGACATGCAAGATAGAGCAGACACACAGGACAGAGCAGACGCATATATAGGACAGAGCAGACATGCAGTGAGCAGGACACAGCGAACATATGGGACAGAGCGGACGCACAGGACCTATATAGAAGAAGAAAAAGCAAGTTATAATTACTGCATACCTTAAGATTTCCCTTGAAGCAGGAAGTGTTTCAGATATAGCAGAACGGATGCAAATGGTGCAACAGAAAGCGTACCATTCGGTTTGGTTGTTATATACAAGTTTTAGAGCGTTTTTACTCTGTCTGCCTACACAAGGGGTACTACCACATACGCGTAAACCACTTGCCACAATATTGTGACCATTTCCCTTGTGACCTTGTGAACCTTCTTCGCCAAACTCATGTGCTAAAATACTAATCGGAATCTTCTACCAGTAAATCTATCTGTTTTTTACAGTCTACGCGGGCTTGATAATCTAATAGCTACAATCACACAACAGTTACATAACATTGCATTCGGTTCCCACCTCCTCTGTGCCGAACTGTGCATAGCGCATGTGCAAAGTGTCGCCTTGTGACCTTTAACCCCGTAAAACGCCTGAGATTTGTATATAGTCAGACAGGAAGTCTGTCTGGTTCTACAGATATATACGGCGGCGAACGCAGGCATTGACAGAATCATCTTTATATTTCTGTTATATACACAGTTGGCAGAAACGACTTCAGAAGAATGGCTGACAGCGGTCGTAAATATGTTCCGACAGATGTGGACCCCACTGTGGTTACTTGCAAGTGTCCATCGACCGAATCAAGGAGGTGCACTTCTCGTTTCAGACCCAGGTGTACTTGTATGCGGAGAGGCAAACCATGCAATTACAGATGTGCGTGTGGAAATAGATGCAGCAATCGAAGTACTTGAATTCTGGATGAATGAGATATTCTGTATAGCTTTGTATTATGTAGTTATACTGCAGTAGAACTCTATTTTAGCAATGTGTATTTACCTATAGCCACCCACCGTCTATGATAAGTTTGATGTATATGCACTTCTTATTGCATGACTGTATACATATAGAGATGGAAATCCAGCTTGCATATGTATTTCTGTGACTATCTTATTTGCTGGTATATGCGTAATCGTGGAGTAGTATTGTCTCCCAAAACCTCATGATTATCTTCGCATGGATAAGTGTTGAATGCAGCATTCAGTTAAAAGCAAGGGATAACGGCATGCATCAATAGTCTAAGATATCTCATAACCCCTGTGGAATTTCTCTATAACGGGGCTCCCAGACTCTCCACAGCGGCCTTCTCGCAAAAAACACGGAATGTCTTCCATAACAATTATTACAAACCTCTATACCAGCGGCACCTCTCTACTCCGACCAACGGCCATGAAGCGCGCGTCCCCAAGCGCTCATTGCTGTTGGTCTTTGCTTTCAGCATCGGTCAGAACCATGCACACCCTTTGGTAAACCACACCCTAAACAGCGTAAGCTTACGTCCAGAGCCGTAACTAAGTATATACTTCTTGAATTAAGGAGGTAAAGTGTACAAGCAATAAATGCATGGTTACACAATAGCCAGTTCACTTTCTGTCTGGTATATAACTTCAGCGAATGCTTTATTGACATTCGTTCAACAAGCATTCACTCCCTTGTTTGTTAACACTCGGCGCGCATGCGCAGCGACGGTTACGGGTCTGTGTGTGTGTTTGTGAGTGTGTGTGTATGTTTGTGTGTGTGTGTGTGTGTGTGTGTGTGTGTGTGTGTGTGTGTGTGTGTGTGTGTGTGTGTGTGTGTGTGTGTGTGTGTGTGTGTGTGTCCGGTACTCAACAATTCACCTCTGGAGCATCTGTTCGTCCTGAAAGCGATACCACATACTGAACGGGCAACAAAGGTCCAAAAATTTGTGGGGATTTCTTTCAAACCGCTCCGTTGCAGAGATACACAACTTTCTGCATTGTAGGCTATTTGTGCAGTCGGCCATTTTGGAAACCGCGCATGAGGCATTTCAATAGCGCGTGCGTGCATCCTCAAGAATTCGCACACGCAGTGGCGCCGAGGATTCAACATTCATTTATTCACTTTTTAATGTATGTCAAAAATTCAAAAAAACACCACATCTGCTGTGTTTACACAAAACCTCCGAACAAGGGCCAACCTCTCTACAAAGGCCAAAAGGCTTGATCCCCTGCCGTGACCTTTGTTCGGAGGTTCCACTCTATACAGATGTAGGGAAAACATTCTATTTCTGTTGCATACCATTATCCACTGTTTTGCATGAATGCTCGACTTTGTTTTATATCCTTCAACATTTTAATAAACAATTCTTTTTTCACTCAATATATATGCATATGTATAAACACTTTTTTTTTGATTTTTGCCTCCATACATGACCAAGCAGAGTAGCTAGTAATTTAGCAGTAGCTAGTGACTTCTGCATTCCATCTTCTATATAGAGCAGATCAAAAGGAAGCAACTATGTTTCCTGTTTTTTTTGGCTTTGAGGAAATATGCACGATATGCAAGGAAATGTGAAGGAAAGTATACTAATAGCTGGAGGAATATTAGCCCTATACTGTTTATTTTATAACAAGGAAGTTTCAATTTGGTGCAGTCCAGTTGCCATCATGACCATGTAAGAAGACAAGATGTCCAGACCAGTCCAGGTCTTCTCCTTGTTCTTCAAAAGTGTTGCTTCAATAGATTCAATAGCTACAGATTTGGTGAGTACATAACTAAAATAAAGAGTGAAGCTGTGTATACACACGTCACACATCTACCATGCCGTTAGCTGCATATATACAACGCACTTGTATACCATGGAAAATGTACTGTGTGCACAACACAAACAAGCACAGGAACAGCATCAGTGGCGTAGACAGGATTTAGAGGAAGGGGAGCCGAGCGCTAAACTTCAAAATTTTCGGCCTAAAGCCACACCCCTTAACTTCTTGTGGCTCGCGTGCGCGACTATGAAACAAAGGGCACAGTCGCCTACGCCATGTGTGATAATGGCAAAACTTCAACTAGCCGTTCAGACGAGCCTCTTCTCAGCAGTTTCATGGGCGCGACATTCTCTCTCCCTTTCTGCTTATCATTCGACGACGTATCGCGAAGCGCGTAATATGGACGACTTGGCTAGCTCCCTCACGCTCGCCAAAAACACATTAGATTCCGTAGATAAACAGGGTGCTTTCAGTCCGCTGAATCTTCAGGTAAGATATAAAGCTGGTGTACAGTAGAGCAGACTAGGCCTATAGCCTCAGGCATAAAGGGGGGGGTGCACCCCCCCTGTCTACGCCACTGGCGACGTTAATACAGTTTATTAAAAGAATTATAGTTGCTGTATAGGGCTAGTGTTGGAGTATAATAAAATTTTAGGGTGGGCGATATAGATCTGAAATGCTACAGTTCAATATTGTGATACTATATACCAAGTTTTCAAAGTACACGCTAGAATTTACGTGTAAAGTTAATATCTATACTAAAGCAAATTGAAGACACTGTGTTGCAACAATCAGCAAGTACAGGGATATATTCACCAATCAAAATCTTGTAAAGAACAAGTAGGTTGATATGGAGGTTGTAGGATAATACTACTGATATTAAAAAGTGAACAGCATAGTCTGTTATGCCAGTGAAGCACTTCCTGTATGCATATATTGTTGCTATAATCATGTTTTATAGTGGGTGATATATGGGCACTGTGGACTGTGTTGACATGAAGGAATGAAAGAAAAAGCTGACTGGGAGTTCTTTGTTTCTTGATAATTTAGTCCATAGTCTATGACACCCGGGTGTGTTTTGTTTTGCAGGACCATGATTTTTCGGTGTGCTATGTATACTTTGTTGACAAAATGGAAAGTGTAGCTAAAACTGTAGTCACTTCTTGGCATATTGATTATTTACTGACAGACTATAGTTATTAATTGGCCTGTGATTGTTGTACACAACCAATCACTGTTACAAAGAATTAACATGAAGGAGACAACAAAGAATAGAAGAAGACTGTTACGTTATGAAGACACTAAACAATGCTGTTAAAACTATGATGCTAAACAAAACCATGCAGAATTTATGACATTAGTGTACAAGTGCAACAAAGACAGTTAACATTGCAAATATCAGCAAGTAGAAACTATTGTTAATAATGCCATAATCAGATGTATCGATATCCATCTCAAAGTTATTTCCACATTTAGCTTCTGGTTCAGAAGCATTGTAGCAATATCCACTTCTCATTTTGAATCCATCTGAGCATTCCTGAATGCACTCAAGTGTTGTAATATTACGTACAAAGTTTTTATTGCAAGAGTCACAGTATTCAGGTCCAGGTGCAGCACAACCACGTGCACAAGCTGAGTCACACTTGCTCGGTATGCGAGTAATCACTGGTGGCTTAATAGCAGTCCCAAAGAATGTGAAGGTAACATTTTTAATGAGCAGAGTACCAAACATTCCTCTATATGTTACATTCAGAGTCCAGTTGCCACTGGGATCTTCTCCCCAGAAATGAACAGACATAAATGGCCATTTGTTGTATCCTTCATCATTAGTGGTGTCTCTACCTCTATAAGGTAGTAGGATAGATTTTGTTCCTTGTGAAGAGGTAAGTTCCAATTGAATATCGCCTCGTTTTGCTTGTTTCTTCTCTTCATCATCTTGAAATGATAGACTCATAATAACAACAACATGTTCCAGATAAGCAATACTTTCCTTAGTAAAGGTATATTCAATCAGTTCAGTTTTATTTACATCTTTCCTGTAGAATTCAAGTAACTAAGTTAGAAGGTTGGGCAAATACCTTTGGGGTGTTTACTAAAGTGAACAACTTTGCTATAGAAATTAAATTGCTATACCTGAAACAATTCTATGGACTTACTTACTGTTGATTTGATAGTCAGCAAACATGCATAAATGATATCAGTTAACTTCAAGCAAGACCATGTGAGAATTGGACTTTTGGACATTGTTTGCACAGGTGTACTTAACTTTTTGGAGAGTGTTATAACTCACTCAAGACAATGTTGTGAGTCCAATGTGTACTATAATAGCTAACTCCTTTCATGATATATATATCCTATGGGCTAATTGATATGCCTGCATCTTCCTACATAGAGATAGTACTGATGCACTTGAGGTAGGTTGCAATTGAAGCTATTGGTATTCGAGCGAAAAGAATGATGTAAAACTTATAATTATGAACACTTTATATTCCTTCCTCAATAAAGTTTTAAGTGGCATAGACTACATATAGTAGCTACAACAAAAGGTTACATCTCCACTTACGTTATGTTAAAAGTTTCAGTGAAGGTTCTTTGTTGAGGAACATTGATCCAGTGCCTGGCTCGAGTAACCATAGCCTCGGCATCGATAGCACCAAAGCCAAAGGAGTGGCTGACTCTGAGACCGGCACCATTAGTGACCCATAGATCACCATCATAATAATCTTCTATGAGTACATCGGGGTTGGATGTGTATACAATCAAGTATTGCACATCTCTCCATGTCAGGTTATAACTATATACACAAGAATAAAAGCAATATGCTGAGTGATGTAGAAATGGTAGTGCCAAAAACAAGACTATTATATAATTATGCAGTAAGACAGGAGAAGATATCATGCAACATTAATAGCTTGAGGTAGGAAGGCAACAATACTAACATGCATAACCCCATTAAAAGATGGAGGGAGGGGTCACGCATGTTATGATTGTTGCATGCCCATCCCTTGCCTTTGTCTTCATGCTGCCCCTTATTTCTCATGCCATCATCACTGGTTTTGCCTGCACTGCATCTTGATTCTGTACCTTTTAGCATTGTCATCCTCAAACGTTGTTTTCACACTTGTTTCACTTGTGTTTCATTGCCAAATACATGCAGTAGTATTTCACGCGCGCGCGAGCCCCACCCCTTTTGCTCCTCGCCGTCACGTGTGAAATCACACACGCAAATAATGAGAAAATGACGTTCGTGTATACGGAAATACATGTATTCCTCGGGGAATTTGGTATCTCCGAATTTTTAACAGCAAGAACAAGTCTAAGTAGGCTTGATCGGTGTACTTGCTTTATGTAGAGAAGCTATGCTAGTAGATAAGCACAAGCATGACAACCATTTTTGAATGGGGTATATATCTTGCTGCACATGAAGTTGTACTGCAAACACGACGATTCGTGGTGAGTTCAATGCGACTTGCTTCATTCGGATTAGCCGAGCGCAATGGAGCAAACCAAGCTATCACTCGCCGACCTAGAAGACCAAGAAGAACCGCTACTCGCCATCCACCATCAACGAGAGGAACAGTCATATACCCGCCGCCATCACAGTACATCACCCGCTAATAGATTCTACCGACGACCACAGGAGCTACCCTGAGGCAGATACAGTAAAGTATATAGCAGCCATCACTGAAGAAAGCATACACTGAGCTACAACAATTCGGACATAGACACTGACTGAGATACAATTGTATACTACTCGGGGATGCCAAATTCCTGGGGAGCCAAATTCCCTGTGGGGATACCAAAATCCCTAGGGAATTTACTCGGGGATGCCAAATCCCCTGATATATATATTCTCTATGACACCGGTCCGGCTGGTCTGGTTTTGGCCGGACCACTTTTCGGCGATTTAATAACAATTGGGGAGCAGGACCGAGCGTTCCGACCAGCCGATTTTTCGGCCACACATACCGTAACATATTGTATGTGGCAAGGAGTCAACTTGCGCAGTTAGATCGCTCACACTCGTCGCCAATGGTAAGCACTCAACTAGTAAAATAGTAGGTGTTACTCCCGTACCCGTATGTGGATCTTCAACGTTACGAATGGCATCTCTATGTTTCCAACAATCAGCATCCATCTTAGCTGTCATATTCCTATTAGCGTAATTCGCGATGGAAAAAATACGCGCGCGCCTATTTAGCGCCGGACCACTCCTAAAGTTCTTCCTACGCCGCTGCGTATGTCATTGTAACGGTGTATTTTACCGCCATTGAAAGTGTTATCGTGTCTAGAAACACTCGTAGGCCATGTTATGTTTCTAAAAGGGCTTATAGCTGCCGCGTTGGAGAGTTCTGAGCCGTTACATTTGTTAAGGCTTAATTGGCGTGTCGGCGCCATCCCTACATAAAGAGTCTACCGACTCTATGATACTCTAAATGAAGGTCTTACTTTGCTTCTAATGCTAGTGCAATTGTTGCCGATACAACAGGTGTAGCAGCACTTGTACCACCAAAAGATTGAAAACAGGTTTGATTAACACCAGTTGTAGCCTGCATCAAAAAAATACGTTGCTTTGGTAATGGCATATGGCATGCATACACACAACTGAAGGCAAATATATAGAAGCATGTTGTAAAACCTGCTTACTATATTTGTGTACACACCCCCACACACACACCCCCCCCACACCCACACCCCCACCCCCCCCACACACACACACACACACTCACACACACACACACACACACACACACACACACACACACACACACACACACACACACACACACACACACACACACACATTGTACCACATGGAGAGGATCAAAAAAATTGGCAAATCGATTTTGCACAAATGAAGTTGTCATCTTAGCTGAGCATCTCACATCATAGTTAGCACGTTCACCCTCACTATTTGCAGAGCCAACACCTATGGTATAGATACTATTCACATAGCCATTAGCAGCACATGAATGTCTGTTGTCAAGTTCAGCGTCACCACCATTTCCAGCAGCCCATACAAATATGGAACCTTTTCCACCTCTACCCTGTTTTAAACAAGAGCAATTATAATAATAACATGGTCTCCTTATTTCACATCTATTCACATGTAATATACCTTTTCTGCAACTAACTTCAGAGTTTTCTCAGTACATGGCAGAGGCCTTTGCAATATTGTTCCATCATCTTCTAGTCCCCAACTATTGCTGTATATATCAATGGTGTTGTAATGATGACTTAATGCCTTTGCTTCCATAATGTCTGTTAATCCCCGACTTCCAATTATCAGAATCCCTGTTGAAGAACAATTCAATAAAGTGTGAAAACATTTCATTAAAATGGGATGTAGGGATGACAATGCTAAAAAGTAGAGAAAAAAGACGCAGTATATGCAGGCATGAGAAATAAGGAGCAGCGTGAAGGCAAAGGCAAGGGATGGGCATGCAACAATCATAACATGCCTAACCCCTCCCTGCATTTTTACGCATGTTATGATTGCTGCATGCCCATCCTTACATTTGCCTTCACGCTGCTCCTTATTTCTCATGTAAGCATATACTGCATCTTGTTCCTGTACTTTTTAGCATTGTATTCCATACATCCTTCAACATTTTAATGTTTTCACACTTGTTTCACTTGTTTTTTATTGCCAGTAGTATTTTATGCGCGCGAGTCTCACCCCTTGTGCTCTCGCGGTCACGTGAAATCACATACGCGCGCGCGCATAATAATAAGGAAATGGCGTTCGTGTATACGGAAATGCATGTATTTCTAGCTCTATTCGTGCAGGAAAGGTCCTACGAAGATTCTGTTAGGCAAAGGCACTCCGCAGGAGAATATAAAGCAAAAATACTTGTATATACCGTTTATGAAATAGGCTTGTCTACTGAAGAAGATGACGGAGAAATATTTTTTTTACGTATGTCATTGTATTTTGCATGTATTTTACCTACTACGAGAGTTGTATTGTGCATAGAAACACTCGTAGGCCACGTTATGCATCTAAACGGCTTAAAACTGCAGTGTTCGGGAGTTGTGAGCAGCTTCATAATGTTAGGAATGATAACTTAAGGCTTGATGGGCGTGTCGGCGCCATCGCTACATACAGAGACTACCCGACTCTCTGATAAGTTATTAAACTTTTTTGAGAGCCTACCAGTGACAGTAGATTCATATGCTATACCAACTCCACACTTGTCATTGTTTTTTTTCATTGCAATCACACCAGCACAGTTTGTTCCATGAGCATTTCTTGTTCCATTTTTGATTTCAGGATATGCATGATCACTTGAAGTATCCAACGCATTGTAATCTAAGTCAGTATCCTACATTGAAGCATGTGTTTAAGTTTAGAACAGCACTATAAAATGTATATTAAACATATATATATATATATATGTATATACCAGCTACATGCCAGATTACTACTTGTTTAAAACAATGAAACTAAAGTATATGAACTCACAAACAGGGCCACTAAGAAAACGTTTTTTTCTTTTTAAGTGTGATTGTCTCTGTTGACTTGGAACATTCATGTATACAATGTACCAGAGTTAATACCAATCTTGACAGTTCAATAATTGGATGAGCAGAAATGAGCCCACGCAGTTGTATATATACAGCTAAAAATTCCACATGCACACATGTATGCATGTGTATCTATCATTTTATGGTGTGATCATCCTTAATGTACAGCCACAAATGGGTGGGTTTGCTCCTCCTACTCACCCACAATGCCTTGCATTCCTCTGTATAGTGTATGTTAGAGGAGTAATTATGCGAAGCATATAAATCATGCTTGTCCACCAACTATCAATGTTTGCACCTATATTCAACCTTTATGATAACCTTTACTTGTGTCAACTATGTAAGTCAAAAGTCAAGATACACCCAAAGTGAAATCATGTAAATGATGTTATCTAACGATTGAAGACATAATTGAATCACTTACATAGTTAGATGAAAGATCAATGTGGTTGAAATCAACTCCTGGAGATTATGTAAGATAACATCTAATGAGCAATCTCCAATATCAATTCACCATCTCACCATCATCCACAATGCCAAGCACAATATCCTTTCCTGTACAGCCTTGTATCCATGCAGGCTCTATGTTTAAGTCATATGATGTGTTTGCCTTTCCTTCTCTCAATCCTCTGTTCTCAGCATTTAGCTGAAGAAAATTGATAATCATTATTGGTTGTACTTTTGTGCGTAAAGCTATTAGTTCTGTATAGGTAATTAAAAATGCATTTATAGTAGGTATAAACATAAAGAAAAAATGTTAGGAATCTCAGTCAATGGAATTGGAGTACTTGCAGGTTCAAGAGTAGAGACCTACCAAAACCCACTGTTTGTCCCAACATGGATCATTGGGTGGTGTGAAAATCCTTGGCACTACTGTACGCAGAATTTGCTGCTCTGCAAAGTGCACCTGCATTGAAAATCAAAATTTTTTTTCATAAATGTATGCAAGTCAGAGGGCTATTACAATTAGAGCAACCATCAAATTTAATAGAGCAACCAACAAAACATTGCGAAGTCCTCGGTATAGATATCTTTTCCAGGCTATTTAAGTAACTCCACTAGCAGATGATACAAAGACTGCCTGACTGAGTATTTGTATCTATTACCAACTTACCACTCATAGAGACTGCTTGAAACATTTGGCTTTTCTTTCAATAACCTTTGTATCTGCTAGTGCGGTTACTGTAATTAAGACAAACCACACCCAAACCCAATATACCCCCTCCAAATACATGTTTGTTGGAAAGTTTGTCAGAAGGTTGGACTTCTATACACATAATATGAATGTATTATACAGCTATGTGCTCACATAATATTCTTGTTGGAGTAATTCTGTGATTTGATGGTACGGTTCATTCAAACCTATGCCCTCCCTTTCGTACATGTGCTGAGGAAGCCAAAATTCATATACATTCTCCAAAATACCGACCTGCAGAAAATGGGAAGTATGTATATTTATAGCCCATTGGTATACTCTGTCTACAAGACTATTTAGTCTATATGTATATACAAAAGAGTAAAACTTAAATGTTGAAGTATGTAGCTAGGGATGATACAGTGGCGTAGGAACCACAGGGGCTCCAGGGGCTGGCGTCCCCCTTCATTTTCTCCTAGAAGGCTGGCGACCTCTTTATTCTCTCCGTTCGATTACACGCTTAGCTAACGCCAAACGTGTCGGCAAAAATAAATAGTAGATATACACGCGCATTCAATATTCCGGTCGGCGCCCCCTATAGTAAATCATCTTCCTACGCTACTGTGACAGTGCCAAAACGTAGAGAAACAAGTGCAGTATATATACAGCAACATTACAAACATTCGCATAGGCCATATTATGTTTCTAAAGGGGTTTATAGCTGCCGCGTTTCAGAGTTCTGTTAAGGCTTAATGGACGTGTCGGCGCCATTCCTACAATTATAGAGTCTATACCAACCGATAAAAACGCAACGGCTTAAAACTCTCGAACGTGGCACCTATGAGCTCTTTTAGGCATATAACATGGCCTACGAGTGTTTCTATACACGATAAGTCTCTCAAAGGTGGTAAAGTACACCGCTACAATGACACACGTGAAATTGCAAAAACCCGATTTTTCTATCTTCTTCTTTATCATTTTCTTCTTCTTCTCCTACTTCGTCTTCTTCTTCCTCTTCCTCTTCTTCTTCATTTTCTTCTTCTTCTTCTTCTTCTTCTTCTTCTTCTTCTTTTTCAAACGGCCTAACACAAAATTAGTACAAGTATTTACTCACATGCTTGCCGCGTATAGAAACATTAGTTTAGCATATCGTGTGTCTGAAAAGACTGCCCCATTCGGGAGTTCTAAGCCGGTATAATATAGTTAAGGCTAATTGGCATGTCGCAGCCATCCCTACATGTAGAGTCAACGGACACCTGCACGATTGTTGCGACTCATGTAACACCCTCTTAGACTAAGGCATTATTTGTAAAAACCAGCAACACGATTCTTAGAGGTTATACAACTAAATGAATGTCTATATACACGGTACATATATCTACCGTTGGATTGGATATATAAAGTGGCTCACTTGTCCCTTATTTTCAAAGCCAAATTTCTTAGCGAGAGTATCAGCGCGTCCCTTGCCTCCTTTCACTTCAACTGCCCATACATTGGTATAGCTCGGAAGAGAGCCTGACACAGCAACCGTTACGCACGATGCCAGGAACAGTGCCACTGTACAACGCATAGTGTTGATATCAAACTTTTACAAATGCATACTCCTGCGCTATTTATTGTACATATACAATAACGAAGTACGTGGGGGAGTACCGTATGATCAAACATCAATCAAAACTACTGTACCTACAGTTTGAAACACATGGGTCGATGACGCAATGTAATATCTGCCTAGTCCATATTTGGGATGTCATAATTGGACCAGTTTCAAACTGTCCGTTTTCAGCTAGTGTGAAACTAGTCCAGTTAGTCTGAATGCTGGTGAGCTGATGTGATCAACAGGAGGCTCATTGGAGCCCACAGGTAGACATCCAGTCCACTAATCCTGGGACAGATGAATCCTCTAGATTTATGTCTGGTTGAGTTGAAAATAAAAAAAAAAAATACCACTGCTCCAGGTACCATCAAATCCATTGCATATCTGCTGTGTAGAATTCAAATAGCAACAAATGCACTCACACCTATTTAATAGTGAGTTGAAGAACCTGCTTTTTGGGGGCTGCAACAGGAATGTAAACATCTGAATGCAAACATCTGAAGCCTTGTGTTGTATTCCACTGGAATGAGGAAAACCAATAAGGATATGCTGAATACACATCGGCATCTCTCTTATCTGATTGTAGCTGCACAGAGTAAAGGCAAACTTGCTGAATGGCTCTGCACATGCCTCTAGGTTAACTCGCTTAAAATCGCCCGTTCAGACAACTATAGGTAGGTTCGCTCTGCTCGCCAATTGCACGCACTATATCATATTTTGCTGGCCTGCGGGCGCGCGTGAGCCTCACCCTTTGCTCCTCATGGTCACGTGAAACACACGTGCATAATAATGAAGAAATGGCGCAGAAGTACTAGTATTTTCTAGCGCTACTCGTTCATAAAGGTTCTATGAAAATTGTGTTGGCCAAAGGCACTGCACACGGGAATAAGAAAGTGTTCGATATAGAAATGAAGGTATATAAGTGTACCAATTTGTGCTAGATCGTTTGAACTGATGAAGAAGATGGAGAAATAGTGTTTTACAATTTTGCACATGTCATTGTAGCCGTGTATTTTACTAGAGAAACAGCTGTTGACCAACGTTATGTGTCTAACAAGGCTTATAAACCAAGCGTTTCTGAGTTCTGAGTCATTTTATATATTTGTTAAGGTTTATGGGCGTGTCGGTGCCATCCCTACATAGAGAGTCTATCGACAAAAAAAAAACGCAGGGATGTAGCCAGGATTTACAGTTTGGGGGGGGGGGGGGGGCGGTGCTCAGCGGAAGAAAGGCGAAGGTAATCAGTGGTGCGCGAGAGAGAAGTTTTGTTTAGCCACGCCCCCATTTTGAGGCCGCGCTTTGCAGCCCACCATCGCAAGTTTCTGAATTTACGTAGCTACACTTGTAATGTAGTGCTGTACCGAGTGACACTGTAAATTAGCTACTGGATGGCTATATTTAACCTGTCGACGTCCTATATAAAGTAACTGTTTATGTTTGTCAGGCCAAGCTAACGATATAAACAATGAATATGAATCCATATGCAGGCGTGGCAGTGCCTTTGAACTATACAGTGGTTTATTATTGTACGCGAGCGCGAGATGACGCGCTGCGAATCAACTGCAGATAGCCTGCTGTGCTTAGCTAAGCTGAAGGTGAGTCACAAATATTTACTACCAGTAACACTCCCGGATATGCTGTAGTCCCTATCAGTGCTAGTGCGCAACTGAAAGAGGGGGTGCTTGAGCCCCCCTCGAGGGTTTTGTGACGGCCAGAGCCACTGGTGTTATACCAGCTCTGGAGATGGAATTCGTGAAATGCGGACTTGCTCTAGGCCTATTGCTTTTTGGTTTTATACTAGGCTGACAGTGAGCCATAGGCTTTGGAGGAAGAGCTACATCTGTACGATCACAGTTTGTCACTCTGCAGAGACTGATCTTGAGTGTCGAGAACTTGACGACACCTCTTACCATATCCTTGCTGGCCTGGATGGCTTAAATATAGAGAGAGGTAAAGAAAGTGCTGAGCATGTTAACAAAGAGAAATGCTCAGAAAGATGCTCTGATCCTGCTATTGCAAATGTGCATGGTAGAGGTTGGAGGCCACTCTAGGAGACTACTTTGAATTTGGGCATGCTGCACATATATCTGTCTTTCAAGCCCTCTCAAAATTGCTGACCAATAAAAAGGGCAACAACCCTCCGTCCTATTATTATGCCGAAATGCGAAAGAATTCTCTATACCTACTTCAAGGATTCCTTATGGGAGGGGCTGACTGTGCCACGCATATTCGCGCGCGTCAATTTGCGCATATAGGCCTACACAATCGCCACGCCCAAACTAAACCTTAGTATAGCACTCAGCCTCACCTATATACGGGAGAAACGACTTCAGAAATTTGCTGATGGCTGATAGCGGTCGCCATGTGGTTGGGAAAGAGATACAGGGTTCCGTCGTTACTTGCAAGTGTCCATCAACCGAACCAAAAAGGTGCACTTCTGGCTTCAAACCCAAGTGTTCTTGTATACTGAGGGGCAGAGCATGCAATTCAGGATGTTTGTGTGAAAATAATTGTAAAAATCGAAGTACCTGAAATAGACTGTGAAGATTTATAGTGATAACTTTGTAGTATATAGCAGAAGCAACTGGAAGGTGTATAGCGTAAGCGGCCAATTATCGGCCGAGATTCTGTCCCCGCAGCATAACTCATGCCACGAATAGCGTACAAAAGTCTTACGTGGACTGTACATTATCAAACTACTCACGTACACCTTTAAATCCTTTGCAACGGGTTAAATTTGACTATGGCTGCACAATACCTTCCCTCGTCGGGTCTCCGGCGTTACCAAATATCGACACCAGGCACTCATTATCGGCCGCCGCACATTTTCCAATTTCAAATTATCGGCCACTATAATTCAACTGCCTTGTGTAGCCAGACCTTCAACGATAAAATTAAATACACAGTACCACGTCTTTCTAAACTAAATCACGCAGGTGCAGTAGCAATAAAATTATCATTGAAATACTGGTTAACACAATATTACATGTATTGCTCGACGCAGCTTGGGCAAAATCTTGGATTTCCATCACTGTCAGCTTCACAATCTTCCACACACTCCTCATGCACCCACTTCCCACATGTGCACTGCAGCCACTCATCACCACCCCCAGAAAGGAGGTCCTCCTCATAACTTCCAAAGCAAATAGAACATGTATTACAATCGACCTCTACCTCTTCCTCAGAATATTTGGCTCGTTTTGCTAAGGGTTCAGCGGCTTCATTCTTCCTCTTTGCTGCTCTAGTTGTTGTAACTGCTTTCTTTGAGGCTGTCTTGGCTGCAGGTCCTCTTACATTCCCTTCTGCTTTCTTAGCTTTCTCTTTTGCTTTCTCTCCAGCCTTTCGTCTTTTCTCTTCTTCTTTTTCCTTCTTCTTTGCTTCTCTCTCTAGTTTCCGTCTCTCTTCTTCTTCTACTTCAGCTTTCTTCTTACGTTCCTTCTCTTCCAGGATTGCAATGCACTCAGAGCTAGTCAACATTCTTGCCTTCCCAGTCTTTATTTGTGGAGTAGCTAAAACATCCCCAACCAGGTCATAATAATGATTTAAGGTATCCTTGTTGATGGCACTCAATCGCAAATGGCAAGTACCATCACCACGACGCAAGGACAGCATTTCTTGTCTTTTAAGAAACCTTCGCCACCATCCATCAGATACCTTGTTTCCTTTCAGAATTTTCTTGTCATTTGCGACCTTTTCGACTATAGTCAATACCTCTTGTCTGGTCTTGCCATAACCACACTCAGCAGATGACACAAGGAAACTAGAGAGTTCCTTTTCTTCATCAGGGTCTAAGTATGGACGAGGTCCTGGTTTAGTGCCATGCACAACACGACCTGAGACCCGATCCGTAAGGGTCGACTTAGGTACACCATACATTGTTGCTGCCCTATTTGCAGGCATGCCCTCTGATGTAGCGGCTAATGCCTTTGTCATCTGCTCATCAGTCCACTGCTTACGTTTAGCGGGTCTTAGTCCAACAGCTAGAGGGGAAGACTTCGAGGGTTTAGGCCATCTCTTTTTCCGTGGCATGTTTTCTGTCAGAAGGTATATAAAACCAAATATCTTTTAAGTACCATTCTATGACACTAGTTAGGCCCTAACACGTACAACTTACAGCGTTCTTGGGAATCAAGCCTGTGTATGCCACGAGGGAGTTACGTAAATTTTCCGTGCACTTACTACGTATATTCGGCCGATAATTATACACGTACTAGCCGATAATACGTGCCGGCCGATAATTGACGACTTACGCTAATTGCTATATTGAATTTTGCTGTCATATTTTTATTTTTGCATTAGTGTATGAACACATTTTTATGTAATCACATCCTCCAAGCCACATCGATGTATGGTGCTCCCTTGATCATTGTCTGCATGGAAAAAAGTGAATCTGTGAAGTTCTGAATGAACATCACATGTACATTCTCTGACATGTGCTGCAAACGGTTTCATATATATGCTGGATTGACCTATGTATATGTAGTATTGTAGTGAAACATGTATGCATATCTTACACCTACCAACTATCTGGAATGTCCTCACCAGTTAATCTGCTGCACCCAATTCCCAATGCAGATACCTCAGCAGATACCTACACATACTTGGAATTTGATACATTAAATTAGCTATATCACACATCAGTTGTGGAAAAGGTACTTTTTATCCATCTAATAAAGACAGTTGAGAAGCCTTGGAATAGGGGTTTCAACATGTGTTAAAAGTATGGGGCATGCCATTCTAGATCTGTCAGTGGGGTTCTATGGAACCTCAGCTGCATGCCTACTCTTATTCCTTGTACACAATACCTTAGGTAAGGTACTGTATGTAGAGATAGCAGTGAGCCCATTAGCCTAAAAATGCCCCAACACTGAAGTTATGAGCCCTTTAATAGGGCTATGGATATTTTATATGTACAATTAGGTAATTATATAAGATAGCTAAACTGCTAAAACTGTATAGCCACACAACTGCTAACACCTCTTCATCTATGATTATACTTTTTTCAAACACTTCAAACAGCTTCTTATTCTTGTGCATATATGTCAGAAAGAACATTTCCAGGATGGGTAATGCCACCATATACAAAATACTAACTGAAATGAGAGCCATACCACACCCTGTAACTATAACAAGACACAAAAATACAGTAGCTCTACTCAACCATGTAATTATTTCTGCATAATTGGGCATGCATGCATGTAGGTATATACTAGCGTAACATCTAATAATATTATTAGCAGATTGCTTACTGAGTCATATTAAGCTACATACATGCAGAATATGATGCAACTGAAGTAACCACACTTCAAAATAACACATTTTTGCAGCTGATTATACTACACTTGTTTCTTGGTGTTGTCATCTTAACAAACTTTTCTTATATAGCTAGTAGGTGGTATTTCCAAAAGAAGATGGTTATTTTTGTACATAGAGATGACGTTTGTGCTACATATGTGATCTTAGAACTAAGATAATGTACACGGGTCAAGCTTAAGTGTCATGCTTTTAATTGGCCGAGCACTGTAAAAATATATAGTAGAGTAACATAATCCTAGTATGGTTATTTTGTAACAATGACGAGTTAATTGCTGCAACTGAGTAGACATGCAAGGGGTAAAGTAACCATAGTCTTTATGGATGTAGCCGTTCACATGCATGGTGTGTGTGGGCATCACGGAATGCTACTGGAAGTTCATTTGCACTGAATGCGTAAGATTGGGCCATATGCAGAAGTCTGCGTAATAAATTAACTTCGGCCCCACAGAGTTAATATAATTATATTATCTATATTGGACCGACCGACCGACTGTTCTTTTTGATACATTATAAGTTAGTTATATATAATTATGATAGTGATTGTCAAGACACTATATATATATATATATATATATATATATATATATATATATATATAGCGTGATAGTGCCTAGAAAACAAATGCCATTTGACTGGGTATCAGTGGTCAATATTTATTACACTTGGTACAAATCATGCACACTACGTAATACTAAAGTAAATTAAAGCAAATACTACCTTACAAGAGTTACAATTTGGGTTATTAATTTCTGCAGTTATTTATTAAGAAGTTGTTTAATAGTGGTCTCCAGATGTTGCATTTTGGCTTCCAGACTTTCTTGTAGCTGCTTCTGGTTCCTTTCAAGTGCTGCAAACTCTTCTTTTACACTGTCAATCATCACAGCCATCTTTGACACTTCCTTCTTCACAACATCTGTCACTTTCTGCAATAATTAATGTTGGTGAGAGCAAGTTGAAGAATATACTATGATTATCAAGAATGCATCAATGAATCACTATAGCTACTACTCTCATGTTGAGTGTCATAAAGCATGAAGAATTTAGGGTAAAGTGCAATACGTAAGCAAAGACAGCAAAAATAACAGGCATGACTGTATATACACTAGCAGCAGAGTAGGAAGTTAAAATATTTTGGGGTGGGGGGGGGGGGGGGGGGCAACCTGACCAATTTGTCCATTGACCATTAACTCTTACTGTCTACTGGATTGCATATGCTTGACCCTATATATATGGGTAATTGGGCATGTCAGCACCCTCCCTACACCAATTAAGTGTATACATACATGTACACACTCTACCCCACTTGTGGAATATATATTGCCATGGCGTTGCCAAACTGAGATTTCATTCTAAAGAAAATGCAACTCTCACTGTGTAGTTCACAGAATGTTGTTGGCAGTATACACATACATGTTGGACAAACAATATAAGCATTTCTAGTTTCCAATAGGCAACCTAATCTTTATATAATAGTAGACAAATATATGTATGAACATGTCAATGCCATAAAGAAATCTTACTGCATCTTCAGCCTCTCTGGAACTGTTAAGTTGCTCAAGCACATTAATCTGTGAGGCATAGTCAATTTCTAGCCAGGTTTTGAACCAGGAAACAACTTTGTTGGCATTCGATCTCTGACTAAACTCCAGGTGACTGACCATTCCCCATTTACGCAATGGCTTCGAGTTTTCCAGGGCAACAACATAGTCCACCTACATACAATTAAACACAATTAAAAATACTCGATGTCTGAAAACTGCTATTACCTGCACTTTGATGTTGTTGAAGGTGGCCTTACTCAGTTCTTCATCTGTGATATTTACCGCCAAACCAAGCTGAATAGAAAGGATTAAGGGCTATTACACACAGCTAACTCTGAGCAGAATATTTGTGCAGCTGCACGATTTATGGTTAAACAATTGCTATAAGGTGTGAGTCCTGATGGTATAATACACTTAGTCACAAAATTATCATTGTACTTTATCATGAATAATATTCAGAACCATGGGTCAACAAATTGTTGTGGGTGCAACCTAAGTCGGACATACTGAACTGTCTTACCAACAAGTTATTGAACAGAATTGGCATAAGCACTATGAAAACAATGAAGAGGATGTAAGCCATGGGAGTGTACAGCAAGCCTCCTTCCAAAAACAGATCACCATAATCCAGTTCTCCAGTTGTCTGCACAATTACTCTTGCAATGGAAAGAGCAGGTGTAGAAAAGGTTTCAAGAATTCCACCTTCACCACCCTGTGATATGAAATAACAAGAAGTAAATATTAACTATGATACAATCACTGGAGACGTGCATGAAAGAGACAATCCTGCTACTCCACTACATACTGAGGCATGCCGCTTTAAAATGTAAATAATTGCATAACTCACAAACACAGCAGCTCCATCACGAACAAACACCATGTAGAAAGGAAAGGCAAAAGCAAGTATCAGTAGAACAGGTAGATAGATCAACTCCAAGAATTTGATGACGATGCTGACAAGCAAATTGATGTATAAACCCACGATAGGTAACCCTCTCAGATATAGAACCAGGTTAATGTAGGCCAGAAAGACAGCAAAAGCCCCAACCTGCCACTGCCATGCCGGAGCACACCAGCAATCATTCCAGAAGCCAAAAACGAATATGATTGTCATGAGAAATGATGCAACCCGAATTACAGTTTCATAATTGACATAATATTTCTGTTGTGCCCCTATCATGAACAGGAGGTATATCTCAAGTACCAGGAACACAATCGACAAGAGGATCAATAGGACTGCCAAGGCTGTAAAAGATCTCTTCTTGACAATACTAGGACCTAATGCATTCAAGAAGGAACAGAGAGAGCTAAAATTTATACACAGACATTAGCACATGTGTATGCCATGTGTATACGAACATTGTACCTTGCACATACTGCACACAAGACACACACACACACACACACACACACACACACACACACACACACACACACACACACACACACACACACACACACACACACACACACACACACACACACACACACACACACACACACACACACACACACACACACACCTTTGCAATCTGCATCTGTACATATAAAGAGAGAATATGGGGTCATAATTGTGCTGAGCAAATGTACATACAATACACATAAAATCTTCCCATTCCTGTTCCATTCAACAGGCGTTCATTAAAACAGGAAATGAATGCAGAATTAAAATGAAAGTGAGCTGTGTCTGTTCCGTTCAATTCATTCTCGTTCCATTTTCTACGTGCTTTATTTACACGTCGCTCAGTGTACTTACAGCGATGCAGAACAGCTAATCAGAACAGCAGTGAAGGAATCTAAGCCTCTAGCAGTACTATGTACATCTTCTGTAATCGCAAAATGAAATCACTAACTCCTCCCGTGCTCAGATGACAAAGATGTCTTTGTGTCTTTCGCGATTCTGCTGTAGGGAAGCAGTAACCTTTGGCACAGTAAGCAAGGATTTCTATTCTAGTACACTCACTAAACCATCACTAACTCTTGGTCCATGTAGTCGTTTGGCCATTTCGTGAACCTATGTATACATGTATGTGTGTGTACACAACGAGCGGTCACATTATAATGCTGTTTCAAACCGATGGAAAAATTGAACAGAATGGGCGCTATTATTGAACAGATGTTGAACAAAAGTAAAACAGAAATGGGTTGCCTGTTAAACGGAACGGGAATGGGAAGGTTTTATAATGTGTACTGTACATGTAATACTTATGTATGCAAACCTTCATCATCGTATGCTGCTCCAGAAGTATTACTAGGACCTGTAGAGGAGTGAAAAGATAGGAATTAATGCATACGAATGTATGGTAACTCACAGAACTCATCATCGGGGCCAGGTCGAGGCAGACTGACAGCAAAGCTTGTCAAGAAGAGGATGAACACCACATATAGGGTTAAGTAGAAGATGATGAAGAGAAATGCCGTCTTCAACCACTTGTACTGGATGTAGCGAGATATGAGTGGATGCTGAAGCAGTTTCAATCGTTCATGATTCACCTGAAAGATTCAAATTATTGTTTCAGTTGTATTATGTACAATGAGCAAAATACATGCATTAGACATAGCTACATACCATCAGTGTCAAAGGAAGATAAAGAGGTATATACTTTTTTGGACGCCAGCTCCACTCACCAGTACCTTGGTGACTGCTAGTACCAAAGCTCTTTTCATCATTTGCATCAATGAGCCAAGCAAGATCGTCACTTGACACTTGATTGGAACGTTGTGCATGGATTGGTGAAGCAGTTTGCATTTGAAATTGAATGCTTGATGATGGAGGAGTATTTCCACGACCACTGCCACCACCACCACTATGACCACCACCACCACCACCACCACCACTCTCATCATGATCATGATCGCCGTAATCCTCAATGAACTCATACTCATAAAAGACTGAGCGATTGTTAACCAGTTGCTGCGTGTACCCAGAATGACCACTCTGAGTACCTTCTTTATCTGTGATAGACTTGGTTAGTGCCTTTTCAGCAACCTCTACAAGAAGGAGTAGCACACAATTAGTGACTATCGTACACACCGGAACTAGGTGACTGCAGTTCATTTTTGGCAAGCGAAGCAAGCCCACCTAGTCGTGACAATAGGTCCATATGGAAATACTAGTGTGCATGTAAAATTCACATATAACACTATCGTATGTTCACTTCAGGCCACAAACATAGGAAAATTGGTCACGACTAGGTATTGCTCACTCCACTTGCCAATTATACTGTGATCTACAGAATACTTTCCTGTAGGCAATAATCGACTAGAGATGGAAATCAGGTTTTAGGACCTTTACCACACTATTTTGTGGCTATATGACATTATTACATTAGTAGAAGCTAGAGAGAGAAAAACACGCTGATTTGGTCATTGATATTATGCAGCACCCTGCGGATAAGCAAACCTAAGTGAATAGCGACTTAGATTACACAATGTTAAATGGTAAATATAGGTCCCTTGTGTTGTTCATAAGCAAAATCGATTGTTATACACATTTAAGTGATGTATGTGTATCGTCACATTAAAAGTTCAGTGATGTAAGTGATGTGCTGTACATAAGCAAAATAGATGTTTGATAGTTATAGATATTTACTGTTTGTTTGTACCTGGCATAGACTCTATAAGCATTCTCATTGGAGTGACTATCTTGGTATCTTTCTTAGTTTCTTCAGTCTGACTCATCCTCATCATTTCTTTCCAGTGTGGATGCTGAACAATTGCAGCAGCAACCTCTCTGTATTGTGGAGAAAAGTCACCATCCATGAATAAACAAAACGAAGGATTGGTTGCATGATGTATTACGATGCTGAGGTGATATGCAAAATGGTAAGAAGTACATATTGCATGTGCATAACAGTACGATTGAACTATGCTGCATACTGTTTCTGTCACAAGATCTAAAAAAAACATGTACAACAGAAAACAGCGAAGTTCATCTGTCTGGTGCAAGTATGAAAAAGTGCAGAACAGACACATACACCTTCGGCACCTTTGGCACCTTTGGCACTATTCACAAACATAACCACTTCACAATGCTTACTCATGTCCAGCATCAATAGCTTCCATTAAACAGTTGTAGTTCCTCTGAGACCTTGGTATATTCACATCAGCCTCTTTGAATTTATCAAGGAGAAGTGTGACACATTTGGCATGACCATACATTGATGCCAACATCAGTGGAGAGTAAGGTTGATCCTCTTCTGGAACTTCACCTCGTCTGATTTTGTTCGACTAAAAGCACATCAAGAAAGAAGTAGGGTGTGAAGAAAGTTAGGGTAGCATGCATGTTAACTACTGAATCATTGATAAATTATCCAATATGGTTTATCATCACGAAAGTTCAGATTGCACAACAAAATCTAGATGACAATATAACAATGATTTAAGTACAATGTATGTTGCAAACTGTTTCTGGTAGAAAAAGAATGGAATGAAAATATAGTACAACCTGAAAGTTTTCAAACCAACGTTTTGTGACCAAATGCGTGTGAATGGTTCATCCACCCAGGCACAAAACGCGATGTACATTTACGTGCACTTGAGTTCGTGCGTTCCTGTGTGCGTTCATATACCTGTGTGTGTTTACGCATTCATTCCTGTACGTGTGTGGCAGTATACACGCGGATTACTATGTCCACCATCCCGTCTGCGCCCCCAGCCTCCTACACGGATAGTTGTTGTTTGAGTGAGCATTTATACACGTGCACACACCGCTGCCACGCCCTATTAGTATGCGTTTTCCTACGTTCCTGTGTGCATGTGTTTAATTTGACTTGCAAATTGCACGTGCATCTGCGTGTATTGCTAATAATATAGTGATAATGAGAAGTATCACATTCAAGGATGTCATGGATGAGGAATTCACTCAGTGTAATTCCAGACATACAAGTACATGTATGTATACCTGTTCTTTTTCTACTCCTTCAGGTGTAACTTCTCGAATGCTCAACAGATAGCTCACAATGTCGTGTTTTCCACTCTTTGCAGCGCAGCAGAGAGGAGTGTACCTACTATGGCTGCATAAAAAATACGGCATGTATAGATCTACACCTGTACACCATTGCAGATTATATTTAAGGAAAAAGTGCTTCACAACGAAAAAAAACGGGAATCGAAACAAAAATTGTGCATATCACGCTATTGTGCTTCAAAACAAAAAAGTGCATATTATGATGTGCTTGTCTTTGCAGAGAGTGTTGATTGGATAAACCACATAGCATGCCATTTTAGCACTGGATGAGTCAACCTCGTAATCTATGTTAGTACCTAGTAGTGTACCAATGACAGACACAAAGACAGTACAAGTACAGTCACTGGTAGCAGTCACATTCTGGTGACTTCAGATGCCGGTGACATTTCTTTCAAGTAACCTACATGTAAGAGCGCCTAAACATGCTACTCTGGTTGGCAACCAATCATCCGTCACCATCCAAGACAGATAACTTACCCAAGAGAATCCTTTAAGAACAAAAAATATTTTGTTCAAGCTGTGAATAAGAGGTATCACTAAAGAAGAGGACATTAGAAGTTCACATCAAGAGTGTCAAATGCAATTAGCTGCCAGGGAAAGTGACAAATAAATATCCGTTGCAGTATGACAGCGAAGTTCATCTGTCTGGTGCAAGTATGACAGCGAAGTTCATCTGTCTGGTGCAAGTATGACAGCGAAGTTCATCTGTCTGGTGCAATGCTATGAGCAGCATTCCGTGCATGCAAACAACATGCACTTAGTTACATAAAATTTGTTTATCTGTTTATGTCGGCTTCAATGAAGAGTTAGGCAGGGATAGAGGTAGAGAAGGCAAATCGGAATGTGCATTGTGAGAGTGTAGTTCACGTGTTGTGGGAGTGTTTAGCCTATAGTAATACACGAGTCATCTTGGTCGAGAAGCTTTTATGTATGTAAAGCTTAATAGTATAGAGAAAACTTCATATGTATTAGGAAGTGAGCACTGGGAATATGATTTTGGTGATTTATTCAGCTTAGTGAAGGAATACGTTGTAGGTGTCTGGGATGCACGTAAACAAAAACTGTACGATGATGACTCGTAGTTGAGGTGCAAATGGATGGTAAGAGGGAGGAACAGATGGTAAGGATTTGCCTGTGCGTAAATGTACATGTGGCTCCGCCCATGATTGTGGGTGCGGCAGTAATGTAATGGTAACCTTTTGAGTATGATTAGTACACAAACTCAGGGTTACACATTTGATGCCTTAGCATTGTCCTAGTTTACCAAAATCCTACTACACCAACATGTACATTTAAATGTGTATATGTTTGTGGCTGGTGCAATGTTATAAGCAGCATTCCCTGCAAGCAACATGCAACTTTCTCTGATCAGGATCACACATTTGATACCTTATACTGCAAAAAGTAGTCAAAATGCAGGCCTAAACAGGCACCGCATAACGTCAAGAACGTCTGTCAGCAAGCTGTGCAAGTCTGTATTGGGACTACTCAACTGCGTACTATGGTATTGATTTCTATGCAGTGCACGTCTACTCTGTACTGTCATGCACAGTGCTCAGGTAATAGCACATTGTATGTGAGTTGAATATGTCCCACTACGGACTTGCGCGGTGTGCGGACTGTGCAAATACGGACAATTTCGACATTAGACAGTGCCTGTTCATGTCAGCGTTTATGGCTGCTTTTCCAGGTGTTAGTATTTTCCTAGCTTACAAAATTTCTACTAACCTACATGTACATTTACACATGTATATGCTTGTGGCTGGCTTAACACAACTCTTCCTTCATTCCACTCTTATAAGTATCACATGCAGTACACCTAACAGGGAATGGTAGCAAAAATCCTAAATGCCCAGACTTTCCTCATTTACTAAAGTGTAGTAGTAATGTGCCACAAGTATACATAAAATTTGTTTATCTTACACAAAGTTTCTGTCACAGGTACCACATGTCTTATAGTACTACTAACAGGAAATGGTGCTAAATGCCTAGACTTTCCTCATTTACTACAGTGTAGTAATGTGCCAAAAGTGTATATATACATGTAAATATATACTAGGAGAATGCAAAGCATTTGTGGGCGAGCGCAACGAGCGGAAGAGGCAAGGCCGGCAACGTTTGCGCGTTGCGCGGGGACGCATGCGCACTGACCGGTCAGTTGATGACATATAAACATACATACATACATACATACATACATACAAACATAATCGGCATTGAGTTCACTAGTACGGGCTCGCTGCGCTCACCGAATAAATCTTACACAAACTTTCTCAGGTCGGGGACACACATTTGATGCCTTAGAATTGTCCTACTACACCTACATGTACATGTACATTTACATGTATATGCTTGTTGCTGGACTGTTCCTTCATTCCACTCTTACAGGTACGTATCACACGTCTTATAATACTCCTAACAGGGAATGGTGAATCACTTAGCAATAATCCTAAATTCTCACATTTACTAAAGTGTAGTAGTAATGTGCCAGAATGTAAGCCAGGTGGTTATGGGAAAACTGAAAAATACTTAAAAACACGTCAGACAATGCTAATATTCCCAGCATCTTAAAGCAGTTAAGAGACTATAGAATACAATCCTTCAGCAGTACCAGTAAACAATACATTTTAAGAAAGAGATACAGAAATATGACAAACCTGAACACAAATTTGTTAATATCATGCTTACCTTGTCACAGGAGAGACATATTTTGTGATAAAGTACTTCACAATATCAACGGTTCCATGCAAACAGGAATACAGCAGCAGTCCTGGACTCTCAGCCTCCCAAAATTTTTGCCACGCCTGCAGCTCATGATATTCAATCTGATGTTCATCCAAGTTTCCATCGTGTACTCTCTTCCTTCGCTCCTCTCGACGTTCTTGGAGTGCATTCAGCATGCTACACAGGTACAAGGTAATAGCAGACACAAAAGGCTAGCTATATATATATATATATATATATATATATATATATATATATATATATATATATATGTATACCATATTACTATAGTAACAGCAAATTTGCATGTATATGTATTAGTTACAACACCCTGATATGGTATGTATATATACACGACACCTGAGGGGACATAGCGGCTGAGAGCGGAGTTCCTATATGCCAGCCAGATCACATAGAGAGGGTGTTATGAGTGATTTATAGCCTGGCTCCATGCAAGGGTCCTTCGATGTTGGTTCCCATGTCTGATAATACACTGTTGAGTATGCTTGATTAGACAAACAGTACTCAGGTGTTCATATGGCTGCTTGTGCAACATCAAAGAGAAGGCTTGGAGCCAGGAATTTTTAGCTGGTTGCTATGTGGTAGTTTATAGTACAGCATATTTCAACACCTTTGCAACAGAAGCTTGTAAACCACACGGAGTTTCTAAGTGTCATTAGTACATAGATGGCTTCAATGTACTTGAGTGTGTGTGCATACAAGTAGTCTGTGTTAGATAGCCATCTATGTACTAATGACACTTAGAAACAGCTGTAGTGGTTTATACAGTGTACCTGAACTGGGAGTGGGTTGCCTGACCTTGACACAATGCTAATTATGGACAAATGTCTTTTCACCTACTTAACTGTGTAAACGCTCTCATAACATTGCTATAAACCATCAGCTGTGTTGGAATGCAGCAGTTTACATGTCCTCTGCCAACTATCAACTAGTTGAATTGTTGGCTAGTGGGGTGGGGAAACAAAACTAAAGCACATATAACATTACTGTATGTACAGCGTCTGTCACAAAAAATATGTATATAACCACCCATTCAGACCACTAGGAGGATCACTCTGCTGGCCAATTATGTTTTTACATCATTTTTGTCTTGCTGTTGCTTTGCGGTGGACTAAGATTTCAGTGGAAAACAAACAAGAGTGTTCCAATTATTGCTATTGGCCTTAGGTGCCATGTCAAGATTCTAGATAGATACTCTGAGAAATACCACCAAAAGCATTTGAGGGTAACTTTTATGTTCAACCATCTACTGAACACCCAATGACCCAACTGAATGCACTAAAATGCAGAACTCTTGACGCATGTATCGCAGATGCCCATGTGCTTATCAGTGTAGGGAAAATGGCCAACTCGCCATACAATGCTGGAGGAACTCTGTCTCTGTAACGGAGCAGTTTTTAGAGAATATCTAGAATATAGAATACCTCTTAGCAACGGGCTATATACTACTTCTAGAAGCAAGCAGGAGAGTGAGAATCGGAAAGTATTGTCAGATTCAGGCATACAGTGTGAAAAGGACAATATAACGTTTCCATACAAACACCTTGTACAACGGTTCATGTGTGCTGTCTGTTGTATGGTAACGTTAAACATACAGTGGTAAAAGAACAGTGAGAAAACAGTATAAAAGAGGGAGTAACATGGCGATAAATACGTTCAAAGCACAGTTTCGCCTCAGACAAGGAAAAATGGTCACAGAGACCTGCTAACTCGATACAGCATATTTCAGCACCTTTGCAACAGGAGCCTGTAAACCACACACTGTTTCTAAGTGTCATTAGTACATATATGGCTATCTAACACAGACTATGCACACACACTGAAGCCATCTATGTACTAATGACACTTGATACACTACAGGCTCCAGTTGCAAAGGTGCTGAAATATGCTGTATACATTGTATCTGGGAGTTAAATGCAGTGTAATTCCAGATTCATGTGACTCAATGATTTACGAAATGGAAAGATGCTTTGATGCCGCATAGTGTATATCAGCAGGTAGATGGCTTCCCTAATATAGCCCTGCATAATATTGCTCCCTGATTCAATAGGTGGATAACTTATGACACTATGTACCTCGAGCTCTATGTGGCCCCATAAATCACAATTAGGCTTGAAAGTGGTCCAGCAAACCCCAGAGCTGAGTTACATGTGTGTATATAGTTATTTATTGTACTTTGCGTGGGCGAATCAAAGGCGCCGCCAGTGCTGTATCCGTCATACAGCACGGTTTACGTGGAGGCGCACGCAATACAGCACGGTACGTGATAACGGTGACAGTTTTAGCCTTTCCCTACACAAGAAACAAGGCAGGTAAGATGCTAAGTACAATAAATCAATTAAAGCACGGAAGGGACGTGCTGTACGTGCAATAATGGTACTCGGAGTGTGGTCTCGATAGACCATACAGCACGAGGCGTAGCCGAGTGCTGTATGGCTATCTCGACCACACCCCTCGTACCATTATTGCGCGTACAGCACTTCCTTCTGTGCTTTAACTAATACATAGAGCATACATACTACAGTAATAGCGCTTCTGTATATACAACAGCTTAACACAGCTCCTAAAAGGGCTTTACATGCATACTGCATAATAACACAATCTTTGTTACACTGTTTTATAAGTTTTACTACTGCGTTAATTACTATGTTTACATACTGTTTTGTAGTAGAGGTTTGTCTGTACCATTGTACTGAAAGGAAAATGGAAACGTTATTTATTTCACCTACTGTATGAACATTCCAGGATAATAAAATTCAACCTTATTAGTTATTTTGTTCATAGGCCAGTCATAGAAAACCTAGTGAACCTGAGATGAACCTGTACACAACTTATGAAATGATATCATTAGTCTTACCCTAGGTTTCCTTTTTCGATGGCCAAATGGAGAGGGGTTTTCCCATTCTTGTTCTTGTTTTTAAGGATCTCAAAGCTAGGTACCGGCCGTATTCTAGGAAAGGTAGCCTACACAGTAAAATCAACAAAAGTGCAAAGTGTATGAATATTTACGTACAGACATATACGCGGACATTGTATCTTCTAACCTTAAAGACAGAGGTAATTCCTTCTAATGCAGCCAGATGAGCGATTGTGTTGTCATCATTGTCAAGGGAAAGTAGCAGGAGGTGTTCCATGGTTTCTTCGTGCATTGCCTGGAGATAACAGATCCTGTTTAAATGGGAGTATATTCTGCAAAAATATTGGACAGAACCTCAAAGTAAGCTCCAAATCCATGCTGTAGTCCCCATGGCCACAATGCCATTCTCTTATCATCAGCATCTTCTGCATCACCAAATTTCTTCAGTATCTCCTTGACAACCTACAGAGACTTGAATATACTAAAGTGCCCCATAACGTCGGACTAATTAGTTATTACACAGAAATATGTTTGGAGCCATACCTACATGTACCCATAACAAATAGACAGAAAAGAGCTTAAGGTTTCTAATAAGGCTGTGCAAAAAGCTGTTTACCTGCCCATGCCTATTCATAGCTGCCAACATAAGTGGTGTCATTGAAGTAGTACTTTCAGCATCTATGGGCGCATCTCTGAGGAAGGAATAGAAAGACAGGAATAATTATTAGTGTACTAATACAAAGCAATAATACTATATTTACAGTTCAAGCAGAATCTGCACACTCTTATGGTCACCACTTTCTGCTGCTAAATGAAGAGCTGTTTTGTTGAAGTAATCACATTCATTCATCATGTCAGGTTTTTTCGATAGCATATAGCTGATTGCTTCCTTGTGACCACTGAGTAGGAATGCATGGGCTACATTTTTGCCTTTTCGCTTGATCACATGTTGATTTGTCATTTGAAAAACATCTTTAGGCTCAAATAGACGATCAACAAACTTGTGAACATTCTCTTTGCTCTTCAGGTGCTCAAAAAGTAGCCACTTGATAAAGCTCACAGACCGGAATTCAACGTATTCAGAAAACACTGGCTTTGTGTATGGATCACCACCAAAGATTGGATCTACACCAGCCCTAACCAGAAGTTGGGCAACATCGAGACGGCGGAGGCTGAAGGAGAGCTCAAATGCTGTTGTATTTTCACACATTCCAGCGGTCAATATTCGACTGAGTTCTGCACCCTTCTCTATGAAGTACCGGACAATGCTGATGTCAAGCTGGTCTGGCTTGTTCCTGGACTGCTGAATGACAAAGTATGCCATCATCTGAATGAGAGGAGTGCCACTTTCATCATCCCCCATATCCACATCTGCAGAGTCAGGTATGGTTAATTTGACATGTATTATCCAACACATTGACCTTAGCCTTGTACCCAGGTCACAAGTGGGTATAGTATATAGTGTTCATTAAAATGTTGAAGGATGTAGGGATGGTAGTGCCAAAAACTAACAAAACAAGATTGTAATGACTGGAGTGGTGGACAGTGAACAACTGATAATGGTGTGAACATACACAACTTATGTATGCAGGAAATGGTGAAAAACCACGTGGAAATTATGTAGCCTCGGTTCCCAGGCCTTCCCCTTTGCACATAATTGTGCGCGTTTTTAAAAGCAGGGAAGGCCTGGGATGAAACATCACATGAGGGATGACGTGTAGTGCGTGCCCCGTTGACCTCGAAGTCACTATCTAAGCTTCTAGCTCGAGAATAGAGCTAGACTTACACCAGTGTAAAGCGTAGCGTATATACACAGCATACTCACAAGCCACGTACGTCGAACGTCTCAGCTCTCGCGAGTATATACAATTTGTGATTGAGGCCAACAGCGGCGCGTGCTAGCGTGTCTACCCAACATCTACCCAATGTCTACCCTCACATGATGTTTCATCTCAGGCCTTCCCCAATTTCAAATGTTTCCCTCCCCCACACAATCAAAACACACACAATTACCAAGCAACGGGGAAGGCCTGGGAACCAAGGCTAGAAATTATACATGCATGACAATGACACATAAGTTCGAAGTTCAGAGTTCACGCTACCACAAAGATGAATTGCAATTCATGTATGCAGAGAAGGAATAATTGCATGCAACAATAACAACATGCGTAACCACTTCCTACATTTTATTCCGTGGGGTTACGCTTTGTGGTAGTGTGAACTCTGAACTTTGAACTTATATGCCATTGTCATGCATGCATAATTTCCACGTGGTTTTTCACCATTTCCTGCATACATAAGTTGTGTATGGGTCATATCAATATCAGTTGTTCACTGTGCACCACTCCAGTCATTACAATCTTGTTTCGTTAATTTTTGGCACTACCATCCCTACATCCTTCAACATTTTAATGAACACTATATACTATACCCACTTGTGACCTGGGTACAAGGCTAAGGCCAATGTGTATGTCCCATCCCTACATCCTTCAACATTTTTGAAATGTTTTTCAATATTTTCATGGGTACGTAGCAGTGCTTCTTTGTGCTTTACCATGCTTACATTTTAAAAGATTACACTTGTTTGTTCTCCTATAATATCAGCCCCACCTCCTGCGGGCACGTGCGTCCGAGTATGCACATGTGCGCATGCGCACAACTAGAAAATGGCTTCCAATAACAATGAACAAATAAGGAAGTTCTCGATTATACACTTGCAAGTGATGTTATGAAGGTTCTCTTGGTCAAGGTTCACACATAAAAGTGAAAGGAGTCGTTTCATGCAAAAACCAAGGAGAGTAGTTCTGCCACTTTTGCGGTAGGCCACTGAAGAAAGAAGAAGATGATGAACCAAAAAAAAAAAGGAGGGTGTGGCCAATTCCGTAAGTCATTGTAGCTGTGTATTTTACGTACTTTGAAGGTCTTAGCGGGTACAGAATCACTCGTAGAGTACGTGTATGTGTCTAAAAGGGCCACGTTTGGGAGTTCTGAGCCATTCTATTTTGGAAAATGGGCGTGTCCTGTCGGCACCATCCCTACATAGAGTCTACCGACTCTCTGATAGTGTACACGTATACATGAGATGTCTAGCTACATCATGTCACATAAAATGTCTATATGGAAGGCCCAGATCTTGGACAAACTTGTAACATAAAATACTTACGTGCACCCTTCTCAATCAAGTAATCCATCATTTCCTTATGGCCATAGTAGCCAGCAAAGGCCAGTAGTGTCATTGGATGACGATCTTCTTCCTTGGTCTCATCAACTCCAAGCACCATATCACAGACATCAAGGTAGTCTTCAGGAGGTACTTCAGGGATGTGTGTCTGCATTAACCGCACAGCTTTCTTGAGATTATCCAGGCTACCATCTTGAATGGCCTAAAATAATACCCTTTATCTGATAAAGTCATCATTAATGTACATGCATGCACACACATGTTTCTTTTAGTGGGATAACAATGGGGGCATTTGCCCCCTGCCACCTTCCAGAAACTCTTCACCCCCTTTGTGAATTCAGAAATTCAATATACATGTATAAATACATGGATCAGCCCCACCTAAACATACATGAAGTCAACAATACAGTACACATGTAGTTACTAAGTTGTCAGTCAGTGTGTGAGTTTGTCAGTGGCTGAAAAAATTAATATTGACAACCACTGTACACATGTACGTATGTAGACATACATGTATGTTATGTCACCTGCATTTCAAAATATGCATTTTCTTCCCTTCCTAGACCTTCATTTCTGACTATACAACACTGGCAGGAGATGGTACGTTTCAAACTTAACAATATTAAGTCCACCCACAAAAATGCATAGCATAATACCTAAGAATGCATATAACATTAGTACAACTGCCTTAGTAGATACATGTATGCATTCCATGATTGGGGAAGGCTTCCAATGCTGCCCTCCTACACAATTAAAAGGGAAGGTCTGGGAGCTGTGATTATCAATATTAGTCCAGACATGATACATCTGAGATGGTGATCTCTCTAAGCTCACCATAACACACACCCATGTACACAATTTCACCTTAAATTCTAAGTTATGCTTCTGTGACTAGAAGTACATATACTCCCAGAGGAATCAAAGTCACGGATGGGCACATTACTCCTTAGTCCTGCAAGGAACACCCTCAAATCGTAGGTTTTGGTGAACGTGCTAGTGGTTTTAGTGGAATGCCTGCACAACGCAGTGCGCATTGCAGTTACTTGCAATTACATGTACACTTAGCATGCTTCTGAACATGAGTTTGTGTCGAGCAAGTGGTGTCAATGTCGGTAAGAAGAAAAACAGGCAGTCGTTATCCGGCAAGGATATTTGTTAAATTTCTCGATGAACTTTCAGCCATATAACCATATATACACAATAGTGCCAGCTGTACACTCACTGCTAATGATGTCATGCCTTATGTCTGAGTCTGATTGGACATGACAAGAACTTGTTATTAGAACAAATCATTGCATGTGCATCCACCAAACCCTCTATTCTCTTGAGATTGGAGGGTGTGGTTTGAGAGACTAATTACTCCTCAGATACATGTAACAATGAGTAGATATAGTTACATGCCCATGTATACACCCATTACAAAAAACTGGCTGAAGCATCTAGACCTCATTAAAACCTCAATCACTCCTCAAAATGAAAGTTTTATAAACAGGCCTATAGACATAACCCAGTGCACTGATTACCTCGACAGCGCTAACGAAACCAGGGCGGTAGCCTGCTGGGAGAGTAGAATCTGACAGACGCAGCACTGTCCCCTCCCTGTACTCTCCCGTTTCAGCGTCGGAAGCAATCAGTTTTCGCTCAGGATCCATTTGTGACACTGGTTATATCATAGCCGCACCCACAAAAGTCAAGTGATGCGTCAAAAGTCAGTGATGCGTCAAATTTTTGCACCTACTCACCCGATGACGCGCGCGGAATATATTTGACACCGAAGAATGTGGTCATTTTAATCATCAATAAATATTATTATTGTCTATTTGCGTTCACCTGAGCCCTGGAAGTTGTTGAGGTTTTACGTGCTACGCAACCGCGCGTCATTTGACAATAGTGGGTCTGACATCATATAATAAACTTGGAAATTTCCCAAGTAATTACCGCTTGGAATGTATCCAGTGAATATTATGGCTAGAGATTTCATTTTGCTTCATTTTGCAATTGGCTTGTATGGAATCAGAAAGATCCAGAGCATTAGTGAGAGGATAGGCAGTTTGAGGAAGTGTTTGGGAAGGAACCAGATGGGGCTGCATGGTGAGACATGTACAGGAACTATTATAGACTCTTGTGTTTTGGTCAGAAAGAGACTGCTTGCAATTGAATAAAGCCACAGAGGAAGATAAAGCCAGAATATTAATGTGCATTGTGGGATGTTGAATGTGAGAGTGTAATTCATGTATTGAGCCTCATTATGTCATATACATAGGGTAACAGAAATTTTAATATATATAACAGGATTTACCCATACAATGGAACAACATCTCAGTTGCAGGTGAGTACGTTATTCAGAAGTTACAAATAGCTACACAAGACAGCACATTAGTCATTGAAATTTTTGATGAATTCTTCAATGCTATATATTTTGTAGACAATGTATTTTGACTTCGAGTGATTCCTGTAGCTGTTTCTCATTACTCTCTAGTCTTGCAAGTGATTCCTGTAGCTGTTTCTCATTACTCTCTAGTCTTGCAAGTGATTCCTGTAGCTGTTTCTCATTACTCTCTAGTCTTGCAAGTGATTCCTGTAGCTGTTTCTGGTTGTAGCTACTCCAGACATGTTGTGAAGAAAGAAGTGACAAAAGTGACAAAATATTGACTCTATGAAAGAGGAGTATGTTTTCTGTCACTTCCTGAGCATATAGGTTGACAGTGTGTGTGTGTGTGTGTGTGTGTGTGTGTGTGTGTGTGTGTGTGTGTGTGTGTGTGTGTGTGTGTGTGTGTGTGTGTGTGTGTGTGTGTGTGTGTGTGTGTGTGTGTGTGTGTGTGTGTGTGTGTGTGTGTGTGTGTGTGTGTGTGTGTGTGTGTGTGTGTGTGTGTGTGTGTGTGAAGTATGGTGGTCTACAATGACTCATTGAAATGGTTCGCATACTTGTTCCCATGCATGGTTTATAATGCAAGAATAAAGTGACTTTTTAAAGTGAAGTATTTTCTTGGATGAGACACACTGTCATTTACATTTCGTCGTTTTAATATAGGTACAGATGTAGCTAGCTACAATACACAGCTCAAAAGTTAAGAAGGTAATCTTCTATCAGGAGTCACTGTTGGCTGTTTTTAGCTACTCAGATGTTTTGAGCCTTGAAGTGAAGCTCTTTCACAGTATATAAAGCATTATACATGTACTAACACACACGTACGTATATATAGCTGAACTCTGTCGTAGAGTAGCAGTGATCTGTAACGCACAAAACAAATGTGCAGAGCATATGTATGGTCGGCCATTTTTTGCGAAAGCGCACGCATGTGTATTTAGTTCTTGAGTGTCGTGAGTTGCTATTGGTCATGCCACCAATGATCAACGTTGTGATAAGATCTCTGTAAACAATGTAAACCTTGTAATACAACAACAAATAGCCTCAGGCAAGCATTAAATTATCTGTATCTCACTAACAAAAGCTCCACTAAATGTAGAAATTGGTGTGATGGTACAGCTTAATACCCCAAAGATCAATGTTGTGATAAAGTCTCTGTAAACCATGTAGATCCACAATAATTAATGTTGAGATAAAATCTTGTAATCTTGTAAATAATAGCCCCAGACACTACTTTAATATATTTCATTAACAAAAGCTCCACTAAAAGTAAAATTTGGTATAAATATAATACACAATTGATGTTGCGATTAAAATGTTGGATATAGCCTCAGGCTACAAGCTCTATTAGCTAATACGTTTGCTACGAAGTAAACTACAAAATAGAAAAATTCATGTACCTAGGTCCAGAAAAAAATGATGGGAGACAAGTAAATAAAAAAATTTGAAAGGAAATATAGGATTGCATAAAAAGGAACGGAGACAAGATTGGGACACAGACTTGTTATGATATATCGACGTACCCATAATGTTACATTGATATTTCATAAAACTTTGTTGGGGGGGGGGGGGGGGGGGGGGGGGGGCTGCAAACTCCCTTGTGTATATAGGGATTGCTATGTCTATCCCCATTGAAAAATATATATAAGGGTATTCTTCATTTTCACTTTCAATTTCACTTTTAAGGATATCAAGGTGAAGAGTGTGTGAAAGAAAACCAGTATATACACAAAAATTGGTTGTGTTGTAACGTAAGATGCATAAAAACATTTCCACATTAATTTTTTGTCTATATATGAGAAAATAAATTACCGATTACGTACTTACATTGTACGTATTAGTAGCATGCGTCATATAACAATTACGTAATGACACAAGACTTGTTAATGACGTCATTACATCTGCCACGCATGCGCAAACGCTAAACTATATACATGTATATTGCAAAGTGAACTAGAGAAATGTGTTGACAATTCATATAGTAACTAGTTCTTAGTACTACACAGACGTTTTGACGATTCTGGTGCTACTCCCACCGTCAGAACAATGCATACGCCTACAAACTGTGTTTCTCTCTGACAGGGCTTCTCTACGTAATATGTACCGTCTGCTGGAGAAGTGCAGGCCCGTAGCCAGCAATCCCAGTGGGGGGGTGCTTATTTACGCAATATAGACCATTGTTAGTTTCATAGTTTTTATTAAAAGTGGTTTGGTGCTGAATAGGTGTACAAAGTGAAACAAAAATGAAATACTCAGATGAGAAGAGAATATAATTCAAGCCTACGCGGATGCAACCGAGCATATATATCAACAATTTCTTCAAGATTGATTGGAGTGTCATAGTGAATGTGAAGAAGTGCCAAGTTAGACAAGCGCGTCTGACCCATAGAGGCTCTCATGTAGTTGTTCAACCGTCTAAGTGCGCTAGCACTTCGTTCACATTCACAAGAGGTTACTGGAATTGTACAAGCAATCTGCAAAAGAATATAAACATTGGGGAAGCAATCACGGTCACAATCTTTGAATTTATCCAGTCTATAGCAGGTAGATGCTGCTTGTTTTCTTTTCGCCCTTCGTTGTGGACGACCAGGCATTGCCACGCGCTCGTATAGATGCACACGTGGAGCGACTGTAACGCCCCCTTGTCGCTCGCGTGTAGTCTCCGCCCCCCTAATTTTATTCGTCTGCTCGTACGCAGTATATACGGGCAAGTGGTAAACGGAGATGGTATAAGCGGAGTGATACTTCAAAACCTGGACCGTGGACCGTGGACTGGACCATGGACTGGACTATGGACCGAAGTGTGTTGGGCTGTATGGTGCCAGAATGCACGCTTTCCTTGCATAGATCTACGCCATGTGCACATACGGTCTTGTATGTAACCGTTATTACGCCTTACCTCGTACCCAAGGCCCTTCAAATTTCTTCTTGCCTCGCTTCTTGCTCGTCACCTGATATTAATATGTATGCTTGTTCGCCACTTAGGCAGCCTGTAGTTACTGTGCTTTGTACAAATGTTGGTATAAATCAAGGTGAACAGTCAGGGCTTTGTCACTCAGTCAGCGACGCTTATAAGCTTCAGACTGGTCATCGCTGTAGCTCATACGTACACTGACAGTCCGCTCTCTTTTGCGGGGCAGCATACGACACTGTAGCCTCGTACCCAGGCTCTCAAAGAGAGCCTGAGACTCCAGTGAGGTGACTTGTGCGACGTCGTAGTCATAGAACAAAAAGCACTCGCGTATTGAACAAGTCAAAGGGCCTATGACGTGTTATTAGTGTCAAAATTAATACGCTCGTACTCCGAATTGATGAGGTCGCTACATAATTTTATGAGGTCGCTTTGAGGGCGGTCATAATGTTATGAGGTCGCTAGAAAACTTTATGAGGTCGGTCATAATGTTATGAGGTCGCTAGAAAACTTTATGAGGTCGGTCATAATGTTATGAGGTCGCTAGAAAACTTTTTGAGGTCGGTCATAATGTTATGAGGTCGCCAGAAAACTTTATGAGGTCGGTCATAATGTTATGAGGTCGCTAGAAAACTTTTTGAGGTCGGTCATAATGTTATGAGGTCGCTAGATAATTTTGAGGTCAGTCATAATGTTATGAGGTCGGTATGAGGGCGTTAGGTCGCTCTGAGGACGGTCATGATTTATGAAGCCGCTATGAGAACGTGAGGTCGCCATATAATTTTTGGAGGACCATCGTTGTTTTTGTAGTCTACATTCCAATTCAATTCTCCCACGCAGCTAGAAGCCGTTATGACTGTCATGTGACTCTCACGTAGTCCAAGCACGCGTAACGTTTCCTACCCTTATGGCATGGCGTCTACAAGCAGTTCCTCTAGAGCCGGGATAACACGCCATATGCTACCAGTACCGGGTTGAATAGTGAGCTTTTGGAAGCAAGCGTTGGAGTGTGTCAAAGAGTGAAGCGACTAGTAACCTGTTATGAGGAAGGTAGAGAACCAGATAAACTGGACTGTCTTGTTTATCATGTGGAAAGGCTGCATCGCATTTTGCTGACCCTGAACTCTAGCAACAGAGAAGTTGTGGATACAGTTGGTATGAGTTTGACTTTGCTTGAAGACCTCAACAGGTCACAAAGCATGAGGAATGAGTGTGGATATACACCCCGGGTACTCCAGGAGAACCGTAGGGGACGTCCAAAGTTGGAGATCAACCAAGAACAGCTTGAATACCTCCTGCATTTGGGGTTCAATTGTCCAAAGATAGCTGAAGTTCTTGGTGTTAGTACAAGTACCATAAGAAGAAGAATGACTGAATTTGGATTGAGTATAACTTCTTTATACTCCAGTATCACAGACCAAGAGCTGGACATGCTTGTTTCGCAAATTAAGGAGTTCCCAAATTGTGGCTCTCGTTTAATGCATGGACATTTGCTAAGCCGAGGTCACCGAATTTCTCAGACACGTATTAGGGAAGCTCTACACAGGGTTGACTCTGAAGGAGTTGCAATACGATGGACTTCTGCTGTACAGCGGCGCAAGTATGCTGTTTCTTCACCCCTATCGCTTTGGCATCTTGATGGGAACCACAAACTCATAAGGTGACAGGTAGTGTGTTAGTTTATATCATACGCTAAAATGCAGTACCATGGTAATCTGGCAACCGTGATACAACGCACACACACACACACACACACACACACACACACACACACACACACACACACACACAAGTAGTGAGTACAGATACAGGCCTAAGTAAAAAGAATGAGCATGAAAGGTGTCCTTTTGGTGATTATAACTCAGTGGTATTGCACTAGGATACTGGTGCCTAGTCTCGTAAAGTTTCAGTAATTATTTTACTGCCCTATTAGTTTGATTTACACAACATGCACACATTGCACAATATTGGCTAACAGGTGGAGACTTGTGGTTCACGGAGGAGTTGATGGATACTCCAGATTATCTGTTTACTTACACTGCTCAAGCAATAATCGAGCGAATACTGTACTGCAACTTTTCAGGGATGCAGTCACTATCCATGGTCTACCTTCACGCATTCGAATTGACAAGGGTGGTGAAAATGTTGATGTAGCAATGTACCTTCTCACACACCCTATGCGTGGGCCTGGACGTGGTACAGTGATAGTTGGCAAAAGTACACATAATCAGCGCATAGAAAGAATGTGGAGGGATGTCTATGAAGGTGTTCTTGACTTTTATCATGGGCTATTCAACCACCTGGAATCTGTTAGTATGCTTGATCCAAACAATGACCTTTACCTCTTTTGTCTGCACATGGTTTATATTCCTCGGATCAACAGACATCTCAAGTGTTGGAAAGATGCATGGGCTAAGCATCCTATGAGCTCAGAGCATAACCTCTCCCCAGAACAGCTGTGGACAAGTGGCCTACAGAGAATTGCTACATCTAACAGTCATATTGCTAATGAGGTATTTGAGAGCTTCGAGGAGGTAAGTTATATCTTATACTTGAATTGTGATGCAATACATCATGATCACAACTGCAGGATCAATTGGAAGACTTTGGTGTTGATTGGGATGGTCCTGTTCCTCTTGAAGACACAAGTGACACTTTGTGTGTGCCAGACACACCTAATCCTCTTAGCAGTGCTGACATGGAAGAGCTACAAGCTCTTGTTGCACCTCTAGACCCAAGTGTCTACTATGGAATAGATTTGTATGAAAGAACTCTATTGTTTGTATCACAGAAAATTGGATGTTCTCTGTAATTCTTTTTTTAATTGTACAGGTGGCAATGCACTAATTATGTAGTAAAATTGGTGATGGTTTGTGATATATAATATCAGATGATATATACTATGGCTGTAGTGAGGATGCTCTAAGTCATAATTATGTAGCAAAATCTGTGATATATATACTATGACTGTAGTGAGGATGCTATGTAGCAAAATCGGTGGTGGTTACGTAATTATTGCGCATGCGTAGATTGGTGGCTTGTCGACTAGGTTGGCTCGCTCCCGCTCGCCAATAAAGTACCTGACCGTTCTCTAGGCAAATTATGTAGCGAGCTCATAACTATTTGACCAGCGAGTTCATAACATAATGACCATGATCGACCTCATAACGTTATGACCGACCTCATAAAATTATCTAGCGACCTCATAACATTATGACCGACCTCATAAAGTTTTCTAGCGACCTCATAACATTATGACCGACCTCATAAAATTATCTAGCGACCTCGTAACGTTATGACCGACCTCATAAGTTTTCTAGCGACCTCATAAAGTTTTCTAGCGACCTCATAACATTATGACCGACCTCATAAAGTTTTCTAGCGACCTCATAACATTATGACCGACCTCATAAAATTATCTAGCGACCTCGTAACGTTATGACCGACCTCATAAGTTTTCTAGCGACCTCATAAAGTTTTCTAGCGACCTCATAACATTATGACCGACCTCATAAAATTATCTAGCGACCTCGTAACGTTATGACCGACCTCATAAGTTTTCTAGCGACCTCATAACATTATGACCGACCTCATAAAGTTTTCTAGCGACCTCATAACATTATGACCGACCTCATAAAGTTTTCTAGCGACCTCATAACATTATGACCACCCTCAAAGCGACCTCATAAAATTATGTAGCGACCTCATCAATTCGGAGTACGAGCGTATTAATTTTGACACTAATAACACGTCATAAGGGCCTGTGTACAAGTTGACAAGGTAAGGCTAACTTAGCAGTTAGATCTACATACAAAACCGTACGTGCACATGGCGAAAACGAAATATAGGCCCAGCAGAATTCGGTCCATAGTCCAGTCCACGGTCCAGTCCATGGTCCACGGTCCAGGTTTTGAAGTATCCCATAAGCGGAGGGGGTGCGTACGCACCCTTCGCACCCCCCTGGCTACGGGCCTGAAGTGGCACGCTACCAAGCCAAAGCGCTGGTGACCGATAGTACTATACGTTGCTATAATTATAGCAGGTTTGCTGAGCCAATACTACATTGCTAGCAGGTTTGCTCATAGTTCTAGTATTTGTAGTTACCAAGGTATTACACAAAACTCTAATCATACATCTCAGAGACCTATAGCAATACTTGGCCAGACGTTTTATGGATATGGTGAGTGAGAATTATTGCTTAAAAAATTACAAGAGAGAAGTAAATTGTTGGTACGTTGATGTATATAGCATGTCTGTGTCCCAATCTTGTCTCAGTTGATTTGCTACATTACGCATCAAATTTCCTAAATGTTATCATGAGCCCAACCTTCAAAATTTATAATTACTTTATAATCTTCATCTCAATGTTACAAGTATATACGTTATTCAATGGCTACAAATACACAAGGCAGCACATCAGTCTTGTTAAATTTTTTTCATGATTTCTTCGATGCTATTTTGTAAACGATGCATTCTAACTTCAAGGGATTCCCATTGCTGTTTTCCATTACTCTCTAGTTTTGCAAGTGATTCCTGTAGCTGTCTCTCATTACTCTCGAGTCTTGCAAGTGATTCCTGTATCTGTTTCTGGTTTTGCTCCAGACAAACATATTCCTCCTCAATATTTTTTACCACCCTTGTCACTTCCTTTTTCACAACATCGGTCACCACCTTCGATAGGTTGTGTGTCTGTGTTGTGTGTGTGTGTGTGTGTGTGTGTGTGTGTGTGTGTGTGTGTGTGTGTGTGTGTGTGTGTGTGTGTGTGTGTGTGTGTGTGTGTGTGTGTGTGCGCATGTGCGTGTGTGTGTGTGCATGTGCGTGTGCGTGTGCGTGTGCGTGTGCGTATGCGTGTGTGCGTGTGTGTGCGTGTGTGTGTGTGTGTGTGTGTGTGTGTGTGTGTGTGTGTGTGTGTGTGTGTGTGTGTGTGTGTGTGTGTGTGTGTGTGTAAAATCATATCAGATTAATCATGTTACCTCAGAGGCACATGCTAAAAAACAAGATGTGAATTATACACAATTATATTTCTCAATGAGACTAACCCTCCAATTTTGGGGAGGCTCAGTCCCCCACCTCCTATTTAAAAGTGCCCCCCTACACCTACGTTCTCTGTCACTGAAGTAGAGATAGCAGGTTCTGCTGTTCTATTTGTTAAAGCTAATGAGTGTGTCTACAAAGAGAGTCTACCGACTCCAGGGGTATAGTGGAGCTGCAAAAAGTTTGTGTAATTATAGCAAAATAGAAATTGCAACACTTCTCTGCTATTGGCCAACAAGATTTTGTTTGAATAATATATTATATCTCAGTGCAAAATGTAATAGCTACCCTAAACATATAGGCTAAAGCCCTCAAAACCCATTAGAGTGTCTACTCTTAGACTCTCTGCTAGATCACTGATGTCTGCATGAGTCTGTTGCGTTTAGACATAGCTGAGCTATCCAGTAAATTCTTACATCGTTTTCCTTTCCTGAACTGTGAAGACTTTTTATTTCCTTCTTCTGTGAATCATAATCGCTTTTCATCCATGAATAGAACCAGGAAAGCATTTTGCTTCTCTCTGGTGCCTCTCTGAAGTCCAACTCACTGACCTTTCTACGAAATGACTTTAAATTTTGTAAGGCAACAGTGTAGTCCACCTATACAATAAATATTATCTAAAAATAATTAATACATGGAAAAGATATTTACTTGCACTTTGATGTTGTTGAAGGTGGCATCACCCAGTACTTTATCAGTGATATCCACAGCAAAACCAAGCTGAATAGGAAAAGCAAGATATCAATATTATTGTGGAAAAATGTGTATGAGTAAGATTCAACACTATAATTTCGGCAAACACCATCCATGAAATTGTAATACATATGTATCAATTACATACATCACTGTTGGACTTATTACAATGCCATACGTAAAAGTGGTCACAGGCAACTGATCTACAATAATATCGTAGAGCTTCATTGCTATGAAAATTTAACAAAACTACGTTGAGTTTGACATAGCAAAACTTCAACTTTAATTCAGAAAGACGTTTTGGTCTGTGGACCTTCTTCAGTTTCTGAAATGGATATACGCAACACTGGTGATGGAGGAATGCAATCAGATTGCTATGGTGAAACAAGAATGTGATCAAATACCTGGATGGAACGGATGGTTGTTAGTGAGAATATGATCGCAAAATATGAAACAAATGTAGGGTTGGGGGTTATGTGTAGTTCAGGATATCCAGGAGTGGTGTATCAAGTGGATCCAATGAGAGGCCACAGTCCAAGTTACTGGTAGGGAAGAAGGGTACTGGAAGCAATAATAATCAGGAACAATAATACTACCAGTAACTTTAACTGTGGCCTCTCATTGGATCCACTTTGTACACCACTCCTGGATATCCTGAACTGCGCATACCCCCAATAACCCTACATTTGTTTCATATTCTGTGATCATATTCTCACTAACAACCATCCGTTCAATCCAGCTATTTGATCATATTCTTGTTTCACCATAGCAATCTGATTGTATTCCTCCATCACCAGTGTTGTGTAGCCATTTCAGAAACTGAAGAAGGTCCATGGACCGAAACATCTTTTTGAATTAATGTTGAAGTTTTTGCCATGTCAAGCTCTTTAATCTCAATGTAGTTTTTGTGATCTACTATAACACTTACCAATAAGTTGTTAAACAAGGTTGGCAAAAGCACTATGAAAACAATGAAGAGGATGTAAGCCATGGGAGTGTATAGCAAGCCTCCTTCCAAAAACAGATCATTATAATCCAGTTCTCCAGTTGTCTGCACAAGTACTCTAGCAATGGAAAGAGCAGGTGTAGAAAAGGTTTTAAGTATTCCACCTTCACCATCCTGTGATATGAATTGACAAGAAGTAATAATTAACAATAGAACTATCAGAGAATGAGACGTGTCTACTACTGAGGCATGCTGCATGTATGAGGTCAAATAATTGTATAACTCACAAACACTGCAGCTCCATCACGAACAAACACCATGTAGAAAGGAATGGCAAAAGCAAGTGTTAGTAGAACAGGTAGATAGATCAACTCCGTGAACTTGGAAACAATGAGAACTAGCAAATTGATATACACTCCCACAAAATTAGGTAACACTCTCAGATGTAGAACGAGGTTGATGTAGGCCAGACACACAGCCAGTGCCCCGATCTGCCACTGCCATGCTGGAGTACACCAGCAATCATTCGAGAACCCAAACACAAATATGATTGTCAGAGGAAATAAAGCGAATCGAATTACACTTTCATCATATCTCCTCTGTGCCCCTGTCATGAGCAGGAGGAAGATCTCAAATACCATGAACGCAATTGACAACAGGATCAGTAGGACTGCTAATGCTATAAAAGAACTCTTTTTCGTGCCATTAGGACCTGAATATATTCAAGAAGGAAGTGTAAGAGCTAAAACACACACACACACACACACACACACACACACACACACACACACACACACGCACACACACACACACACACACACACACACACACACACACACACACACACACACATTTACACACACACCTTCACAATCTCCATCTGTATAAAGATAAAATGTGTGATATGAATATCATGTGCAACAATTGTATCACACAGTACGGTAGTACTGTGTATATAGGCCTCAGGCCATGTATTATTAATGGAGGCCACACAATCCTATATCTGACTAATGAAGTCCCTGCTAAATGTGAAATTTAGTATGATTGTATTGAATACCCCAATGATCAACGTTGTGATGAAATCTATGTAAACAATGTAAATTTTGTAATAAACAACTTTAATAGCCTCAGGCAAGCATTACTGTATCTCACTAACAAAAGTAGTCTGGCTAAGCCACACCCCAATCGCACGCGGAAGGGGTCTGGCGACAAGCCTATACCGCGTTTGTACTGTTGGAATGTAAATTAGTTGCTATTACGTCAGAGGTCAAAGTTCCACAAACTACTGCTTTGTTGTATTCCTCACGTTTTGTAGGAACAAATGGCTTGCTGGTGTGTACGGTACGTCTGGCTACTTAGTTTTCTGCAGAGCTTTAGTATTATGCTACAGGGAGCTTCAGTAGTACTATGGTTACCTGATCTTCCATAATTGCCGTTATCGACTACTACTATCGAATGGTTTCCTTCGTGGCCTTCAGTGAGCTTGTTGAATACGATAGGAAGGCAACTGTAGCCCAAGCTCTTTCCGTAGCCAGTCGGCCAAAACGGCAAACACATCGCATCCCTGAACGTAAGCCTCTACCACTTTCATTTGTTCAGGCTTTACATCTTGGTATCACAATTCCCAAACAGCACTTCTAGTAGCTTCCTGGACTTCATGGGAAGGGTAGCGTGCTACATACATCTCTGTCCCGGCTTTGCAAACATACAGGGTTAAATTTGGAATTTACTAATTAGCTGTTCTGAAATCTGATTGGACTGCAATATTTCTGCAGCACGGTACAAACGCGGTATAGGCTTGTCACCAGGCCCCTTTCCCGCGTGCGATTGGGGTGTGGCTTAGCCAGACTATAACAAAAGCTCCAGTAAATGTGGAAATCAGTATGATGGTAAAGCTTAATAACCCAAAGATCAACATTGTGATAAAATCTCTGTAAACCATGTAAATCTTGTAAAAAATAGCCTCAGCCATATCTTACTAACAGAACCTCTACTAAATGTGGAAATTGGTGTGATAGTAAAGTGTAATACACCAATGCTCAATGTTGTGATAAAATCTATGTAAACAATCTTGTAATACAACAACAAATAGCCTCAGGCAAGCATTTCTGTATCTTACTAACAAAAGCTCCACTAAATCTGGAAATAGGTGTGGTGGTAAAGCTTAATACTCCAAAGATCAATAATGTGATAAAATCTCTGTAAACCATGTAGCTAAATCTTGTAAAAAATAGCCTCAGGCTAGCATTACCGTATCTTACTAACAGAAGCTCTACTAAAGGTAAAAATTGGTGTGATGGTAAAGCTGATGATCAATGTTGTGATAAAATCTCTGTAAACAATGTAAATCTTGTAATATAACAACAAAATAGCCTCAGGCAATAGTTAGATATATCTCGCTAACAAAAGTAGCACTAAATGTGCCATGGAAATTGTTGTGTTGTTAAAGCTTAATATAAAATCTTGTAATCTTGTAAATAGTAGTCCAGGCACTACTTTGCTATATTTCATTAACAAAAGCAATTAAGATTGGTACAATACACTAACAATTGATGTTGCGATAAAAATGTTAGATAGCCTCAGGCTACAAGCTCTATTAGTTAATATGTTTGCTCCAAGTAAACTGCAAAATAGCAAAATGATTGCATAAAAAGGAATGGAGACAAGATTGGGACACAGAGATGTTATGATATATATATCGATGTACCTATAATGTTATGTTGATATTTCATAACATGTCTCTGTCCCAATCTTGTCTCCATTCCTTTTTATGCAATCCCTATATTTCCTTTCAAATTTCCTAATTTTTTTATTTACTTGTATACATATAAGATTCATGTATACAAACCTTTGATGTCATATGTTTCATCTGAACTATTACTGGGACCTGTAAAAGAGTGCGATAATGATGCAGTAGAAACATATTCATGTACAGTAACATAACACCAAAGATGATAAGCATTACCATTCACCATTAGTCTGTTTCATTAAAGCTGTAAGCAGAATGGAAATATCTAACAGAATTATCAGGAAATATTCAAGGAAATGATGGGTGAGTGTGGAAGTGTCAAAAGTGCTATGATGCTCTGGGTGGAGACCAGCTCTATCACTTTATGTACATGTGGCAATGACTGACTGGACTGACATAGGGGCAGTGCAGCAAAACATGAGCTGAGACATATGGAATGTGTAAACACAAATGGAAAATGAAAAATGGAAAAATAAGGAGACTAATGGTGAGTGCTACTTATAAAAGTCTCACAGAACTCATCATCTGGGCCAGGTCGAGGCAGACTAATGGCAAAGCTTGTCAAGAAAACGAGGAACACCATATACAGGATTAAGTAGAAGATGAAGATGAGGAATGCTGTACTCCACCACTTGTAGTGGATGTACTGAGAAATCAGTGGATGTTGAAGCAGATTCATTTGTTTGTGATTCACCTGAAAGATTATAGTCATATACAATTATCAGAGTCGGTAGACTCTATGTAGGGATGGCACCCAAACATAACGGCTCAGGACTCTCAAACACGTGGTTATAAGACTTTTCAGACACAGAACGTGCTCTACGGATGTTTCTATACATGATAAGACTCTCAAAGTAGGTAAAACACACCACTATAATGGTACACGGAAAATTCCCAAACAGCTGATTTCTTCATCATCTTCTTCTTCTTATTGTCTTCCACAAAATTGACAAACGCGCTCACCTTTATTTTGGCATAAAATGATTCTTTTCTCTCCAGTGTATGATCCTTGGCAAACGGAATCGTCATAGGATCCCTCTCACTCAAGAATAACAAGGATTTACCAGTGAAACAAGAGTAAAAAACGTTTCATTAAAATGTTAAATGATGTAGGAATGGAAGTGCCAAAAATCAGAGAAACAAGGACTATATATATGCAGCAAGACAGGGAATGATTGCATACAACAGTAATGCCATGCGTAACTCCTCCCTGCATCTCTTATTAGCATGGAGTTACGCATGGTATTACTGTTGTATGCAATCATCCCCTGTCTTGCTGCATATATACAGTCCTTGTTTCTCTGAGCTTTGGCACTTCCATTCCTACATCATTCAACATTTTAATGAAAAGTTTTTTACACTTTATCATGAACAATGGACATTCCGTACCATCAGTGTCAGAGGATGACTGGAAAAGGAAAATGTTTTGGGACGCCATTCTTGCTTTTTGGTTCCTTGCTCTGTGCTAGTACTAAAGCTCCCTTCATCTATCGGATCAATGAGCCATTCAAGACCATCACTTGATATTTGGTTGGAGATTTGTGCATAGCTAGTCATTGAAAATGAGTTGCTTGATAATTGAGGGGTAATTGGCTGAGCATCACTATCATCATCAGCATCCTCATTACTGTCATCACAGTAATCTTCAATGAACTCATAGTTATAAACGATTGTGTTGAGCAGTTGCCCAGAATTATTAGTTGTCTGTGTTTCGGTTATACACATCGTTAGAACCTCTTTAGCAACCTCTACAACGAGAAAGAGACAATTATGAACTACTGTATGCCTCAGAAGTGTACATAAGCAGATCTGAACATAACACAAAACTATCTATTCAGATTGACCCTCACTGCTTTGTGCACCATATTGTGTGCAAGGATGAGCTGAACATAGCTTGAAACTAATCCAACAGACGGTTTGTAAGCATTTATCCCAATATGCATCAAAGTAAGTATGAAAGGGTACTTAATGTGTATTATATTTGCCATTATGAGAGTTATGCCATTATATTTTGAGTTTGTTTCGTTTTGTGGACAGTCTTTCATCTAAAGAGCAAAGATGACTGTGCATTGGTTTTCAGGTGCTCAAGAAGGGCTAACAGAACAATACAAGGTTTAAAATTCCATCAGTACGTTTCAGGAGACACTCAAGCTGACTACCAAAGTAATGCCCCAACCAATGACATTTATCGCATGTACCTGGCATAGACTCTATAAGCATTCTCATTGGGGTCACTATCTTTTCATTTCTCTTGCTCCCCTCAGTTGGGCTCATCCTCATCGTTTGTTTCCAGTATGGATGCTGAACAATTGCTGTAGCAACCTCTCTGTATTATGGAATAAAAGCACCATACATGTTAGACTTAATATGGCTTTTAGCACTGTCGTTCCTACATCCTTCAACATCTCTTGTTGTATCTAAGTAGCTTGATACACTGTGTTGCGAAGTGCATGTACCAAAAAATTATGCTGTTATTAGTGGAATGGAAGAAGTCTATGGTGGGAATATCCAAAAAATATACAGGTGCTACAGTAGATAAAGTCAGTTACCAGTTAATTCAATTACATACACAAACACGACTTCACATAGCTTACTCATGCCCAGCATCAATAGCTTCCATTAAATAGTTGTAGTTCCTCTGAGACCTTGGTATATTCACATCATCCTCTTCGAATTTATCAAGGAGAAGTCTGACACATTCGGCATGACCATACATTGATGCCAACATCAGTGGAGAGTAAGGTTGATCCTCTACCTGAATTCCTTGTCTGATCTGGTGTGCCTAAACAAACATTTCAGAGAGTCAGTAAACTAGGGGTGGTGTGGACAGCATTGTGAAAAAATGGTGTGGAACCCACGAATAACACAAAAAAAATACTCAGGTTGGTTAAGGAGGCCTCAGGTACTAATTACAGACCAGATACACTTGCAAGAGCTTGAATGCTCAAGTCAAAATGAGGAAAGGAAGAGTTACAGCAGATCATTGTGTTACACCACTTTATTGCTCAGGCTTTGTTGTTGAAATTGAATGTGTTGGTTGCCATAGAAATGCCACGCTCACATGATTATCGGCACTCTAATTAGGCCTTCAGATAGTGCTATTTCCTCAAACACGTTGCTGGATACCAGAGATAGGCTCACTAATAGGACATCAGAAATAGGCTGTGTATATAAGAACAAACTGGAAACTGGGATTCACAAGCCTATATCACGAGAAAACGGCAAAAACTGGCATAAAAGGCCAAAATAATACCTTATTATAAATTCAGCACGACAGCCTCCTCTTGTCAAAGCATATAGATGGAGTTTCCGGGAAGAATTTGATGAATTAACACAAGCGCGTGTGTTATGGAGTATAAGCATAAAGAAGGCGACCTTCAGAATACTCAGCACCGCCTCAAGCGTTTTCTTCCATAGGGTTGTTCATGCGGCCATTATGCGGCTACTTGCGAGTTGAAAGTCCATGCTACATCGCACATGCTTCCCGCGAAATGTGACACTTCGATCTGCAGCTGTTGGCAGTTATATATGACATGTATATGTACTTTCTCTTGAAAAACTAGTGTGTCAAGCTGATTTCCATGCATCTCTAGGTCGATTTCCATTGTACTAGTGCAACTATTACGTCATCCAAATTGGTGCGCGACGTCAGATAGATTACATAATGTGCATTCCAGTCACGTCCTGCACCAGATAGTCCTGAGTCAGCAATAATTGGGCGAGGCTGCCTTAATTAACCAACCTGAGCAGAAGTTGTTTTGTATAAAACTCAAGGTTATGCATATAGTTATAACAACTTTAAGGCAGACTAATTAAAAGATACAGAAATCCGCCATTTCTTTTTTAGTTGTGTATTTTATGTACTTTGAGAATCAGGCACCGAAGCACTTGTAACGCTGCATATTATGTTTGACACTTCTGGCCCATATTATATGTTTAGATTCTTCGGAAGTGTTGAACACTGGATGCATATGTAGCAAAGCCTATGAGTGCTTCTGTACCTGAGAAATACACAACCAAAAAAATCTCAATATTCTAAAAGAAAGAACACTCGTCAGAGCCACCACATAGAAAGTATACATGCTTTCTGGTAGTCATCATTCCCAAGCACATTACGCATATACATGTACCTGTTCTAGTCTCACTCCTTCAGGTGCAACTCCTGGTATGGTCAACAGATAGCTCACAATGTCATGTTTTCCACTCTTTGCAGCACAGCACAGAGGGGTGTACCTACCACGTCTGTAAAAAGAATACTGCATGTAAGTACATGTACTAATTAACATGGACACAGTAAGTTGAGAAACCATGAATTCTAGAGCCTATTGTATTATTGTGGTCTCCATGAGAAATATTGCTTGGGACTGTACCCATAACTGACAATTGCAGAGAAGAAGAATTGTGAAGAATTGGAAAGAAAGAGAAGAAGGAGAAGAATTGTGAAGAAGAAGAAGGAGAAGAATTGTGAAGAATTGTGAAGAATTGTGAAGAAGAATAGAAGATGAAGAAGAAAAAGAAGAAGAGGAAGAGGAAGAAGAGGAATTGGGAAGAAGGGAAGAAAAAGAGGAGGAGGGTATTGTGTGTTCCATTGAAGCAGTGTATTTTACTGACTTTGAGGAGGAGGAGGAGGAGGAGGAGGAGGAGGAGGAGGAGGAGGAGGAGGAGGAGGAGGAGGAGGAGGAGGAGGAGGAGGAGGAGAAGAAGATAATATATTGGAGGTTAAGGTGTAGGTATTGTGTGTTCCATTGAAGCAGTGTATTTTACTGACTTTGAGAGTCTTGCTGTGTATAGATACACTCATAGAGCAGGTTTTGTATCTGAAAAGGCTTATAACTGATGTGTTTCAGAGTTCTGAGCTGTTATTTTTGTAAGGCTAAATGGGTATGTGAGTGCCATTCCTACGTAGTCTACCCACTCTCTGATAAATTGCAGCACATTACAAAAACGGGATATAGAAATTTGATAAACCTTAACCCAAAATTTATGATGTTATACATGCTTACTTTGTCAGAGGAGAGACATATCTTGTGATAAAGTACTTCACAATATCAACGGTTCCATGCAAACAGGAATACAGCAGCAGTCCCGGACTCTCAGCCTCCCAAAATTCTTGCCACGCCTGCAGCTCATGATATTCAATTTGCTGCTCATCCAAGTTTTTGTCATGTACTCTCTTCTTTCGCTCCTCTCGACGTTCTTGGAGTGCACTCAGGATGCTACAGGTACAAGGTAATAGCAGACACAAAAAATGTTCATAATATCCTTTTGTTCAATGATCATTCATAAAAGACATCGAGCCAAATTTTATAGACAGGCTATTGTACAATACTCTGAACAATTTAGTTACATACGCAAGGTTTCCTTTTTTGATGGCCAATTGGATAGGCGTTTTCCCATTCTTGTTCCTCCGTGTAAGAATCTCAAAGCTAGGCACTGGGAGCAATCTTGGAAAGACAGCCTACACAGTACAAATGAACAAGTGTGTACATTGTACATACAATGTACGCATGATGCCTAACAGGGTGCTAGGAGGGCTCAGAGCATCCAAGGGTGAATTTATACTGCATACTTGGTGTAACACAACTGCATTTGCTTGGCAACTAAGGTTATATTGTAAATAATCTAGCATTTAATAAGTACCTCCCAACAGTGCCTGGCAGTACTTTTGATCCATCCATATAAATGTAAATTCATACAGGTAATGTTCTAACCTTAAACACTGAGGCAATTCCTTCTAATGCAGCCAGATGAGCAATTGTGTTGCCTTCATTGTCAAGGGGAACTAACAAGAGGTGTTCCATGTTTTTTTCATGCATTGCCTGCAAAAAAAAACAATGCTTGTATTCAAGGGATACATTAGAAAGATGCTGAACAAAACCTCAAAGTAAGCTCCAAATCCATGCTGCAGAGCCCATTGCCATAAAGATAGTCTTGGATCAACAGCCCCTTCCTCTGGATCACCAAACTTCTTCAGTATCTCCTTCACGACCTACAGAATAAACAAAATTATTCTATAATTTCAACAGCAGGGGAGTATTATTCAGTAGTAAAAGTTCATTATAAGGAATTACACCTACTCATCACAAATGTAGTTGTTGCTTACCTTCACATGCCTATTCATAGCTGCCAACATAAGTGGTGTCATCAAAGTAGTGCTTTCAGCAGTTATAGATGCACCTCTGAGTGAGAATGAGAAAGAGAGGAAAATCGTTACTATGAAACATACAAAGCCACCAATCCTTACAGTTCAAGCAGAATGCTAACACTCTCGTGGTCACCACCCTCTGCAGCCAAATGGAGCGCTGTTTGGTTGAAGCAATCACATTCATTCATCAAATCAGGTTTTCTTTTAAGTAAATAGCTGATTGCTTCCTTGTGACCACTGAGTAGAAATGCATGGGCTACATTTTTGTCTTTTTGCTGGATCACATGTTTATTTGTCGTTTGAAAAACATCTTCAGGCTCAAATAGACGATCAACAAATTTGTGAACATTCTCTTTGCTCTTCAGGTGCTCAAAAAGTAGCCATTTGATAAAGCTCACAGATCGGAATTCAACATATTCAGAAAAAACTGGCTTTGTGTAGGGATCACCACCAAAGATTGGATCTACACCAGCCCTTACCAGAAGTTGGGCAACATCGAGACGGCGGAGGCTGAAGGAGAGCTCAAATGCTGTTGTATTTTGACACATTCCAGCAGTCAATATTCGACTGAGGACTGCACCGTTCTCTATGAAGTACCGGACAATGCTGATGTCAAGCTGGTCTGGCTTATTCCTGGACTGCTGAATGACAAAGTATGCCATCATCTGAATGAGAGGGGTGCCACTTTCATCATCCCCCATATCCACATCTGCGCAGTCAGGTATGGATTGTTAATCTGACATGCACTATTCTTTCCTAACATGCATAATACATTGCCCTTCACCTTGTACCCTGGCCGCAAGGGGGTATAGCATATACTCTGTATGCATGCCACATTACAAGGTATCTACCTACATCATGTCACATAAAATGTCTATATGAAAGGACCAGATCATGGACATACATGTAACAAATACTTACGTGCACCATTTTGAATCAAGTAATCCATCATTTCCTTATGGCCATAGTAGCCAGCAAAGGCCAGTAGTGTCATTGGATGACGATCTTCTTCCCTGGTCTCATCAACTCCAAGCACCATGTCACAGACATCAAGGTAGTCCTCACGAGGTACTTCAGGAATGTGTGCCTGCATTGACTGCACAGCTTTCTTGATATTATCAAGACTCCCATCTTGAATGGCCTAAAATAATACCCACTAATAAAGTCATCATTCATGTATGTGCATGCACACAGATGGCTGAAAGAGTTAATATTGACTATACATGTATGTTATGCTTTTATGTCACCCGCATGACAAAATATGCATTTTCTTTCCTGGCTATACCTTAATTTCTGGCTATAAAACTCTCTGGCACAATATGGTATGTAAAAGTAGCAATTAAAGTCCATGCCACACACCAAAATGCATATCCTATCACAGAGTATGGTAGTACTGTGTATATAGGGATTGCTATGGTCTGAACGATATTCTTCATTTTTTACTTTCAATTTCAAGTTGATTTCACTTTAAATAAGGCTGATCTTTTATGTAAGACATGCGTAATATCTCCAAAAGTGCTTTCCACATTTTTTCCATGTTCTTCATCTTCTTCTTGAAGAAGCATAATTCAATAACAATAAAATTGAATATTTGCATGTGGAAATGTATCATTATGTACTGGAGAATAGAGGTATAATTTTTCCGTTAACCCTTGTAGTTCATGTACTAGTGATTGTTATTTCTCTCAGCAATGTATTATGAATGAGGATAACTAATGAGCAAAACTCAGCAACCATGGTAACCATCAACCTGAAAGTCAGCATGTGTAGAGATATCATCGCTAATAGCAACATAAAAAGCAAAATTATATTGTTAACCTTTGTGATTATTGTATGTAATACTGATGTTAACACTCTTTTCAATGCAATATATGTACAGCGATTACGTAATTTCATTTAGAATGTACGTGCATAGTACATACATTGTACGTAATACGTAATGACACAAGACTCGTTAATAACATCATTACATCTGCCCCCATGTGCAAACACTTAGCAACTAGCAGGGAGCAACTAGGTGCAGTGAAAGAGAAATGTGTTGACAATTCGTTTAGCAACTAGCTCTTAGTACTACATAACAAAAGACAGATGTGTTGATGATTCTTGTGCTACTTCCACTGTCAGAATACTGCATACGTGTACAGTGTGTTGCTCTCTGCCAGGCACTACTCTATGTATGTGATGGCCGTCTGCTGCAGAAGTAGCATGCTACCAAGCCAAAGAGCTGGTGACCGACAGTATGTTGTTAGCTGGTTTGCTCAGCCGATAGTACGTGGCTATATAGCAGGTTTGCTCATAGTTCATGTATGCAGCTGCTTGTAGCTTTCCTGATTAGTAACCAAACCACACCCCACTAATCATATTTCTTAGAGAGTGATTATTAGGCCTATAGCAATAATTGGCCTAACGTATTATGGATATGATGAGCATGTGGTAGTGAAAATTCTTGCTTACAATAGAAAAAATGATAAGAGAGAAGTAAATAATAATAAATACTCATGAAGCTACCATAGCATTACTGCCATAATAATCTCCCATACTTTCATCATATTTTATCAGTGTCCCATGTGACAGGGAGCTGATAGGTTCCAACAGTATTCTGTGATGGGTTCAGGATCCATGCTGTTGTTCTGAGACTGTACCCACATGTGGAGTATTCATGTGGGTATATCGATATCTTCCAAAGAAAGAGTGCATGTGTTGTATCATTTCATTTTCAAATGTGCTTCTATCAGCAATATTTCGGCATACATCATTGATCCATTGTTTATGGTGTACTAATAGAGTAGAGTCCGGAAATTTTAGAAAGGAGGTATTTGGTGAGGGAAACTGAAATGCTGAGGTAGTACCCACAAGCTGCAAAAAATGCCTCTAATATCAGTAGTTACCCATGCCCATGCCTTAACGCTTTCCAGTTTTGTTTTGTTTTTATATATAACATGTAAAGTATTACACGATCATTCTTGGCAAAACCTCCTTTGAAATCTGTCTGCTCATTTAGGTATGCTGAACTACCTCAGGTTGTCGACAGGTCTATATCATTTCCTACCTGCAAGCATTCACCACATGTCCGGCAGTTCCATTGCCATGTTTGTAATGCTATGAGATAATGGTGCTTGCAAAGGGGTGTGGGGGTGGGAAGAGGTTTAGTCTTTAAATTTTTGGTTTTGTGGGAGCTCAGTGCTGCTTATTGTAGCATGCATGCGTATGTGCAATTGAGTGCTGATCAGCACAAAACACACACCTTTCCCTCTTTCTCTCCTTTTTTCCCACCTAGGTGTATTACTTGGGTCTGCTAGAGCATGTGTCACATTATGTTTACAATGGCGACATACCAAAGAGTCAGCAGACATACCCTTAGACAGCAAATATCTGTGTGTGCACATTTTTCCATTCCTTGGGTGAACTAATGTAGCTGTGGTGCTCCTGACGGAGATCACAGATGGGTATAGGTGTCTCCAAAAACTCTAGTTGTCTTTTCTCTTTCGAGACATATCTGTAACATTGTACTTAGTTGCCTATAGCACATTTATAACTAACCACTGTTTACCATGTGCATATTCCATGGCGCACGGTTTCCACTTGAATCGAATAATTCAACATTTTTGGAGCGTCACATCTCACTAACAAGAGCCCAGAACAAATTATAGATTTTTTTGCTATTTATGCCTGTACAAACCACAACCTCCTTAGTCAAAATTTAAGAGGCTTAGCATCCTGCGAAAATGATTCTGTCGCGATTTTTTCTTACACCCTGAAAAACAGAAGGTGTTTTGATAATGTTGCTTTCAACTGCTTTTGAAATAGCAGAGCTGTTATATACCCTACTAAATGAATGGCACAGTCAATGCTTTGTCTTCACAATTTAAAGTTTTGTACATGCTAAACTCTGTGTGGATAAGTTTGGTACACTAAAACCATTTCATCTTGACGAATGTTTGATCAGTACTTTCATACTTTAACAACTCATGACCCCTTACTAAACCGAATAAACTCCCCTCTCTTATGCTCCATGTTAACCCAGGATGCTGGTCAGGCTATGCACACCCAACCTCCCCTCTCCTGTGCTCCATGCTCATCCCAGGAATCTGGTCAGGCTATGCAAATGCAATCTCCCCTCTTTTGTGCTACGTAAGGATATGCAGACCATGACTTCCATTTAACACTCACCACAGGATATGCAAACCATTACTTCGATTCAGCATCACCACAGGAGCCTGATCAATAGACCCTCCCTTGTACTCCATTCTTCTTGAGTAAAGGTCACCCCATGCAGACAAAACCCTCCCCCACGAGCACTCCATGTTCATCACATGCACCTACACTCCAACATCAAAACCAATTGCTAAAACAATGCTCACTGTTTTGCCTAGGCATATGCATAGCAATGTTTGACCAGTTGAGATACAAAGCCAAGACCTGCAAGATAACACCACATAATTTGTGGCAGCAGTATCAAACTGCATCATCTACTGTAAAGGATAAACTTATTGAGCAGCTCTGAACAAATTTCCAACAAATTGTAAACTCAGACACCTCAGTGCATCAAAACAACTTCAGCACAACACAAATGTCATAAAGCCGATTCTTGATCATGAAATTAATGGAACATTAAACATTGAGCACAGAACAACACAAGCAAATTTAGAGCACAGAACAACACAAGCAAATTTAGAGCACAGAACAACACAAGCAAATTTCCTGCCATGCCCCTTGACACACCTATACACTGTAAAAATGTCAAGGTCACCCCATGCACACAAAACCACAGTAACCCTGATATGGTTATCTAAGTTGTATGGCTGGCTTCTGTGATTCCCTCATGGTGTCTATTATTCCTTTTCAAAACTTGGTGGTCAAGATCATTGGAAGATAGTGGTCAAGACCTAGTGGGGTCTATCACTTATTACATTCTTTACAATTCTTGGAAAGGATGTAATTACAGAACCTTAGAGAAGATGAACTGAGATAACAATATCAGGGTTAAATTAACCTCAACATTTTACAGTGTATGTGGGTGTGAAACACACAATGTTGCTGTTTATATACTTCTACTGCTTATAATGTAGAATCTTTTGCATGTGATCCATGTACATATGCAATTTGGGCATGCCCCTATGTACATATGACTTGTGCTTGTGCAAGACTGTCAACCACACTCGAACCCATACCAACATGATGACGATATTGATAGACAATAGTGCTAAATACCTGACCACGTCTACTCTAAGGACTAAAAAGTGGGGTAGGTGGTATGGCCCCTCCTGATCCCCCGGATACAACCACACGTGCCCAGAGTCAGTATAGGAACACTATTCTACTACTGTATCGTACATGCAGATATTTGAACATGTGCTTAATTAAGTATAGTAAACGAACGACGTACCTTCAGCCACATCATTGTATATAGTAAAACAGTCACCGAGTCAGCCGAGGTGAGCTATGAGGTGCGATCCAGACACTTCTTAGCGGCATTGAACATATAGACTCCGTACATTTGCATACATGTACATGTGCATAGCACACTAGCTATGTAAGAAATAGGAAGCAAAGAAAGGTAACCCAGACATATAACACCCAGACCAGGACACACAGCATATGGACCAGACAAACAAGACATAGACACATGGCAAGACAACATCTTAAACGTGGGGAGCGCTATTGCGCGCTCGCACGCTTGTGGTTACGCTATAAAATGTGCTACATCAGACGCACTTCCGTTGCAAATAAAATTGTGTTATTAGCGACTGATGAGTAGATATACATACACATGCACATATATACAACACTTAGAGAATACCACTAAACTAACTGAAGCACTCAAACCACTTAGACCTCAGTCCTCTCCCTAAAATGAACTTTCATGCCTATAGACAAATAACGCAATGTAGTGATTTAGTACCTCAACTGCGCTAATGAAACTAGCGCGGTAGCCTGCTGGGAGAGTAGAATCTGACAGGTACAGTACTGTCCCCTCTCTGTACTCTCCCGTTTCAGCGTCGGAAGCAATCAGTTTTCGCTCAGGATCCATATTCTCCAAGGGAGTCACTACCGCAAATGCATACAACCACCAGCGACCGGGGTCACAATATTGTGACCCTTAAATTTCTCTTGTGGCCCTGTGACCGTCTAGAAAAATCTTCCGCGATCTGTGACCGCTTGCGTGATTTTCAATTACAACTCCTCGCCCCACCCATTCTCTCACTGCCTCACTCCCTCCGACCCTCTCTCCCTCCCTCCCTCCCTCCCTCCCTCCCTCCCTCCCTCCCTCCCTCCCTCCCTCCCTCCCTCCCTCCCTCCCTCCCTCCCTCCCTCCCTCCCTCTCTCTCTCTCTCTCTCTCTCTCTCTCTCTCTCTCTCTCTCTCTCTCTCTCTCTCTCTCTCTCTCTCTCTCTCTCTCTCTCTCTCTCTCTCTCTCTCCCTCTGTCTCCCTCACTCCCTCTCTCCCTCCCTCTCTCTCCCTCTCTTAACGAAACTGTGTGACCTGTAACTGTCTCATGTGAAGTGGACGTGACTGCGTGACCTGAATGAAAAATGATTTGGGACGTCGACCCTGTGACAGTTTTGTGACCCTAGGCCTGTTGTACGCGCATATACGTATATGCGGTGTGACTATCCCTTAATTGTTCTCTTTGCAGAGGCAGCGGCAGCAGTTCGGAGTTGGGGGGGCGAGGCTGAGGACGGCTCCGCCCATTATGTCATGTATGTGCGCGCGCGCGTGTTACGCAATTTGTGGTAGATGGCATATATAAACTGGATCCGTAATCACGCATGCGTAAGTAGCCATACCCTAGCCAGCCCGTAATGGCCCCGTCACAAACCAAGGCACGGAGAGGCAAATTACCTAGTTGGGGGGTACCCCCCAAACCCCTCTAGGCTGGGGGGGCTGTACAGCTCCCCAGGCCCCCCGCCTTGGCTAGTTCCGTAAGCGCCCATGGATCCTCCGCGCCTATGCGCATGGGCGCGTAGTTTATATATGCCATTAACCACCGAAATACAAGCCCGCAGCCTGGTTTACGGGGCCTGGATGTGGATGGATCAACAGCTCTTATGACAAGCTAGAGCTGGGGCTCGGGCTAGGGCTAGCTAGGACTCGGCTAGAGCGGGGCGTGATATTGAATACTGCGCTAGTACATGCAGAATCTGCGAGGAATATCAGTTGGTAGAAGATCCTAGATCGATCAAGGTACCACAGATAGGCGCGGTAGTGGGTGAGGCATTCCAGTAGTCCATTCCACCATTCCATTCCACCGTTTCATTCCACCGAATCCAGACTCCCGTTCTTTAGTGTATGTCTCCCTAGGTGAAGTGTTAACACTCAGTCCTTTCCCTAAAGTGACTTCACAAATAACGCAATGTAGTACCTCAACTGCCCTAATGAAACTAGCGCGGTAGCCTGCTGGGAGACAGGTACAGTACTGTCCCCTCCCTGTACTCTCCCGTTTCAGCGTCGGAAGCAATCAGCTTTCGCTCAGGATCCATATTCTCCAAGGGTTAGTCATACCGCATATGCGTAACAATAATATTAATAATAATAATAATAATAAATTTTATAGACATTTTCCGGCCAGAAGACCCAATAGTCACAGAAACACGAAAAAAAACACAGATACAGTTATATATATAATAACTTCTTTCTTCTATGATAAAATGCTGCCTTTACATATTTTGCTAGTAGATAGAGAAGAGTAGGGTGTGTTGAGGACATTATAAAAAGAAACTTTTGTCTAGTGGAAAAATACTTGAAGGAGGACCGTAACTGTTCACAGTGTAATAATAGCTGCTGTCTTTCATCCATTCTTGCATATTCTGAGCACTCTAACAAAAAATGTAATTCAGTTTCTATGCATCCTGAGCCACAAAAAACACACATTCTCTCTTCCTCAGGTATCGCATGTGGGAGATGATATCTACCAACTTCAATTTGTAGTGTGTGTGCACTAACACGAAACTTACTCAATGGTATTCTCAGATGATATGGTAAGTGCAGGTATGGTTCTAGAATAAAATTATCCTTGAATGTCTTATATGTTCTCATTTTCCCTTCTGTATTGTATAATTGCTGGCGCCACTCTTGAATGTACTGATCCATTAAGCGGTGTTCAAGTTCTTTGAGGAAGGCTTGATGTTCGACAGTATGTGGTGAATCCCATATCTCACAGTAACCGGCACCATTTAAAATGGCCTGGATGCATTTACACCATTTTGAATCCATTTCTCTAGACACTTTATAAGCATTGCATAGTAGAGGAGGTAGGTCCCAATTGTGTTTTAATATTATTAGTCTGGCGTATAGCCACACCCTCCCGTAAAACGGAGGGTTTGCATGGAATCGGAGGAGAGCATTAGGCTGAGGAGGTAGGCAGTTGATTGAATGATTTGGGAAGAAACTGCTACTTCTTTTGGTATCAAAATGTTCTTTATAAGATTTTCTATCACGTTTTGGGTGGAAAACTTAGCAGAGATGTACTCTCAGCGCATCCCGAACCGAGATATAGAGAAAACATGGGTTTTTAAAATGTTTATCAATATCGCGCCTACCTGTGATCAGGTTCAAATTTTCCAGTCATATACAAGTAGTGTAGGTTCGTGCAATGTGAGATGCTGAATACGAGTGTAATTCAGGTCTCCAACCATATTATAACTGAAATTTTCCAGCAGTATATTGACCTATATGACCATACAACAATGCAAAAATCTCAAATTTGCAGGTATGTATCTACATAAGTTATTCAATAGCTACAAATTAAAACACAAGAAAAGCACATTAGTCATTGAAATTTTTTCATGATATCTTCAATGCTACTTTGTAGACGATGCATTCTGACTTCGAGAGATTCTCGTAGCTGTTTTCCATCACTCTCGAGTCTTGCAAGTGATTCCTGTAGCTGTTTCTCATTACTCTCTAGTCTTGTAAGTGATTCCTGTAGCTGTTTCTGGTTGTGCTCGAGACAAACATACTCCTCTTTTATAGAGTCAATATTTTTGGCCACTTTTGTCACTTCCTTCTTCACGACATCTGTCACCACCTTAGATGTGTGTGTGTGTGTGTGTGTGTGTGTGTGTGTGTGTGTGTGTGTGTGTGTGTGTGTATGTGTGTGTGTGTGTGTGTGTGTGTGTAAAATAGCAGAGGTATTAAGTAAATATTGTTGTGTATTGACATAGCTACATTATTTGTTGTAATGCATTCAATGTATGGACAAACCACATGCTCAGTTATGTAACACGTGTGTGATTTTGCTGGGATCTGCTAGCTACGATCAGTTTGCTGTGGTATTCGAGTTAAGGTACCAGCAAACACTACATGGTGGCAGTGGTGGTTGGTGAGCATTAGACTGCAGCCCCTGTCCCCATTTGACTTCAAGAACCCAGACATGTGGCCACACTGGGAGAGGAAGTTTCTTTTCCTCTATAATTGCAATCTAGCTATAGAGGATGATGAAAAAAAAATCAGACTCCTATATTGCACAGAAAAAAATGTGGAGGAAACTCTCTTGTGGACTAAGATATCAGAAGCAGACTGCAAAAAGTACAGCGAGGTCATTGGCAAGTTTGATGCGTTTTTCCAAGTGAGGATGAATGTTATATTTGTAAGCGTGAGATTCAATCAATGCTGTCTAGAGCCAGAGGAGTCAGTGGAACAGTTTATCACTAGTCTCTATGACATAGCTGAGAACTGCTCCTACAGTGACCTTAGATCAGATGACAAGAGAACGTATTGTTGTAGGGATTTGCTATAGATTCTTATCAGAACACACAGGACACCAGGGCTGAGGTTACGGTTATCTCTGACAAGGCCCTGGATATGTTGAATGAAAAGAAGCTGCAAGAGCTCATCAGATAAGCAGCCTGTGAAGGTGCTTGGAGAACTCAGAGCTACCCTGGTATACAAGGGTAGAAGATCAAGCACAGAGCCTGAGTATGTTAGGAACCTCCAACAGAGTCTGCTTGGCCTACCTGCAATTAGCTCAGCTTGCTGAAGCACTTGGCAGGTACTATTTTAACAGACTACTATTTGGGATCACGAGTGTTCCTGACCACTTTCAACAGCAGATAGAGACAACACTGTCAGGTCTAGATGGGATCCTCTGCCACATGTATGATGTTCCAATATTTGGCACCAATCAGGAGGATCAAGACACTTGTTTACAAGAAGCCCTGCAAAGATTTTGGAGTGCAGGAGTCACACTCAACAAGGACAAGTGTGAATTTGGGACAAACCACCTTACATTTCTTGGAAAAGTGATTGATTGCCATGGTGTTTCCTTGGATTCTAAGAAGACTTCAGCAGTGACATCTATGGCCAAGCCCAAAACACGTACTGAGTCGAGGAGGTCCCTGAGGATGATCAATCAATTATGAAAGTTTAACCCTCACATGGCTGAGATCTCACAGCCTCTATGTGAACTCTTAAGGCCAACATTTGTTGATGATTAGTTTGTCATGAACCGCCCGCATCAAGTTCTCCAAGTGCAAGAATTTGATCATTTCCTCATTATTTCTTACTGCACATGCTCAGATCAACTGCGCATGTCCAGTTCTGTTTGTTCCGCCTATAGTCTGAGTGAGATTTCCTCTCCAGTACAGTCTAAACGATGCTCAACTATCACATATTTTGTATGTCCAGGAACAAAATACTACTACTACTCCAGATATGTGGAAGTACAGAAGCTAAGATCACCACATCTGTAAGTGTCATAGAGATGCTGAAATCCATGTTTGGATCCAGCTGTAGTGGTGAGTGACAATGGGCCACAGTAAACTTCAGGGGAGATGCGAGAATTCAATGAATCATATGACTTTAGTCATATTACAAGCAGTCTGCACTATCCTCAACATAATGGAGAAGCAGAGAGAGCAGTAAAGACAGTGAAAGAACTTCTGCATATCCCTACATGGCTCTACTCAGCTATACACTACCCTGGTGTGGACTAAATCCAGCTGAACTCTTTAATGGGACGCCACCTTCATACAGGTATGCCACAGCTTACTAAGCAGTTTGTACCCAACTACTCCGGATGACTTTCATACTACTGACAAGAAAATCAGAGTTTCCGAAACAGAGCTATGACAAGCGACGTCGTGTCAGTGAGCTCCCATAGTGCCAGACGGGTTGCCAATTTGAGTTGATAGTCAGGATGGGTAGGTCCCAGGCGAAATTACTCAGAGAGCAGTACCCCAATCATACTACGTGGAGACACACATGCATGGGGGAAGTTTGTCGAAATCTCCCACATCTGACTGATGATCCCAAAACATTGATTTGATCAGAGAACTCTACTTCAAGCCCCAATGTGATAGAGACTACCACAAACTGGTAACACAATTCGTCCACCTGACAGATTTTATCAGTGACAGGAGAGGGGAGATGTGGTGTACTGAGAGCATTGTTTGGTGTAATGCATTCATGTATGGACAATATGCATGCTAGGTAATGTAAGACCCATGTAGTAAATTGATTTGGTTGGGTCCTGCAAGCTACGATTAGTTGTGTTATTCGAGCTAAGGTGCCAGCGAAAACTCACTATTCTTACGTTGTTTTCGTTTTTCAAACTGTGAAAACTCTTTATTTCCTTCTTCTGGGAATCGTAGTCTTCTTTCATCCAGGAATAGAACCAGGAAACCATCTTGCTTCTCTCCGGTGGCTCTGTGAACTTCAAGTCACTGACCACTCTACGCAATGGCTTTAAGTTTTCTAAGGCAACAATGTAGTCCACCTATACAATAAAGTCAAAATACTTAATACATAGGAAAACAATATATAAAGTGTAAAAAACATTTCATTAAAATGTTAAAGGATGTAGGGATGGTAATGCCAAAAATTAAAGAAACAAGATTGTAATAACCCGAGTGGTGCACAGTGAACAACTGATTATGATATAACCATAGACGTATATAGTTTGGAGTTCAGAATTCACGCTACCACAAAGATGAATTACAATGCAACTTCTGTAAGTCATTGTAGCTGTGTATTTTACGTACTTTGAGTGTCTTAGCGGGTAAAGAATCACTCGTAGAGTACGTGTATGTGTCCAAAAGGGTTTGTAACTGCCGCGTTTGGGAGTTCTGAGCCATTCTATTTTGGAAAATGGGCGTGTCCTGTCGGCGCCATCCCTACATAGAGAGTCTACCGACTCTCTGATATTTACCTGGACTTTGATGTTGTTTAAGGTGGCATCACCCAGTATTTGATCAGTGATATTCACAGCAAAACCAAGCTGAATGGGAAAAGCAGGATATCAATTGAGTAAAATGTGTTAATGCATACAGCAGAAAATGGCTATCATTGCATACCTAAGCTCTATGTGAGATTCAATTATTTATCCGCAAACAGACATCCCATAAATATCACTATTACTATATCCAAAGACTTATTACCAAGTCATATCGAAAGAGTGATCACAGGCAACTGATCTACCACAAGACATCAAAATCTCTTACCAAGAAGTTATTAAACAAAACTGGCATAAGCACTATGAAAACAATGAAGAGGATGTAAGCCATGGGAGTGTACAGCAAGCCTCCTTCCAAAAACAGATCACCATAATCCAGTTCTCCAGTTGTCTGCACAATTACTCTTGCAATGGAAAGAGCAGGTGTAGAAAAGGTTTGAAGGATTCCACCTTCACCACCCTGTGATATGAATTATTGACAAGAAGTAAATTAACATCACTGAAGCTATGAATGAAGTTGTTGCTCTAGTACTGAGACATGCTGCTTTAACGGAAATAATTGTATAACTCACAAACACTGCAGCTCCATCACGAACAAACACCATGTAAAAAGGAATGGCAAAAGCAAGTGTTAGTAGAACAGGTAGATAGATCAACTCCATGAACTTGGAAACAATGAGAACTAGCAAATTGATATACACTCCCACAGACTTAGGTAACATTCTCAGATGTAGAACGAGGTTGATGTAGGCCAGACACACAGCCAGTGCCCCAATCTGCCACTGCCATGCTGGAGCACACCAGCAATCATTCCAGAACCCAAATACAAATATGATTGTCAGAGGAAATAAAGCAAATCGAATTACAGTTTCATCGTATTTCCCTGTCATGAGCAGGAGGAAGATCTCAAATACCATGAATGCAATTGACAACAGGATTAGTAGGACTGCTAATGCTATAAAAGAACTCCTCTTCATGCCATGAGGACCTGAATATATTCAAGAAGGAAGAGAAGAATTAAAATAAACACACACACACACACACACACACACAGACACACACACACACACACACACACACACACACACACACACACACACACACACACACACACACACACACACACACACACACACACACACACACACACACACACACACACACACACACACACACACACACACACACACACACACACACACACACACACACACACACACACACACACACACACACACACACACACACACACACACCTTTGCAATCTCCAGCTATATAAAGAGAAGATATGTGATAACCTACTGTGTGCAGTACATGTAAGATTCATGTATGCAAACCTTTGATTTCATATGTTGTATTACTGGGACCTGTAAAATAATGAACAGTAACTTAACACAAAAATATTACCATTACCATTCACCATTAGTCCATTCCATAACTGAATGACAACATCTAGCAGATATATGTATATCAGTTATGTATAAGAGAAAGTGACTGAATTGAAGGGCAAGAAGACAATATGGATGGAAGCCAGCTCAGGTCATACTCTACATATGGCCATCTCTACCCCTCAATGACTCACTAGGGATTGACAAAGGGGCAGTGCAGCAAAACATGAGCTGACACATGGAGTGTGCAAATGGAAATGGTAAATGGAAAAAAGGAACAAAAACAGACTAATAGTGAGGACTATTTGTAATAATTTTTTAGTATGTGTATTGTATATTATCTCACAGAACTCATCATCTGGGCCAGGTCGAGGCAGACTAATGGCAAAGCTTGTCAAGAAAATGAGGAACACCATATACAGAATTAAGTAGAAGATGAAGATGAGGAATGCTGTACTCCACCACTTGTGCTGGATGTAGCAAGAGATCAGTGGATGCTGAAGCAGATTCAGTCGCTTATGATTCACCTGAAAGATTCAAAGTTTTATAGTGATATAAAATAGTATCACAAACAAGAAACAGTCAGTGCACTTTTCGTACCATCAGTGTCAGAGGATGACAGGAAAAGGAAAATGTTTTGGGACGCCATTTTTGCTTATCAGTCCCTTGCTCTGTGGTAGTGCTAAAGCTCCCTTCATCTTTCGGATCAATGAGCCATTTAACATCATCACTTGATATTTTGTTGGAGGTTTGTGCATAGCTAGAAAGTGTAGTCATTGGAAACGAGTTGCCTGATAATTGGGCATTTGGCTGAGCATCATTAGCACCATCAGTATCCGCATCACTGTCACTACTGTAATCTTCAATGAACTCATAGTTATAAACAATTGTGTTGGGCATTTGCTCTGAATTAGTGGTCGGTGTTTCGGTAGACATTGTTAGAGCCTCTTCAGCAACCTCTACAATGAGAAAGACACACTGTATGCCTCTGAAGTGCACACAAGTAGATCTACATGTATTTGTTTTGTGTGAATTGCAGTGTCTCTCTTACATATTTCAACAACATTTGTACCTGGCATAGACTCTATAAGCATTCTCATTGGGGTCACTATATTTGTATTTCCTTCAGTTTGACTCATCCTCATCATATCTTTCCAATACTCATTATGCTTAACAATTGCAGTAGCAACCTCTCTGTATTATGAAATAAAACCATCATATCAAGTGATACACAAAGCAGTGACACTTAAATAGGCGTAGGAACCGCGGGGGCACTAGGGGCACGTGCCCCCGCACCCATGAAGGGCTGCCACGCCTTCTTATTAAACACGTTCGCATGCGCTCATTCGTTACATGTGAAAATGTCGAGCAGTGACAGTGGACCTGAACGTGTCAACAACAAGCACGCACTGCCTTGAGTGTTCTGAATCTCATTCCCGTCTTGTCAAACTCAGATGTAACAGCATCTAGCTCATCATCCAGTAGCCTCTCTTCTTAGGCATCTACGTCGAGAAGTACATTTCCTCACATTTTTGTGTTTTATCAAGATGAATGAATGGCCTTTATATTGACAGGTGTTTTTCTCCTCTCGTGATGTCAAGATACTTTATCACCGTTCCAACCACACGACTCAACCGTGATAAACAGCACAAGAAAGAAGCAAGGCAAGAAATATCGAACATTTTTTCCTAGTTGGTACACAAAATATCCTATTGTGCACTACCAGGAGCAAAGTCTATTGCACATACTGCAGGTACTGTAGTTAGAAAGGGTTGCTTTGTCTGGCCAAAAAAACAGAGGATAACTTCGTTGATTGTGGGTTTGACAGTTGGAAAAAAGCCCATGAAAGATTCTCTATGCATGCTCAATGTGGTACGTCTTCATTAGAAAGCTATCCTTAAAGTTGAGCAGTTAGAGAATGACAGTGTCCATGCACTCTTATGCAAACAAACAATGTCAGATCAAAAAGTTCACCGAGAGATGCTGCTGACGCAGTTATCAACGCTTAGGTACCGCTTCGACAAGGAATGGCCGTAGGGTCACCATGAAAATGAAGGTTATTTGACTCAGCTTTTGCTCCTGCGAAGTAAGGAGATCCCTTGGCTAAAGGTATGGCTGAAGGAAAAGAAGTATTGCTCCCCAGAAATTCAAAAGGAACAAATTTCTCTAATGGAGTTGTGTCTCTTAAGAGGTCTTCTATCTGAGATAAGAAAAGAACAGTACTTTTCCATCATTGCCCATGAGGCAACTGATGTTGGTCACAATGAACAACTTGTAGTTGTATCAGGTGGGTAGATGATGACTTCGAGATCCACGAAGACCCAATAGAACTTATCAATGTTCCACGAACCGATGCACATACTTTGACTATTTGTATTAGAGATTGTTTCTTGAGATGTTGTCTGCCTATATCCCAGTGCCGTGGCCAGGCATATGATGGAGCGGGGAACATGAGTGGGTATCGATCTGAATGGTGTGGCAGCTAGAATCCAAAACTATGTACCTGCAGCACTGTACGTACACTGTCTAGCCCATTGTACTAATTTGTGCCTGCAAACAATAGGGCGTCAGCCTGTGAGGGATACACTAGATCTTGTTATGGGTGTAGCTGACCTTATTAGATACTCTCCCAAAAGAACAACTTTGCTTGAAACTCTACAGACTCAACTTGCTCCAGGTTCCCCTTCATTAAAACCTCTATGTCCTACTAGGTGGACCTTCGCACCTCTGCACTACATTCGGTTTTGAGTAATTATTCAGTGTTGTGTGAAACACTGCAAAAAGTTAATGCTGAATGCAATGATGAGCATGGGCGTATGGCTGGTGGATATCTTGCTCAGATGGAAAGGTTTAGTACATACCTTGGTCTTAAAATGTCTCATTTAATATTTAGTTCTAGTGAACAGGTGTCCATAACATTACAAGGAAAAGACACAACTTTGCAAGAAGCTATAACAGCCGCAGATTTAGCAGTATGTTTTCTTGAACGGCAGAGAACTGATGACAAGTTCCAATCGTTCTATAAAGATGTAGTTAAATGTTCAAAAGATCTCACCGCATCACCTTGCCTTCCAAGGTACAGATGTCCACCGAAGCGCCTGGATGAGGTCAGCTCAACCAACCATGAATTTTCGTCCCCAGAATATTATTTCAGGCAACAGTATTTTGAGCCATTAGATTTGCTGGTTAATGAGCTGAAAAGGCGGTTCCAACAAAAGAGAGGTATGCCTCCTGCAGCTACTGCTGAGAAACTATTGCTAGATGCAGCAAATAGTAGATGTACCATGGTACTGATCTTCCAGAGGAACTATAAGTCTACAAAGATGACCTTGATATATCCCAACTAAAGTACCAACTCTCAATGCTTCCAGATATTATACGAGTAAGAAATGAAAAACTTCACAACACTCCACCAATTACAAAGGTAACCAATGTAAGAACAATTAATATGTTCAATAATGGGTGAGATTAAAATTTTCTACACTATTCCTGTCACCACCTCTACAGCTGAGAGGACATTTTCAGCACTTCAGAGATTAAAGACATACCTGAGAGTCACAATTAATCAGGCAAAGATTAAATCATGCAATGTCCCTTTATGTGCACAAAGAAAGAACAGATAGGATTAAATTGCAAACACATTTATAAACGTAAATGAAAGAAGAAAAAATTATTTTGGTCATGTCTAGTTGTTGTATCAATCTAATAATATGTTTTTAGCCATTATTGTGAAAATGCTCGTGTACTGATGTGTTGACATTGCTCTGTGACGACCAGTCACAGTGCCTTGTGCCGCCCCAACTGTAATCACTTTCCTACGCCTATGACTTATATACTGCAAGTGCACTGTGCACATACGTTTATAGAGGAATGAATATCATTTATGTACCTTGCATGTAAGTACCCGGATGTATGTGGAGCTATAGGGGTGTATGGCATATGATTACGTGCCCAACAACTCCTAGAATATCACACAGTACAGAAGTACTGTGTATATAGGGATGGCTATGGTTTCCCATTGGTTGTGCACATAAATAAATCTGAAATAGTTTTCTGAGTTCTAACTTGGTCAATGTGAACATGTGGTGATAAGGTAGCTCTGGTTTAAATTGGAGTACCACATAGTAAGTAATATGGCTGGGAGAAGTGATAAAATAGATTTCCAAATTCTTCTTCTTCTTCATGTTCAAGAGACATATCTCACTAACCACAGAGACATATCTCCCGAAAAGACATGAAACTTAGCAGACAATCCTGTGATCCCACGATCCTCGTCATATTGAAAACAATATACTTCATCATAGGCGGTGGAACCACCGGGGCACAGGGGGCACGTCCCCCCCTAAAATTATCGGCAAGCGGAGCGAGCACTACTAGTGGTGTGAATTTTCTAACGTACGAACAAACAATCTTGGCCAATGTATAATTGATGGACATGCATATGGTTCTGGAGTTCAGTAACTCAACAACTGAAGTACTGAAACTTTGTAGAGAAATGAACTCCTCTATAATACTAAATGTGAACACATTTATTGCATACACATTGCATGTAGCATCATGTAAACGTCTTGCATTTGGAACAACAACAAACAGCCTCACATATGTAACATACATAGACGTAGGGAGGGAGCATAGGGGGCTAACCACCCCCCCCCCCCTCCCCAGTAATTTGTGAAGTGGGCAGAGCCCCCTCCAATAACTTGCACAAAGTACGGTACACCAATGTCAATTACTACTATGCTGAAAGTGAACATTGTATTTTGTAAACAACAATAAACAGCAGAATGCCTGTGGCATATAATGTAATTACTACATAGCTATGTTACTGCTGGTGCAGTGACCTCGATTTCTAACTTCAAATTTAATAGCTATATGACTTTTCGTATTCACATAGGGTGAATATGTTCACTGAGTAATGTTAACCACCTAATTTTACAAAGTGTAAAAAACATTTCATTAAAATGTTAAAGGATGTAGGGATGGTAGTGCCCAAAATTAAAGAAACAAGATTGTAATAACCCGAGTGGTGCACAGTATTATGATATGACCATAGACGTATATAGTTCGGAGTTCAGAGTTCATGCTACCACAAAGATGAATTACAATTCATGTATGCAGATAAGGGATAATTGCATGCAACAATAACAACATGCGTAACCCCACGAAATAAAATGTAGGGCAGGATATTATGTAGACACTGTCTGATCTTGTCTCCTGTACTTTTTGGGCCAGCCCTATATTCAAATTTAGATTTACTTGTTGTAAGCACTGTCATTAACCCTCGGCGCGCATGCTAAGCGAGGGTTACTGTAGTTGGGTCTGTCGGTCTGTCGGTCGGTCGGTCTGTCTGTCTGTCCGTTAATCGAAATCTCACCTCAGGAGCCTCCGTTCGTCCTGAAAAGGATATCACGTACTCAACGGGCAACGAAAGTCAAAACATTTTGTGTGGATTTCTCTGAAGCCGCTCCGTTGCAGAGATACACCGCTTCCTGCATTGTATGTCTATTCGTGTAGTCGGCCATTTTGGAGGCCGCGCATGCGCATTATTAGCATTAATAGCGCGTGCGTTTTCACAGATTCGTGCACGCGTAGCGCCGAGGGTTCTGCACTTTAGAGTGCTTTCATTCCTATATGTATTTGTTATATCGAAGTAGCTTGTTACATTGTGTCGTTGCCTGGTAGAGTAACAGATCAAAGGCTAACCTGTGCCAACACATATGGCACACTTATTACATAACTAATTAACTAGGAGAATGCAAAGCATTTGTGGGTGAGTGCAATGAGCAGAGGAGGCAAGGCCGGCTACGTTTGCGCGTTGCATGGGGACGCATGCGCACTGACCAGTCGGTTGATGACATATAAACATACATACATAAATACATACATACATACATAATCGGCATTGAGTTCACTAGTACGGGCTCGCTGCGCTCGCCCAATTACATGAGGCTAGTAAGGGAGTGGTTAGTGGCTCGGAAACAAGAGAAATGGCAACAAATTTGGGCCCTCGGTACCACACAGAATATGTTGGTACAGTTATAATGGGCCTGCAGCCCTCGGGCATAACTCTGTCGACATATCCTGTGTGGCACAAAGACCCATGCAACAACTAATACTTGTCAAGCATACATACAATAAGAATTGGGCTGTTATTAGTGGAATAAAAGTCTATGGTGTGATTAACAAAACCACAGGCATTATTTATGTACATTAGATAAAGTCAGTCTACAGTTAAACAATTCAGCTTTGAATTACACACACAAACACAACTTCATAATGCTTACTCATGTCCAGCATCAATAGCTTCCATTAAACAGTTGTAGTCCCTCTTAGACCTCGGTCTGGCTTGGATATCCACTTTATACTCTTTGAATTTATCAAGGAGAAGAGTGACACATTTGGCATGACCATACATTGATGCCAACATCAGTGGAGAGTAGGGTTGATCCTCTACCTGAATTCCTTGTCTGATTTGGCATGCCTAAAAACATATACATTTTCAGTCAATCAGTAGACTCTCTATGTAGGGAAGTTATGGACAGCATTGTGATTAAATGGTGTGGAAGCCACAAATTAGATAATAACAGAAGGTAAAAATCTAGGTGAATGTTTATACATAGAGTATTGAGGCAGACCATCTTCCAGATAGAGAAATCTGGGTAGTTTGGCCATTTTATGTATTTTACTTACTTTGTGAGTCAGGCACAGAAACACTTGTTGGCAATGTTGCGTATTTATGGATCCAATGTTCGATACTTCTGACTCCTATTGTATGTTTAGGCTAATGGTATTATCCAAAATGGTCAGCTTCCAAACTATACATTACTGTAAAAATTATGGTACTTTTAACCTCTCTGTGGTTATCACCGTAAAATAGAAAGGTCATTTTAACCACTTAGTGGTTATCACAGTTGGAATACTACAGCCTACTGTATGATATATTTGTGGTCTAAATATAAACTTCATGAGAAAATACCTGCTAATATCATTTCATTGCGTATTGTTATAATGCCTTGGACTGTTACAATTTGACACCCCTGGGGTGTTTGTATGTAATGTTTTCTGGCACTACTTGAGGCAGTTATTTTCTAGATTGTGTGCAATTCTTTATCTACTTCATTTTCAATACACAAACGTTGTGGAATTTAGTTGTGAAAAATGAGTTGATTGTTTGTAATTCCTGACCTACTTCGTTGGCATTTCATTTTCAATACAGAAACCTTAGCTGTCAAACAAGTGGATTGCTTTTCAGATTAGCTATTCCCAAAATGGAACAACAAGAAAGGGATATACAAGCGCAGTTGGTAGTTTTAGCTGATGCACAGGAAAATCATTGCATACCTATCATCCTTCACACCTCATCTCAACATATGAATGATGGGCAGATGAAGTGACAGTCCCTCTACTATCCAGATAAAGTTGGATGGTTCATTACTTCCTTCCCATATGCATCTCATTACATATCATTAACACTAGGCGCGCATGTGCAGTGGTACTTGGGACATCAAATGTTCTGTTTGTTGAGGCACATTAAGGGAAAAGTTTCCTACTAATTTGCAACTGTGATAACCACAGAGTGGTTAAAATCACCTCTATATTTTGCAGTGTAGCATAAACACTGTCAGAGTCACCACATAGAAAGTCTGCATCCTAACACATTATGTGGATATATGTACCTGTTCTAGTCCCATTCCTTCAGGTGTAATTCCTTGTATAGTCAACAGATAGCTTACGATATCATGTTTTCCACTCTTTGCAGCACAGCACAGAGGGGTGTACCTACTACATCTGGAAAAAGAATACTGCATGTAAGTATGGGAAAATATTTAACAGAAACCACACCTAGTAATAGAAATAGTTCATTGTACTGGAGAGTCGATACACACTCTCCAATAAATATTCCAGCAGTGAAAAATATTACAAGAAAGGGATATACTAGTTCAATGCAAGCATTTTTGGCGAGTGGGAGATGTTTGTGTTACACACCATGCCTAGTTTTGTGCGCGGGGTTGAGACAGGCGAGTCCCTCGCTCTTCGGCTATCTCAGAGGCAAGACGCTGCCTCCTACGAGCTCTATTATTCGCTAACCTCTGCTCCCAACCCTCATAGCTTAGCGACCTCTCAGCATCCATAGCAAAAAGACATGTGCCTTTGCCAGAAAACGTTGATCTTTCAATGAGACGGCTCTGGCTTTATGTTTGTGCGTAGTGCGCAGGCAGTTATCCTAGCCTCGCAGGTCGCATATACAAGTACACACTTTATACATGGAACCAAATTGCATCATCCTATATATACAGATATATATATATGGAAATCTCGTGCCTGCAGTATCACTAGGTTGGCTCGCTCCGGCTCACCAATAAATTAGACAAGACAAACTAGATGATATCTTGCTTACTTTGTCACAGGAGAGACATATTTCGTGATAAAGTACTTGACAATATCAACAGTTCCATGCAAACAGGAATACAGCAGCAGTCGTGGACTCTCAGCCTCCCAAAATTTTTGCCACGCCTGCAGCTCATGATATTCAATCTGATGTTCATCCAAGTTTCCATCGTGTACTCTCTTCCTTCGCTCCTCTCGACGTTCTTGAAGTGCATTGAGAATGCTACACAGGTACAAGGTAATAGCAGATATAAAAAATTGTTCATAATAGCCTATTTGTTCACCGGTCATTCTTAAAAGAGCCTATTTCTATATATTGTACAATACTCTTAATAACACATTAAGTTACATACGCAAGGTTTCCCTTTTCGATGGCCAAATGGAGAGGAGTTTTCCTATTCTTGTTCTCCTTTGTAAGAATCTCAAAGCTAGGCACTGGATGCAATGTTGGAAAGACAGCCTACACAGTACAAATGAACAAATGCATACATTGTATGTACAATGTACATTACATCAGGTACTGTCAAGACAAGGAGGGCTCAAGCACCCAAGGGCCCGAGTGTTTTATATTGCATACTTGGTGTACAACAACTGCTATAAATATGATCATGCACTCAGCAACTATCAGTTAACATCGTAAGTACCTCCCAACCTTATTACTTTGCAGTGCACCCACTAAATGTAAATACATAGTGCATACATCTATGTCCTAACTTTAAAGACTGAAGCAATTCCTTCTAATGCAGCCAGATGAGCAATTGTGTTGCCATCATTGTCAAGGGAAAGTAGCAAGAGGTGTTCCATGTTTTTTTCATGCATTGCCTGCAAAATATACATTAAAAATTGTATTCAAGGGAGTATATTCTAGAATGACGTTGAGCAAACCTCAAAGTAAGCTCCAAATCCATGCTGCAGAGCCCATTGCCATAAGGAAAATCTTGGATCATCTGCCCCTTCCTCTGGATCACCAAACTTCTTCAGTATCTCCCTGACAATCTGCAGAATATCTCTACTCAACAGTAGGGGAAATAATAGCCTAAAAAAAGAGCTGCTTTTTAGTTAATATACCTGTCCATGCCTATTCATAGTTGCTAGCATAAGTGGTGTCATTGAAGTAGTGCTTTCAGCATTTATAGGTGCACCCCTGAGTGAGAAATGATAAACAATTGTTGATATGAAAGATATAAATCCTTACAGTTCAAGCAGAATGTGCACACTCTCACGGTCACCACTTTCTGCTGCCAAATGAAGAGCTGTTTTGTTGAAGTAATCACATTCATTCACCATATCAGGTTTTTTTGATAGCAAATATTTGATTGCTTCCTTGTGACCACTGAGTAGGAATGCATGGGCTACATTTTTGCCTTTTCGTTTGATCACATGTTGATTTGTCATTTGAAAAACATCTTTAGGCTCAAATAGACGATCAACAAATTTGTGAATTTTCTCTTCACTTTTCAGGTGCTCAAAAAGTAGCCACTTGATAAAGCTCACAGACCGATATTCAATGTACTCAGAAAACACTGGCTTTGTGTAGGGATCACCACCAAAGATTGGATCTACACCAGCCCTAACCAGATGTTGGGCAACATCGAGACGGCGAAGGCCGAAGGAGAGCTCAAATGCTGTTGTATTTTCACACATTCCAGCAGTCAATATTCGACTGAGGACTGCACCTTTCTCTATGAAGTACTGGACAATGCTGATGTCAAGCTGGTCTGGCTTGTTTCTGGACTTCTGAATAATGAAGTATGCCATCATCTGAATGAGAGGAGTGCCACTTTCATAATTTTTCATATCCACATCTGTACAGTCAGACATGGATTGTTAATCTGACGTACATTATTCTTTCCCAACATGCATACAACATTGACCTTAGCCATGTACCCAGACCACAAGGGGCACATATACATGCCACAATACGAGGTGTCTTCCTTTACATCATGCCTCGTAAAGGGAAGGCCCAGATCTTGGACATACATGTAAAACATAATTACTTACTTGCACCCTTCTCAATCAAGTGATCCATCATTTCCTTATGGCCATAGTAGCCAGCATAGGCAAGTAGTGTCATTGGATGACGATCATATTCACTGGTCTCATCAACACCCGGCACCATATGACAGACATCAAGGTAGTGCTCACGAGGTACTTCAGGGATGTGTGTCTTCATTGACTGAACAGCTTTCTTGAGATTATCCAGACTACCATCTTGAATGGCCTAAAATAATATCAAATGGTACGTAAGATCATCACACATGAAAAATGTGTACTTGTATTATCCGATTGACTAACTTATGTGCACAAATGCGTATATATACCCTTTAAGTATACTCTCATATATTAGTGGCATAGGAAGATGATTAACTATAGGGGGGCTGAATATTGAATGTGCGCACGCTTACTCTGCTTACATAGAATATAGAATTTGCGTATGTGAATACATGCCATGTAAGTGCTCCTTGCATCTCGAATTTAGACGTAGCTAAGCGTGGAATCGATATATATCAGAGAAGAGAGGGCCTAGTCATAGAGTCGGTAGACTCTATATGTAGGGATGGCGCAGACACGCCCATTAGCCCCATACAAAAGTAAAGGCTGAGAACTCTCGAACGCAGATGTTATAGGCCTTTTCAGACATACAACCTGCTCTGCGAGTGCTTCTATACACTATAATACTCTCAAACTCCGTAAAACACACAGCTACGGTGATTCTCGGAAAATTGTAAAAACGCTGATTGTTCATCATCTCTTCTTTCTTCTTCAGTTCAAACGGCCTACCGCGAAACTGGGGTTAGTAATCGCTATATTTCTTTTACGAAAATCATTTATACTGGAGCGTACATGATCCTTGATGCACAAAATCTTCATACCTTCTCCCAAAGCCCGTCAAACTCCAGGTTTGCAAGCTTAGAAGCGTTAGTTTAGACGCCATTTTTTGTTTGCTCACGTGCCGAAGACGTGAAGTTAGAAGTTTGGTCGTGGTTGTGGTTCGTCGCGCTGTTTGGCTACCAGCGTTGCTCCTTTGTGTCCGTTTCTTTGAACGACTACCTGTTGCAGGCAACTGGACCCACAGTTGTACTAAGTAGGCAATATTCGAACAAGACAGGATATAGGAGTCTTGCTGGCTATCCTCATAGGTATGCAAGGGAAGTAGAACTCTGCACGAAAGTCAGTAGGTTTATACGTGTTGCTACACACAGTAAAAAACAGTGAAACAAGTGTAAAAACATTTTCACTAAAATGTTGAAGGATGTAGGGATGGAACTCCTACATCCTTCAACATTTTAGTGAAAATGTTTTTACACTTGTATCATATAAACTCATTGCTATGTCTTTCTATTCAAAAGATACATCATGAGCTTTCCGTAGCCATAGTATATTCAACAAAGATATCTAACACAGTTAAGCAAGTTTCAATTCGTAGATCTTCATCAGTTGGAATAAATACTATGCAAGCTCTATATAAACCAGTTGATGAAGTCATGAAGGAGACAGACAGAAGAAAGATATTTACACAGTCAAGAGACATGAATGTTACAAACACAGGCCCTCTAAAATATAACATAACATACAAGTACACATGAACTACACATGACAACAAGAAAATCATCAACAGATATAGACAAGTTGACTACACATCAAGATGTTGCCTCCCTAAGAGATGATAGGAATTGTTTCCATATAGGGTTTAGATATAGTCCACAATCCAGGTTCATTGTGTGGCTATGGAAAGCTTACACCCACATCCCCCTCCCCTTGGTTCCTACACCACTGTGTACTATATGTGTATTAGCTATATACATTCCAGCACCTGAGGGCAACATGGGGTGATTTAATTGCAACATTGCTATGTAGTTATCAGAGAGTTTACATAGGTTGTCAATTTACATTGTGTAGTCTATGCAGCTGAAAGGTTCACCTATCCTGTTCAGTATAGCCCTTACCACATGTACACTGTTGGGGTTATTAGCTTATGTAAACAACTACTATGACCACATAGCAAAGAGCCATAAGGTCATGCCCAGATTTTCAGCTCCTAGGCCTTCCCTGTTGAATGTTAAGTAGCTATATGCATGTAGAAGTTGAAAACCTTCCCCAAGTTATAATACATATACCTGGGATTGTTTGACTATCAGCACTCAGCAGCATATCATTGGTATACGTTACATATTTGTCAATTTTAGATGTGAGCTACAGGCATAAAAAGATGAGGCAAATGGCATTAATTCTGGAACTCAGTCATGTGTCAGACTAACACAGCAACACTCCTATTTCTTCAATAGGGAAATAGGAAGACTAGTAATCCAAGGTGGCACCAGTTGTGGCAGCAATAAGTGGTCCAGCCAGACCAGTTTACAGGATAGGACACCTAGTTTTGTCAAGACAAACGCTTCAGATTCAAACAAACAGTTATTTAACAAGGTGTAAAAGTGGGCGCAGTCGGAGACCGGAAGTGGTTTCAGTATGCTTTGGGCCTCCTACCGACTCACTCCATCAATATCCCTGTCAAAAACGAAGCAAGACAGTGTAAGCTGGAAGTGAAAAATGGCACAAAGATGGCTGACTAATATGTAGTGCTTCGTGTTCCGTATCAATATTTTTGTAGAAAATAGCCCCATTGTATGTAAATAGCTGTATGTAATTAGCTTTCAGATAGGTCAGTTTCTGTTTTTTTGCAGTGCATACACAATGTCCAGGTACTGCTATTATAATCTCTGGATGTCAAGATCTCAGTTGGGTACTTTAGCAACGTTCTAGGTGTAGTACAAACACTGTGTAATTTTTTTGCATTGCAAGTTAATTAACTAACCTTAAGAGCACTTTGGAAGCTAGCGGGGTATATAGTTTGTTGGGCAATCGGACAGGTACACGACTCTTTCTTTCAAGATAGTGTCTGTCTCCACATCAGAACTAATGAGCCCCATTGTGGTAGTTAACACGACAGGCAATTTACTGTATTCAGGAATGCAATGACTGATTTCTACATATTCGTCATGGCTTTATGAGAATTTTGGCAGAAGTACGCATATATAATGTGTATGCGGAATTAATGTGGTGTGAGAGCAGACAGTTATTATGAATGGTACACTAAATCTAGGTATCTGGCTATTTTGTAATACAGGAACGAATGCTATTGTAGTGGGCCCAAAAGCTAGACAGAAGAGTTCATACGAAGAGTGCATATGTGTCGGTGCAAGTGTGATAACTTCAAAGAGAAGAATTGAATTACTCTATCAGTGTCCTCTATTTGTGTAGGAGTCTACACTCCGATCCCATCTAAAGGTCATCATACTGTAACATGAGAAGGAATATGGTAAGGTATGTTAGTTATGGATAGTGCAAAATAAAAGCTTACGTGACAGTTCCAGACCATTTCCTTATACTACTTAGAGTACTACCTTCAGATGGTTTACACATTTCCTCATTCCTTCAGAACCCATAGCAAGCAGGTGTAGTGATGTAGAATCAATGCATCAGCACCACTTAGTGATTGTTACCTTTATTATAATATTATGACCACTCCCTCCCTCCTTCCTCCCATATGTACAATATATAGAGAGAGAGACCTTATACACCTAAATAACTGCATAAGCTATATAATACTAATGGCTTACAGATAAGTACAGGATATAACACAGGATGGTAAGTTGAATAGGTGGGGGGACATACTTAATAAGGTACAACAACACTTAACACACTTTTCAGTCAGTATGCACTCCTACATACATACAGGTAATGTCCAGAGAAGTAGGGGGGTCAAAGGAAGTATCTACAGTAACCATGTTTACAGTGTGCAATAAAACATGTCCCTTCTTCGACCCATAGCTCCGGCTATATGACTCTCTGGCAACCTTAACCTTAAGAGCACTTTGGAAGCTAGCATGGTAGTTTGTTGGGCAATCGGACAGGTACACGGCTCTTTCTTTCAAGATAGTGTCAGTCTCCACATTAGAGTTAACATGACAGGCTGTTTACCATATTCACGAATGCAATGACTGATTTCTACATATATATTCGTCATGGCTTTATGAGAGTTTTGGCAGAAGTACGCATATATAATACGTACACGGAATTAATGTGGTGCAAGAGCAGACAGTTATTATGATGGTACAATAATCTAGGTATCATGTGTGACTACTGACTATTTTGTAATACAGGAACGAATGCTATTGTAGTGGGCACAACATCTAGGCAGAAGAGTTCATATGAAGAGTGCATGTGTGTTGGTGCAAGTGTGATAACTTCAAAGAGAAGAATTGAACTACTCTATTATGTCAGTGTCCTCTATTGTGTAGGAGTCTACACTTGGATCGTATCCAAAGGTCATCATACTGTAACATGTAAAGGAATATGGTAAGGTATGTTAGTTATGGATAGTGCAAAATAAAGAGCTTATGTGACAGTTCCAGACCATTTCCTTATACTACTTAGAGTACTACCTTCAGATGGTTTACACATTTCCTTCATTCCTTCAGAAGCCATATCAAGCAGGTGTAGTGATGTAGAATCAATGCATCAGCACCACTTAGTGATTGTTACGTTTATTATAATATTATGACCACTCCCTCCCTCCTTCCTCCCATATGTACAATATATAAGAGGAAGAGAGAGAGACCTTACACATCTAAATAACTGCATAAGATAATACTAATAAGGAACAGATAAGTAGAGGATATAACACAGGAGGGTAAGTTGAATAGGTGGGGTGACAATCTACTTAATAAGGTACAAGAATACTTAACGCACTTTTCAGTCAGTATGCACTCCTACATACATACAGGTAATGTCCAGAGAAGTAGGGGGGTCAAAGGAAGTATATACAGTAACAGTGTGCAAAAGCATTATTAACCCTCGGCGTGCATGTGCAGCGAGGGTTACTGTAGTTGGGTCTGTGTGTCTATGTGTCTGTTAGGTCACATCTCATCTCTGGAGTGTCTGTTTGTCCTGAAAACACTGTTACGTACTCAGCAGACAACGGAGGTCAAATATTTTGTGAGGATTGTTCTGAAACCACTCAGTTGCAGAGATACACCGCTTCCTGCATTGTAGGATACTGAAGCAACATTCCACCCACTTTGTCGAAGGCAGAGCCTTCCAAGGGTCCTAAAATGGCTAACACAATAGGCTAAACTCTACCTGGAATACGACTCAATGTAAGGTAGCAAGCTTCTTTCTGTTCAGTCTCTGTCTTTTGCCTAAAGTCTTCCGTATACTTCCCGTTAACGTAATTAGAATGGTAATAGATCTAACGCGTGCACTTTCAAGGATTCGTGCACACGGGTATGCTGAGAGTTCTGCACTTTAGTGCATTCATTCCCCAATAACACATGTCCCTTCCTTGACCCATAGCTCCGGCTATATGACTCTCTGGCATGAGTGTCAATATTAGCAATATTTGGTCCACCTACCAAAATGCATACAATATACTAATGATATGGTATGTTGGTACAACTGTCATGGCTATGTATAAACAAGGTTTTCAAGGCTACTATCTTACACAATTAAAATTGCAGCCTGGGAGTACGCCTTGAGGCATTACGCTTTTTTAAATACCATTATGTTATTTTTGTATATTGTGATTATTTTGCTTACGCATTGTGCCCATATTATTGTGCCTATTACGTACCACTCCATATACATTGTGGTGTTCTGTTTTTAAACATTTTTACTGCTCCGAAAGCCACATAATTATAATACATCTAATGTTTATTACTTAACAACATTACTGATGCTGAACACTCTCTGCTGCAGCAAATGATGCCTGCACACTCAGTAGAGTGCATGCATGCACAAATATTATTGTCGTACTTTTTTATGCTTTACTTTTTTGCCTATTATGCTGGAATAATGCTTTATGCTCTTGAAATGCCTATTATGCTCAAAATTATGCTAGCATATGCCAATGCTGGGAGCTGTGCTTATTAATAATTATTAGCATGATACTTATACGTATGTAGTCCAGGCATTGTATCTGTCTGACATTGTACATATATACCTACATATCAGAGGAGGTTGGAAGCGCAATAATTACGTAATGCACATACACCAATGACAGGTAAAGGCTCGCTTCTAGCTTTCCCTAGTAAGCTGAAAGCTTTATTAGTCTTAGTAGTGGTTCATACTGTCGAAGTAGTTCATGACAAGGGTTTCAAGTGATTGTTACTGTTCTGTAGAGAGAAGCACAAGCAACTTTCTCGTTTACAAAATCTGAGGGGCGGACGGACGTGGACTCAGCGCAAATGTTTTTTTCTTGCTGTTTTAGCCACTTGCTTCAAGTCTAAGAGCTCAATTCTGCGAAGTTCTTCAGCTATAGTCTCCATCCAATGTGAATGGCAAACTCCATGTATATATAAATTCAAACCACACCCACATCTCGTGATCGCTAATTACACATTTTCAACCTCACATATACTGTGCCTTGCAAGATGGTTGTCAAGTGCACTGGAGTTGTATATAGGTGAACACAAACTTAATTTTACATACGTGGCCACATGCCACTTGAGAGGCTGTCTACATCTCCCCCGCCTACTTCTCTTATACACTGGCAAGCAACCTGCAACATACAGTATACAGTATGTTGCAGGTTGCTTGTCAGAAGTAGGTGGGAAGTAGACAGCCTCTCAAGTGGCATGTGGCCACCTATGTAAACTTATACAATGCACTCAGTTATAAGTTTATGACTAAGTTTATCACATAGTCGCCTACAACTCCAATGCACTTGACAACTATCTTGCAAGGCACGGTACACCCCTACCTAGAGAATACCTAAATGAAGCACTCAAACCACCTAGACCTCTCATAAACATCATTCCTCTCCCCCAAAAGTGAACTTTTGTTGTTGCAATGCCTATAGACACAAATAACACAGTGTACCTCAACTGCGCTAGCGAAACTAGCGCAGTAGCCAGCTGGAAGAGTAGGATCTGACAGGTACAGTACTGTCTCCTCCCAGTACTCTTCCTTTTCAGCGTCGGAAACAATCAGAGGATCCATATTCCATAAGTACTTGTGCACCCGGTTCGTCACAGTCCAATACTGGGAAAATAGGGGCAATGGACAGTTTTAACCTGGTTATACAAACGTCATTTACCGCTTGAACGCTTACTAATAATTACGCGCATGCGCGAACGGTAGAACCTGGCCACATATTTTCACGGGGTGTGGCCTGGAAACGAGGCTATATAGCAGCGAACCTACTTAGTCGTTCAGCTGCAGTGGCTTAACCACAGCGAAGGGGCGAAAGGAATGCGCATGCGTATTAATGCCTCTCTCTCTCACTAACAATAGCTCCCCTAAATGTGGAAATTGGTGTGATGGTAAAGCGTAATGATCAACATTGTGATAAAATCTATGTAAACTATGTAAATTGTACAAAATAGCCTCAGGCAAGCATTACTGTATCTCACTAACAATAGCTCCCCAAATTGGTGTGATGATAAAGCTTAATACACTAATAATCAATATTGTGATAAAATCTCAGTAAACCATGTAAATCTTGTACAAAATAGCCTCAGGCAAGTATTACTGTATCTCACTAACAATAGCTCTGCTAAATATGGAAATTGGTGTGATGGTAAAGCTTTACCCCAATGATCAATGTTTCGATAAGATCTCTGTAAACAATGTAAATCTTGTAATATAACAACAAATAGCCTCAGGCAAGCGTTACTGTATCTTACTAACAAAAGCTTCACTAAATTTGAATTATTGGCAGGTACATAGTACTGGCAGTTACACAGAGCCTATAACTCTTCATGCACATGCTATTATCTGTACTTCTAATTCAGTTTAAGTGATGTACAATGCATTAGCTAATACGTTTGTAACCAAGTAAAATGCAAAATAGCGAAATGAATGTACCTAGGTCCAGGAAAAAACGACAGGAGACAAGTAAATAAAAAATTTAGGATATTTGAAAGGAAATATAGGGATTGCATAAAAAGGAAAGGAGATAAGATTGGGACACAGACAAGTTATGATGTATCGACGTACCCATAATGTTACGTTGATATATCATAACATGTCTGTGTCCCAATCTTGTCTCCTTTCCTTTTTATGCAATCCCTATATTTCCTTTCAAATTTCCTAAATTTTTTATTTACTTGTCAGTGTAGGTTCAAGTGAGAGAATATTATCCTCCTAGGAGTTATCCCTGGTCCATCTGAGCCACCAAGAGATATAATTCAATGGACAAAAATCTAAATGTCCTACTGTAGGACTTCAGTAGAAAATGTTGGTGAAATATGTTCTGTTAGCTACGTGTTCTCATCTACAGAATATTACACATTTCCTGTGTCCACTAGAGGATAGGGCTAAATGCTAGGTAGAGGACTTGTACATAAAGTACATGTTAGATAGCATGCCCTACTGGATGATCTGATGACATGTTACTCTCCCCCAAACTGATGATATGTCATCTAGCATGTCCTACTCTAATCAAATCATGACTTCCCATTTCAAGTGGAAAAAATGTTGTGTATATACGCGCAAAAAATTATTGAAATTGCAAATTACATAACTGTTATCACAAAGCACATCACACACAATAATGTGGGCAATGCAGATATATAAGGTAAAATAAACAAGGCCATATTATACATACATGGTATATGTTAACCTAAACAAAATGTCATAAACTGGAGCACAAGCAAGTTCTTAGACACACTGTTGCACATAGCAAAAAGCCATGATGGAAAGGGATGACCTTCAGAACCATGACTGGGCCTCACTCGTGTTGATGTTGCACTTCCCATGCGACGTTCTTCTTTCCTCTGCCTCTTAGCATGTGGTGATCATTTTTTGTTTGCTTTCCTATCCAATAAATGAAGAAACGATGTGACTCGGTCAGACCGCCATGATAAAGGTTGAACTGTAATTATATCATCATTGTCACTCTCTTCACTGCTCATGAAATCAAGAGAGAACACTTTCTTCCATTTTTCACGATCCCTTTCAGAGTAAGACAGCTTATTGAAGATTAGCTGTCTCTCTTGCAGTTTCTAATAAAAGAGCAGGCAGAAAATTGTGAGTGGAATGTTCCCATATTAGAAAGTCATGTAATCATGTAATGTAATATATTTAAGTACCTGTAGTTGTATACATTTAAGATGGCTTGGAGGAAACATTTGTGCATACAGATGTTTTAGTGCTGTGTGGAGTTGAAACGTTGAAGCCTCCTTCAGATATTGATGTAATATCTTCATTCTTGAAATATCAAACCTGTAATATTTGTTCAAAAGTAGTTGGGGGACACAAGAGTCGCTCATCATCATCGTCCATTGTGATGGTTCATTGGGATAAAGAGTATTTTGGACCTTCACCTGTCTAATTTTGAGATTCGGCCAGCTCTAATTCAACATTTTGCTAAACACTCTATTAAAATTAAAGAAGAACACTCATCTCATTTTTAGCTTCCCTTTCATGGTACAAACATCATCCTGATACAGATATGTATGGAAAACCAATTTCGGTATGGGAGAATGATATATTTGAGCCTGAAGGATTGCACAGTGTTATCCCCATACAGTTCATTGTAAGCAGAACTATTAGTCTAGTTGAAAACATCAACCAATATGGCCCAAGTGTTTTACTTACTGTACCATGTGTTGACTTTTAAAACAATAATGTGCTCTGCATGGCTAACTTCAGTCTGTTGTAAACTTGCGTTTGTCATTCTTTTTGTCAATGTTAATAACTGAAGATAAACTGATCATGATGACATGAGTATCATATAATATAAATGTTTTTAATTTTGGTGTTGACTTACACAGGCCGAAGAAACCAAGAGGGAATGAGAAAGACAAACCTCCGTCCGGAGTCGAACCCAGGTCTAATGACCAGCAAACCAGCACATTTGACTAAGATGTCCGTGACCGTTTGGAAGTGATATTCAAGCAGCTCGGACTCCCTGGAAAAGCTACAGCTGTCTGATTTAAGAGGTGGAACGTGGAAAACCAGGATTTATAAATGTATATACGGCTTATGAAGCTCTCATACCACTGCTAGACGGAACAGGGGTTAAGTCAAACGCAGATACTTACGGCGAAATCGAATAAGTAGGTAACTTTGGAGGCCGTTTGCATCAAAACGCGAGCGTATGTACATACAAGGTTTTTTCAGCTAGATAGAACAGAACTGGGAGTTTCTTAAACTTTACTTTCCCGGGGTGACAACCCCCCTAAGTTTGGAGTTATGAAGCTTTGAAAGTAGTGAAAATTGGGTAAAGGCAGTGTATTTGAGGCTTCGTTGCCATGCAAAGGGATTGCATGTGGCTGATAATTGATGGTCATTACAGAGCACTGTCATAGAGCTGTATGATGGGATTGGCTACCAGAAGTGTGGTGACAACTGCCCCAGAGTTTGTATGGTGAGGCTCAGAATACTTGTATTTTATACTGAGGAAGTCTTCCAAACACGCTGCAGTCGCTCACAAACACTGACAGAATTAAAAATTTACCCGCGCTTTTGATTCGAGCGCACGCGCACGTACGCAAGCGCATATCACTTCTAATTACAAGTAAAATTAATAAGTAATTTGACTGATTAGGATACACTTAAATGAGGCTGCAGTTCAATTTTGTCTATGCCATGTACAGTCATGTATAATATGTGTTGATGTCAGCTCCAGTGTGTCTAGCCTAACTGCATGTCCATGTACATAAATGTACATGCATGGGCAAGTAATGTTTGTATGTTGTACAATTAAGTGTATGGCATGGTTATGCGGTGCCTAGCTGACTCTCTGTACAATTATGCATAGATTGTGTGTACAGTATTACCGTTTCGTAAAAGTTCTGCATTTCAACATGTATATACAGTGTGTGTCTATTATGCAGTGATTACAATTTTCTGTTGGAAGATACATCAGAAAGTATATGTTGATTGAGGTATAATATGCTTGTACACATGATTAATGTATCTGATGATAAGGTAAGTCTGCTTGTCAAGTTTGAGTACACAATTCTGACATCAGATATCTCACCTAGTGTAGTTAATGAAGGGGAAATGATTGATCTGCCAAACCTAAACCCCTGAAACTGACTTATTCACAAAATCTAAATCTGGATTAGTGTATCTCATGATAAGTTAAGTCTGCCTGTCAAATTTGAGAGCACATTTCAAAAGTATGAGTCCATCCCACCTAGTAATGTATGATATCTCACCTAGTGTAGCTAACGAAGGGGAAATGATTGATCTGCCAAATCTAAACCTATGAAACTGACTTATTCACAAAATCTAAATCTGGATTAGTGTATCTGATGATAGGTTAAGTCTGCCTGTCAAGTTTGAGAGCACATTTCAGAAGTATGGGTCCATCCCACCTAGTAATATGTATGAGATCTCACCTAGTGTAGCTAACGAAGGGGAAATGATTGATCTGCCAAACCTAAACCCCTGAAACTGACTTATTCACAAAATCTAAATCTGGATTAGTGTATCTCATGATAAGTTAAGTCTGCCTGTCAAGTTTGAGAGCACATTTCAAAAGTATGAGTCCATCCCACCTAGTAATGTATGAGATCTCACCTACTTATTCACAAAATCTAAATCAGTATCATCATGATAGGTAAGTAACTTAATTTTACGAAATGGAAATACTGTACATGCAATCCTTGCATAATTTTACAGTGCTAGGCTAACTATGCTGTACACATGTATGAATGCATGTACAACAAAACATTTACTTGTTTATGTTCATTCATATACATGGACATGGAGTAGGCTAGACATGCTGGAGCTGGCATGAACATGTACATTACATGACTGTACATACATAGATATGATTGTGTACAAAATAACGCGTGCATGCAAGCATACATGACTCCCCTTCAGAAATGTATTGGAAATGTGTTTGGAACTCAAAAAGGATCTTAGCTTATTTCTGGGCATGATGTGTGACCTTGTGACTGAAGCAGTGTATATGACTACAACTCTCACTGTGCACACAGATAGGTGCATTTGTGCCACGTACAAATCTTGTCTTGGTTGTTCCCTTATTTACTTGTAATTTGCGATTATGCGTTTGCGCATTGCGTGCGCTCGCATGAAACATCTCTTCCTATTGAAAAGTCAGTGAAATGTCTTGGTGTTATGTGGGACAACTCAACCTCAAGCAAGGCATGTGTAAATGAGCGAATACAAAAAGCCAGAGCTGCATTTTTTGCTAACGGTCAACTGGGCGCTTTCCAGGGACTACTCAACCCATTATCATCTCGTAGCATCATTGAAAGCTGCATAATTCCAATTCTGTTATATGGTTCTGAAAACTGGGTGCTTAACTATTCACTGTTGGAGGCACTTGAATCTTTCCAAGCTGAACTTGGACGACGTGTACTGAAGCTCCCCAAATTTACTTCCAATACGAAGGGGATCACCCCTGCTTGTGCTAAACTGGCCAACTGTGTGTGCCAGAGTTCTTATGCAATAAATTGTCATATCTGTCTCGTGTCTGCAATGGAGATTCAACATCACTCAGAACCCAAGTTTTTAGATCTACTGCTACATCTGATGCGACCTCCATGAATATTGTCAGACAGTGTCACTTCCTTGACTCAGTTCTGGGATCTGAATTCACAGATGAGGTTTTGAATGAACCCAACCTCTGTTTGAGAAATCTAAAGAAACGTGTCATAGATGCAGACCGCAATTCCCATCCTTCTCTTCTCTATATACTCCGTGTTGCAAAAGAAAACCTATGGCTAAAGTTCTGGGATGTGGCCCTTGAACATGGCCTGGATGGATCGAAATCGTCAATGGCCCTTCTAAAAGTCCTTAGCCTGACTCTCTTTAGGGATCGACAGTGTCCAGTGTCCAACTGTGCGCACACTGTTCCACAAGATTCTCCACTTTGTGAGCACTGGTTTGAGTGCCACACTGATGTCCACCCAAGTGTTACCCCTGCTTTTGTGACTGACAACATCATTTCATCTACATCAAACCCTGAACACTTTCTGACCCTCATACCACTTGGTCTGTCACTTCTAAAAGTTTTACCATTTTAAGTAAATAAAACTTTGTGTGCATTTTATTTTTTGTGTTTATAGAGTCACCACTCTTCCCTGTTGGGGTAATAATGATATTTTGGGCTTTGGACTTGGAATCAAAAGCGCGGGTAAATTTATCATTCTGTCAGTGTTTGTGAGTGACTGCAGCGTGTTTTGGAAGACTTCCTCAGCAATTATTTACTGTGAAAACCTCTCTTCAAGTCTCCCTCGTTTCACTCCGTTTCCTCTCGGACCAAGGACTTCCAACTCAATTAGTTTCTAGTTTTTCGAACCTCGATCGGATCGCCAGACTTCATCGCCACAGCTCGGAACGTCAGTCTCCCTCCGTCGTCACACAGACCCTCTCTTCCTTCGTCACACCTCAGATTGCCCGTCTGAGGCCGTCTCCCTCCGTCGTCCGTATACCTCGGATCGCTAGACCCTATCCACTCCCTCCATTGTCACACCTCGGATCGTGAGACCCTATCCACTCCCTCCATTGTCACACCTCGGATCGCTAGACCCTATCCACTCCCTCCATTGTCACACCTCGGATCGTGAGACCCTATCCACTCCCTCCATTGTCACACCTCGGATCGCTAGACCCTATCCACTCCCTCCATTGTCACACCTCGGATCGTGAGACCCTATCCACTCCCTCCATTGTCACACCTCGGATCGTGAGACCCTCTCTACTCCCTCTATTGTCACACCTCGGATCGTGAGACCCTCTCTACTACCTCCATTGTCACACCTCGGATCGTGAGACCCTCTCTACTACTTCCATTGTCACATCTCGATCGTGAGACCCTCTCTACTACCTCCATTGTCACACCTCGGATCGTGAGACCCTCTCTACTACCTCCATTGTCACACCTCGGATCGTGAGACCCTCTCTACTACCTCCATTGTCACACCTCGGATCGTGAGACCCTCTCTACTACCTCCATTGTCACACCTCGGATCGCAAGACCCTCTCTACTACATCCATTGTCACACCTCGGATCGTGAGACCCTCTCTACTACCTCCATTGTCACACCTCGGATCGTGAGACCCTCTCTACTACCTCCATTGTCACACCTCGGATCGCAAGACCCTCTCTCCTTCTATCGTCACATCTCGCGGTAGTGAGGCCCTCTTGCCTTCCTTCGTCGTGACACAGACCGTCCCTTCCCCTTTTTTCGTCAAACCTCGGATCGCGAGACCCTCTCGTCTCCCTCCAGCTCCGTTGCAGATCTCGTAAGTTAATTTTACACCTTCGTACACTTATTATTATTCATGAAACAAATGAATAAGAATTTCAAAACTATATATACCCACGAGTGAGCATGATTGTTTATGTGTTCATATATTTTGTTTGTTTCCAGTACCCAAGATGGCCTTAACCTCAAACTGGTGGTCCTTGACACAATGGGAAGATGGACGGATCCAGCTACTGAAGAGTGGGGAATTTGTTGACAGTGGCGGATCTAGGATTTTGCAAAGGGGGTAGCATGTCGCGCGAGTTTTAAGGCCACACCCACTTTCACAATGCACGCGCGCGAATGACGACCTGCGGAGTTACGTCCGCGTGCGTACACGTACCCTTGTCACACAGTACAGGTGCATAATTTTTGCTAGGGAAATCCCTTAAATACTAATAATCGCTGCGCAGGCGTTTTGCTAACGCACGCTCGAACGCAAACTAGCACGAAATCGACAGTAAGTCAGCTGCGCGCGTGTGAGCTATAATACAAAAGGGGGTTTCAGTGGAAACCTTGAACCCCCCCCCTAGATCCGCCACTGGTTGACTATGGCCATGTGACATCAGTTCAGAACACCTTGAAACATAACAAGAGTATTTTATGTGTAAGTTTTTACCTCAGCCCGTGTCTCCTGCTTCAATATTGAACCCAGCATTCATATGCATACAGGGATCCTAAATTACTTACCTATAGGCATACATGCTACGAGCATACATATGCAGTGTCAATAATTATATATAGCTGTATATTTGACACAGCTTATATAATCTCACTTTAAGTTCGTTACTTGTTAGGCACCACACACAGTATTTTTAATAGCCTGTTTTATAAAAAAATATAGATCAATTTTATTGGAGGAAAAGCCAGGGGATTCAACATGAAGTCATTCAACTTCACTGCCTCCAGACTGTCAAAGTTCTTTTATAGCAAAGAAGTGAACAACAGTGAGGAATTTGTGAGAGTCTGGAACAGACATGTTCTCCCTCTCATGGATCAGAGCACTGGCATCATTACCACTCTCATTGGGGACCCAAATGACAGCTCCTTGTTCTCTGAAACAAATCCCGAAACACCAGGAACTTCAGGACCCACCACTCCTCTTTTATCAAGGTTATAATCAGCATTAAACAGTATAGCTTTAGATGTAGAACTGTTTTTACAGTGACGTATTTGTTAGTATGCCATTGGACTAACTCAGGATTTTATACACTAAAACAGGAGAAAGAGACCATTGGCAGAGAAGAATACACCAATCAGGCCAATGAAAGTGACCAAGAAATCTTTGACAGTTTTGTCACAGAAGGACAAAGATGACGAGCGAAAGCTAGAGGATGCAATCTCTCGTGCTTTTATAGGTATAACTTTGTACATACTACATACACAGTGTATATATAGATTCATACTGTACTGTACATACATACATGTATACATATGGATTCATACTGTATATACATACGTACATGTATGAGATTATCTTCTTATACATTGTATGTAGGATACTACTCCTTGCCAGTGAACTGTCTTGTGGAGCCACGGAGCAGCAGGCTATTAAGACCTGCAAAGGAGTCTCGAATTGAGGAGCTAAAGTTAGCTATGCAGGCAAACCCTTCAATTGATGTTGCACCAATCGTTGGCTTAGTTATCCTTGATGAAGGTATGTTAGAAAAGTACTAGTTGTGTGCCCCAAAACTTATGTACTTAAAATACATATGAGGTTTACATAAACTAAACAATTAGTGTCCCCTTTATGATTCATTGCTTATACATGAATTTGGGTGCAAATAGCTACCATGATATGGAACTCTTGTGTAGACAGACTATATATAGGTTAACCCCTCTTTTCCAGATTCTAACTTTCCTGACAACAAAACACAAATATTAATAGTGGCGTAGTGAGATTTAGGTGTTGGTCAGGCGAACTTCAAGCTAACATTCATACCATCCATTATCAGCCTTGGCTTGTGTAAATGGTGCACGCATGGCAAGCTTACGCACGAAGTGTGGGGGTTACTACGCAAATATGGGTCCAACGACTGCCGGACCTGCCGGACCGCCTGCTACGCCTATGATTAAGCCTACCAACCAAAGGTACATGTATATGTAAGTCTGGCTTCATATTTGGGTATAATAGAGGTTAGCACATGCAACATGCAGTTGGAACATACATACGTGTTACTCAGTCGTACTTAATTATAATGTTTTCAATATATAGGTGAAGAATTTGAGGAGAAGAAAGAAACTTACCTCTGGAGGGAATCACTCCAGAGCAGCCCTCCAAGCGCTCTGTGAGGATATAGAAAACCCGCCAGCAGTCTTTAGAACACGGCTGGTATCGGTGTACTTTGGGCTCACAGACGAAGAGGCATACCGCCTTGCGTCCAAGCACAACAATGCTACCTCTTTACAGCACCGAATGAGCCACTGGGAAAAGGTAAAAACAGTTATTGCTATTTTAAAACTTGTCCTTATCCAAACATTCAGATTCTGTTTTGTAGAAGTGCACTGTTTCGGTTAACCAACATGCCAGTAGGAGAAGAAACACCTGAAAAGCCCAGAAATTGGCGTGCTCACTGTGCTACACTTTTGCTAGATGATGTAAGTCTGCACCATTAATTGAAAGAAATAATTATTTTATTTGCCATTGTTTAGGTCACAGCTCTGGATGATGCATGCATTTTTTTCCTTGCCTCCCTACCCCGGGAGACATTTCTTCTAGTAGAAGAAGTGTTCAGCCTCTTTAGTAAAGGAGAGCTTAGAGGCCAGAAAACCAAGAAAAAGTGCCAAGAAAAGACACTGGAACTAAAAGGTATGCACATAGGTTTAGTAAATCTCTTAAAATAAATGTATTTTGCCTACACAGCAAGTAACTTCAAGACCATGCGAGGTTTAGATGGAATGATGGTACACACTGTACTTCAGGGAGTCACTTCCAAGGAAACATCTATACAAGAAATGATTAATGAATGCCGAGAAATAAAGAAGATGAAGGAACTTCAAAAAGTTTTTGTAAAGGAAACTGGAGTAGCCTCTTGGGACGAGGCAGAAATTGAGTTTCCAGAGTTCACAACAGCAGAGGCATTGGACGAATTCAAGAAATGTTCATTCAAAAATGTGCCACAGAGGTACACATTGAATATATTAGTTTTATTTGATGTCTATGTCATTCTTTCATAGATTGAAGGATTTCTGCCAACTGGCACTGAGGAGCAAGATGGAGGCTCCATCTAGCTCTGAGATGCTGGGTCGTTACTCTATGGGAAATGCTACAGCTCTGATATCGGAGCCTCAACAAGTAATTTCGTACCAAGTGGTTGCTGATCTCTGCAACCTAAATGGTCTCCATTTCAATGGATTCAGTTTAGTAATTATTAATGAGATACAGAAAGAACAGGTATGTACGCAACAACAAAACAGCAATGCATACATGTACTTTTGTGTTTAATTATTTTGAAATGCAACAGATAAACACTTCAAGCCTAAGCGGTGTGCTGAGAAGCGTGAAGTCTGTTAATACGACCATCGGCAGAATGAGCTATACGACTTCTGTTATATGCCAACCACTCAGAATGTCTGTGGTGAAAACAGTTTTGGAAGACTGTGGATTAGAAAACATAGAGGTGATTTTTGTGAATTTAGAAGGAAAAAAACAAGGTATGTTTTAGATACGGTGCTCATATACCAGGAGACTTAATTTAACCATGTTATTTTCAAATACATATATAGTGCAGCCTGGGTATTCATTCGCAGACAGTGTTGTGGCAATTGTAATTGGGAGGAGTGGGACAGGCCCTATGGAACAAAGTGGCCACTCAAATTTGTTTATATCCCCGATGACCACACTTGTGGATGATGATGGAGAATCAATTGCAACAGACTTCAGCAGAGACACTTATCTGCAATTAGTAAAAATATTTACTGTACCATCAGATTGGGTGTTGAACCTCTCCATTTCTAGTGGTGAGTGCACATTTGAGATGAACATGTTGAAATTTCAGCTACTTTGTTAGGGTTTCTTTTAGATGCTTTTTCTCTGAAATTTCAGAGCTTGTTGATGCCTTTTCTCTGAAATTTCAGAGCTTGTTGATGCCTTTTGTCTGAAATTTCAGAGCTTGTTGATGCCTTTTCTCTGAAACTTAAGAACAAAGCCTTTTCTCTGGAATTTCAGAACTTGTTGATGCTCTTTCTCTGAAATTTCTGAACTTGTTGATGCCCTTTGTCTGAAAATTTTAGATGCCTTTTCTCTGAAATTTCAGAGCTTATTGATGCCTTTTCTCTTAGATACCTTTTCTCTGAAATTTCAGAGCTTGTTGATGCCTTTTCTCTGAAATTTCAGAGCTTGTTGATGCCTTTTGTCTGAAATTTCAGAGCTTGTTGATGCCTTTTCTCTGAAACGTAAGAGCTTGTTGATGCCTTTTCTCTGAAACTTAAGAACAAAGCCTTTTCTCTGGAGTTTCAGAACTTGTTGATGCTGAAATTTCTGAACTTGTTGATGCCCTTTGTCTGAAAATTTTAGATGCCTTTTCTCTGCAATTTCAGAGCTTGTTGATGCCTTTTCTCTGAAATTTCAGAGCTTGTTGATGCCTTTTCTCTGAAATTTCAGAGCTTGTTGATGCCTTTTCTCTGTAACTTACGAGCTTGTTGATGCCTTTTCTCTGAAACTTAAGGAGCTTGTTGACGCCTTTTCTCTGGAATTTCAGAACTTGTTGATGCTCTTTCTCTGAAAATTTTAGATGCCTTTTCTCTGCAATTTCAGAGCTTGTTGATGCCTTTTCTCTGAAATTTCAGAGCTTGTTGATGCCTTTTCTCTGAAATTTCAGAGCTTGTTGATGCCTTTTCTCTGAAACTTAAGAGCTTGTTGATGCCTTTTCTCTGAAACTTAAGAGCTTGTTGATGCCTTTTCTCTGAAACTTAAGAAGCTTGTTGATGCCTTTTCTCTGAAACTTAAGAAGCTTGTTGATGCCTTTTCTCTGGAATTTCAGAAGTTGTTGATGCTCTTTCTCTGAAAATTTTAGATGCTTTTTTTCTGCAATTTCAGAGCTTGTTGATACCTTTTCTCTGAAATTTCAGAGCTTGTTGATGCCTTTTCTCTGAAATTTCAGAATTTGCTGATGCAGTTCTCTGAAATTTCTTGAACTTGTTGATGCCTTTTCTCTGAAATTTCAGAGCTTTTCTTCATAGCTTTCTCTTGCATTCTCAGAGCTTGTTGATGCCGGTTTACATGAAGTTGATTAATACTTTTTCTCGGAAATTTTAGAGCTTTTGATGTCCATTTCTCTGAAAGTTCAGAGCATTTCTTCAGATCTTTATCTTTCTTTCTCTGAAATTTCAGGGCTTGTTGATGCCCTTTTCTCCAAAATTCCTTCAGAGTTTTCTCTTGTTTCATCTGAAATTTCAGAGCTTACTTGTTGATGTCTTTTCACTGAAATTTCAGCATGTGTTGATGTCTTTTCTCTAAATGTTTTGGAGCATGTTGATGTCTTATTTCTGAAATTGCAGAGCTTGTTGATGCTTTCCCTCTGGAAATTTGCTTTTATATGCATAATCAATCTGGATTAATTCCTAATTTTACCTGCAGAAGAGGCAGTGATGGGCTCATTAAAAGCTGAAAGAAACAGCATAAACACTGTAGAGGCAACAGCTCTGGCCCTGATAAAAAGAAACATTAATAAAGAACTTGATGTGTGACATGTATAATATATGATTGCATTAATTTTTATCAGATGATATTTTTATTCTGATATTATAGACAAAAATGTTAATCTTTTTCCAGAAAATGCTCAAGTTTAGAAATTCCCATTATAAATTAGAACATGTTTCCATACCCAGCGACCTTCTCAGCCTCATCGCCAGGCTCTCCCATGTGGCGCGACTGTGGGTGGGGCATTCCATTCAAGTAGTCCATTCCACCGAATCCCTACACCCCTAAAGAATCATGACATGCAAAACAAGCGCCAGTCTGAAGCTTATAAGCGTCGCTGACTGAGTGACAAAGCCCTGACTGTTCATCTTAATTTACCAACACTTGACAGGTGACGTACAATGCATATGCATGTATGAGCAAGAAGCGAGGCAAGAATAACTTTGAAGGGCCTTGGGTACGAGGTAAAGTGTTAACGGTTACATACAAGACCGTATGTGCACATGGCGTAGATCTATGCAAGGAAAACGTGCATTCTGGCATCACACAGCCCAACACATTTCAGTCCATAGTCCAATCCACGGTCCACGGTCCAGGTTTTGAAGTAGAAGGTGTGGGTAGCAGTTCACGCGTTGGCATAGACCAAGGCATACACCGCAGTCGAGCGAGTCGAGGACAACTGAAGCAAGTAACATACATATGTGATTTTTAATCATCCATAGTGTAGCGTTGCCACACCCTCTGAAAAGGAGTTCATAACTCATGAATATAATAATCTAAACCATAACGGTTTCCCCAGCGGAAGGGTATAATTGCGGCACTAAATTACTTAGGTGGGCTACAGGCCTGTACTAGTTTAACACTCAGGAAAGCCATAAGAAGTAGCGAACTCTTACACGTCTGACTTCTGACTCTTAGTCCACAAGCAGGTCGTTGTGGAGAGGGATTAGGAAACAACGGAGTGAAGTGTATCCCCCTGGTGTGTTGTTTGAGAGGTATGGCTATGTCTAGAATGAGTTGGGTAGGTAAGAAGAGTGAGTATTCTGCTTTAGGCCTTGCCACATTATCCCTTGTTTATGCACTCAGATAGAGCCTATTCTCATAAAGTTAGCCAAAATTTTTTATAATAAGTATCCTTTTCTACTGTATTGCAACATGACTGACTCTGATATATGATCTTCAAGGGTATGTATGACCTTTGCTGATGGCCACTGTTAGAGAGGCGGACGTGTAACATTCCAAGAATGCTCATCTGAATTGCACGCGTGCGTGTACAGCCACTTCGTTAAAGTATCGAGGTCTTGCCTATTATTCCACAGTAAATGTAGTAATGCCTATTCCCACATTATGCTAGAGAACCTACGAAGCCATATCCTTAGGTTTAGAGCTTTTCTGCTAGCATAGTGTGCCAAGGTCTATTCCACTCACTGTGTGATAACTAGGTGGTGGTGGTGAGTGTCGTGCCCTGCAACCCATGTGTTTGTTGGCTTAGTATACTGTACATGTATATGCCTACAACTGGATTGTTGTTAGGGAGCTTAATCCATGTGGAGAGGGTGCACAACTGGTGCTTACATTACGTTGTGCTCTGTGTGCCCCTTGCCTTGGCGCTTGTCTCCACCTGTTGCCCATTGCCTGTGGCACACACACACTCTCTCCCTCCCTCCCCCAACCCCACCCCCTCTCTTTCTCTAGACAATGGAAGATATTAAGAAAGTTGAAGAGGATATTAAGAAAGTTGAAGAGGATATTAAGAAAGTTGAAGAGGATATTAAGAAAGTTGAAAATGAGATTACGAAAGTTGAAAGTGAGATTGAGAAAGTGCTAAAGAGGATTGAGGAAGTTGGAGACGAGGGAACAGGTCTGTAAGAATAGTAAATCAGTCACTGGCTTGATTTTCAAACAGCTATGACCTATATACATGTGTATTGTAATTAACAGTGCCTGAGAGTCTGAAGGAGGAGAAGCAGCAGCTGAGAAGGAAGGAGGAGCAGCTGAGAAGGAAGGAGGAGCAGCTGAGAAGGAAGGAGGAGCTGCTGAGAGAGAAGGAGGCGCTGCTGAGAAACGAGGTGCAGCAGAAGAGGCAGCTGGAGGAACCTCCTCCAAAGAAGCCAAGAACGGGTATGTTAACCATGTCTGGTTTACACCACTTCTGCGAACTTGTGATGGTAAAGTGTAATAATCCAATGATCGTTACACTGAGCATATATATTCACAACAAAAGAAAAAGGTAAATTCAAGCCTCACTCCGAAGTTTTGTAGTGCACTGTTCTGATGCTGTGTAAAATGTCTCTTCGGAATATTTCAATAGAAGCAGATGATGGCATAACATAGCTGAATCCAAGGTTCCATTTTGGTAGTGCCGTCTTGTTGTGAAAACAACTGGGCGTAGAGTAACCATTCCATGAGTAGTTAGATTTGATATGGCATTGAGTAACTGGTTATTTTGCCATATATAGTTCTTGCTGATATGTAAAAGGTTACATTGAGCGTGAATGTGCATACGGTTTTAAGTTGAACTATATTGCTGTATTTTTAGGTGAACCACCATTAATTCTTTAGGGCCGAGAACGAAAATTGTCTCGTCATTGTATTTTATCACGTAAGCAGATGGTGACTCCACCCACATTGAATGCTGCAAGTCCTGTTGGTGCCATACTTTAGACACGGGGCACGGATTGTCTTGATCAGGAAAGATTTCCTGTTCCCACACCACTTAAAAACATGTTGAGTGGTTTTAAGTCACTAATTTACACGTTTTTCTCATGCTGCACTTGATGTTCAAAGTGCTCTTTAATGCGTTCAAAGATCCTAGCCTGATCGGCATTCAGTGATGACACCAATTCCTCCAAACCTGAGGACCCTCTTCCATTGGCTCAGACATTGGTACATTCTCCTCTGCAGCTTGTCTGGCCTCGTTCACTTTTTCTACATTTTCTTTTGCCTTCAGTATGCTCTGAAGCTTCTCAGAATGAGTGTTCAGAGCACTGTTTTGCTGCATGCACCAATTGCAGGCATTTTTGGCCTTCTTGTTCAGCTCACCTTCCCTACGAAAACTGACAAAAGAGCAGCAGGAGAGAATAGTAGTAGTAGCTCTCCCTCTTGTTCTCCCTACTGGGGTTAAACATTTTGTGATTGGGGAGAACACGCTTGTGGAGTTTTCGGTATTGCCTTTGACCATTTTTGTCTACTCCAAACTTTGTGTAGTTGGCTGGCCTCAAATTCATAGAGACGCACATCTAGTTTGGGATTGCTATCTTCTGGAATGCAGCATGTGATTCTGTTCTGAAGCCACCGCAACACATCTTCCGGTTCATCTGTAGCATCTTCTATCCAGAGCAAGATGTGATAATGAGGTGCTCCAGGTGCCTGATACTCTTTCTTGTAGAAGAAATGAGCTACATGTCCCACAATACCTTACCTTTCACGATAACGTTTTGGAAAAGTCATGGAAAATTACCGTGCACAGTTTTCCAATTACAAGTGACTGCAGAAAACTATCTACTGAAACTAACACTTGTGTAAGGTTGCAGACCGGGAGTTTGATGGCATTTGGAGTAGGTATGAAGATTTGGTGCGTCAAGGCTCACGTAGGCTCTCCGTGTGAATGCGTATTGTGAGTAGTGACCCTTGAACCCCCTAAGATTAAGCAGAGGGAGAGCCTGGGATGCGACGCCATTTTGACAATTGTCATAATGAACTAGATTATGTGTGCATGGGCGGCTACAAACCACAATTATATATTTGGGACGTGTGCAAACGTCAGAGCATACTAAAGTCCCCGATTACAAATGCCAGTTTCGCAGTAGGCCGTTTGAACTGAATTAGAAGATGACGAATAAGAAGATGATGAACAATCGGGTGTTTTTACAATTTTCCAAGGGTCGCTTCGCTTATCCTACAGGAGTTCAGTGGTCACAACTTGCAATAATGCATCCGGCCTGGGGACGAGGCTAGATCATGTATGCTCCAGTGTAAATGATTTTCATGAAAGAATTAAAGCGATTACTAATGCAAGTTTCACGGTAGGCCGTTTGAACTGAATCAGAAAATGAACTGAATCAGAAGATGACGAAGATGATGAACAATCGGGTGTTTTTACAATTTTCCGAGGGTCACTGTAGCTGTGTATTTTACATACTTTGAGAGTATTATAGTAGCTGCTTGTCTCACAAGACTTATAACATCCACGTTTGGGAGTTCTGTACCATGACTTTTGTCAACGCTAAATGGGCGTGTCAGCGCCATCCCTACACATTAGAGTGTATTTACTCTATCAGCTGCTTCTGGATTGCAACAAAACAGGGCCGGGCCCTAATGAAACTGTTTGAGAAGGAACAAAAACGTAATAATTATATATAGTTGAAATATATCAAATAAAACATTATTTCTTCATATTGCTGTGAACTGATTTGTTCTCTTTTCTTATTCAGATGCTAAACAACCTTCTCTATCCTGCTCTCCATCAGAGATGGCTACGAAATCACAAAGTGATATCGAAAGGTATATCAAGAAGTCGCCACTGTATCACCACTGGTTTGCAGTGGAGCTGTACAACCAGTGCCAGAAGATAGCAGATGAGAAAGTTGGTGACGACGCAAGTGTTGAACTTTGTGGTGACTCTTACACGGTCAAATCTGAGTCCTTGAACACAATATGCGGTGCGTTTCGTACTCTTTCCACTTTTGCGTTGGTCTCTGAAGAAAATGACAGAAAGGTACTGGGTGCGATGGGTAGTTACCAGCTTGGTATATGTGAATTAACAGCAACTTCCTACTTTGCTCGACATTTGGACCGATTTCTGTTTCCCGATGGCAAGACAAGAACTGGGGCATGTTTTCATCAGTTTCCAGTATACAAGCAAAAATCTGGAGTTGAAAGGTGCGATGTTTATGTCGCCCAAATGAGGGAGGATGGGTGCCCTGGTAATCCAATACTGCTGGGTGTTGCCAAGACGAATAATCTGAATGCGGCAAAAGTGGAGACGAGTGCACACTGTTCCAGATCACACAGGGTGAAAGACCAGCAATGGTGGGTCACAAGTATTAGTTTGCGGCCCTCGGGCTATACATCATAACTGTGCCAACATATCCTGTGTGGCACTCGGGCCCATGCAACAACTAATTTGTTGCCATTTCTATGGTTTCCCAGCCCCTAACCACTCCCTTACTAGCCTTATGTGATTAGTGATGTAATAAGTGTGCCACATATGATATGTTGGCACACTTTAGCCTTTGATCTGTTTCTCAGCCAGGCAACAAACCTTGGATTAGCATATACAACAAATGAGGCTGTGCTTTCTGTATCTGTGGGTAATGATGGGTATATTAATGTTATTGAAATCTGTACAAGTGATAACCCTAGAGTTTTCTTCAGCATCTTGTTTGCAGCAGTACATT